>CP139506.1:87099765-87538651 GCA_021014915.2 Artemisia tridentata subsp. tridentata
GCTACTAATCTAGCCTTATTCCTAATCACTATTCCCCTTTCATCCCTTTATTCTTGAAAACCCATCTAGTGCCAATTACCTTTGCATCCTTAGGTAAATCAACTAGCACCCCATACCTTCTGAATCTTGAACTGAAGAAGCTCCTCTTGCATAGCTTCTACCCAGCTTGAATCATCTAAGGCTTTCAGAATGTTCTTTGGTTCATCTTGTGAGAGAAAACATACAAACAAGCAAGAGTTTGAAAACTCATGCTGCTTTGAAGCATAAAGGGCATCAAGAAGCCCTTGTTGGTCTGAAGACATCAGTTGTTGTCTTGTCTTCACACCTGATTGTACATCTCCAATCACATTATCTAGGGAGTGGACTTTGTGAATTCTTGTTTGTGGAGTAGAAGGAACTTGATAATTTGATGGAAGATTGTTGAAATCCACCTCATTATCTGAGAATTCTGCTTCTTTCATTTCTGAAGGGCCAGCAGCAGAATCATTTGGCCTAGCAGCAGGAACATTAAGCCTAACAGCAGAATCACCAGCAGAAACAATTTGTTGTTCCAGAGTTCCATCTTCTTTCCTTTCATCTTCAACACCTTCTTTAGCTTTGCCAGAAGAAGATTCATCAGTTGTTGAAGTTGATTCCACACTTGTACTTGACCATATTGGCATCCAAACATGATCTTGGTTTGTCTCCTTTTCTAACCTTGCCTCATCTGTTGCTTGAGAACCTGAAAAATCATTAGTTTTTGCAACAACAGGCACATAATTCATTGATTTAGTTAGAGTTTCAAGATCAAATAGCCATTTTGGTCCTTGACCTTCTACATTGGATTTATCTTCCAAAAAATCCACATGTAGATTTTCTTCTACAATCATAGTTCTTGTGTTGTATACTCTAAATGCTTTGCTATTAAGAGAATATCCAACAAAGAATCCTTCATCTGCTTTACCATCGAATTTTCCTAAATGGTCTAAGGTATTGAGAATTGTCACATGACATCCAAAAGGTCTAAGAAATCCTATTGCAGGAGTTCTACCTCTAAAAAGTTCATATGATGTCTTATTGTGAGGCTGTGCAACTAAAACTCTATTTTGAACATAGCAAGCAGTGTTGACTGCTTCAGCCCAAAAAGTTATAGGTAGCTTAGAATCAGCTAACATAGTTCTAGCAGCTTCTATTAGTGTTCTATTCTTTCTCTCAACAACACCATTCTGTTGTGGTGTTCTAGCAACACTAAATTCTCTCCTAATACCCTTTTGTTTGCAGAAATCATCCATAACTCTATTCTTAAACTCTGTCCCATTATCACATCTAATGACTTTCACTTTCTTGTCTACTTGGTTTTCTATCTGTGTAATGAATGTCTTAAGAATGCTTGTAGTCTCATCCTTAGTAGATAGAAAGAAAACCCATGTAAATCTAGTATAGTCATCAATTATAACAAGACAATATCTCTTATGCATTATACTACTTACTGAAACAGGTCCAAATAAGTCCATATGCAGCATAAACAATGATTGATTGATAGAGTTAAAAATCTTGGGCTTACAAGTGGCTTTGTGTTGTTTGCCTTTAAGACAAGCAATGCATGTTTGATCATTTTCAAATCTTTTGTGAGGTAAACCTCTTACCAAACCATTCTTAACAATTTTATTTATGGTTTTGAAGTTAATATGACCAAGCCTTCTATGCCATTTCATTGATTCATCCAATGTGTCCTTTGCAACAAGACAAGTTAAATTCTTTTTAGGAACAATGTTCTTCATGTCAACACTGTACATATTGCCCTTTCTAGGAATTTTAAGAAGTACTTGACTTTCATCGGGCATCTTAAAATCAGGAGAAAGTACAAGACATTCAGTCTCATAGAAAAGAACATTGTTCTTTTTGTCACACATTTGTGAGACACTAAAAAGATTATAATTTAGCTCTTTTACATAGAACACATATTCAAAATCTAAATTTCCAGTTTTAATGGTACCTTTACCGGAAATTTTGCCACCAACACCTCCTCCAAAGGTAACATAGCCTCCATCTATTGATTGAAAATCTGAGAGATAAGACTTGTTGCCTGTCATGTGCCTAGAACATCCACTATCTGAGTATCCTTGATCCTCTTGCTGATCATTTGAATGTTCCTGCACATAAATGAGAAGTATTAGTTTCTTTTGGGGACCCAAGCCATTACTGACTTGGATCTGCCTCTTGCATCAATGTAATTTAATATTTTAAGGACAGTTGATGCAACATTGGATTTAAGAATCCAACATGCTGAGGCTCTAACAGCATTTGCCCTGTTTCCCTTAGCAGCAGAATGAACTGATTGCTTAGCAGTAGGAACTGCTAACTTTTCAGTTCTACCCTTTGGTTTCCAAACTTGTTTTTGAACTACTGCTTTTGTTTGAATGGGCCTTAGAACAGTCTTTGGTGCATGTTTGAAAAATGTTTTTGCACCCTTAGCTGTTGATTTTGGGTTAACAGTCATAGATGGTCGAGCAGCAGGAACAATTAGTCTAGCAGCAGGAACCATTTGTCTACCAGCAGGATCTGTGTTTGAGATAGACTTATTTGAGACTGTTTTGGGTTTTGTTCTATTAACACTAGAACTAGAGTGAAAGTGAGTTTGAGGAGTTTGCCTTTTGAAATTCACCCTATTGTTTTCATACCCAATTACCCAATGGTTGCAGAAAGCTGCAAGATGGTCAAAACTACCACATGTGTAACAAGCTTTGTTATAAAAAGCAAAGTCATCACCTAATTGGTTAGACTTGAGGTTGTTCCAATTCCTTTGGTTACCTCTGGGCTTGTTGGTGGTTCTATATTGCTCACAATACCTAACTGGTTGCCTAACATGCTTAATGTTTGATTTAGGCTTATCAGTATTGTGTTTGACTATCTTAGGAACACTTGTTCCTACTTTCTTAACCACTTCAGGTTTAGACATAACCTGTTCTTCTTCATCACTATCAGTTGTACAGTCTTCAACAACTATAGCATCTCCTTGCTTAACAAAGGACACCTTGTCCTGATAAAGTAAAGTTTTATCTAAACTTTCATTTACCTTTTCTACCTTAAGACTCTCAGTAGTCTTAGAACCATATTCCATTATTGGTTCTTGAAACTCAGGTAAACCTGAATTTCCTAGGTCAATCCCTGGGGGTTTTGGAATGTCTCTATAAGGAGGTGGGACACTCTTATATCCTACTCCTGACTTAGCTCTATTAATCACTTGACATTCAACTATGTTGTGCACACCTCTAGAAGCATGTTCTAGTGTCTGTGTAGTCAAGTGAATGTTTCCATTTTCCTTTTTGACCCTATCAAAAGCTTCTCTCAAAAGCTTAATTTCAGCATCTCTAAAGAATATGTCCTGTCTTAGGAAAGCTTTGTCATCAGAAAAAGCTATTTCATTTTCCTTATAGTGTGTGATTTGTTTCTCTAGAGTCTCTAATCCACACTTATAGTTTATAAAGTTTTGAAAAGTGCTGCTTAGCTCTTTCTTTTGATCATCATATTGTTTGATTAAAACTTGTAGAGCATTAAGAGCAGTGCAAGTATTTGAACAAGCTTTATGATTTTGTACCTCAGTAGCAGAAAAAGCCATAAGTGCCATCTGAGCAGGAGTTTCTTCTTCATCTGCCATGAAGCTCCAATCAAAACCTAAGCCATCAATAGCTACCATAGCTTTTGGCTCAATAACCTCCTCTGTTTTGGATTTGCTTCCAAAACCTCTATTTTTTCTATCTTGCTGCCTTGGCCTTCTACATTCTCTTGAGAAGTGCCCCATCATGTGGCAGTTATAGCACTCTATCCTTGACTTATCAAAACCAGCAGCATCAGTGTTGCTGATTATGAGCTTCTTCCCCGTCTTGTGATAGAACTTCTTGGCTCTCATGCTAAGAAGAGAAATTTGCCATTTTAGATCCATTTCCTCCAGATCATCTTCATGGATCTCTTGGAGGTCTTCATAGGAGAGCATGGACCCATTATTTTGACTTGTAAGAAATGCACAACAAGTCTTTTCATCTAAGATACCTATGGTACTGCTTGATGAACTAGCAGTACCAACACCATCAATAACTTTCACCTCTTCACTTGATTTTGAGGTAATAGGAGTTGACATAAATGCCTTGTTCCCAGTATTAGAACTAGTACCTCCATTCTTCTTCAAATATTGCTCAACAATCTTGAAGTTGCTATACAAATCTATAAGCTCCATTATATCAAGGTCTGGCTTATTCTTCCAGACAACAACATGCATAGCCCACTCTTCTGGTAGGCTTCTCAGAAATTTTGAGTTCAAATCTTCTTGAGGTATTTCAACCCCAAGAATAGCAAGTTGGCTCACAATGTTCTGAAGCCTATTAAACATGTGGTCAAGAGATTCATTGTATGTAAAGGAGAAGTTTTCAAACTGCTACTTGAGCAGTGTCTTGTGGGTTTTCTTGGTGGCTTCATTTCCACCATATCTGGCAATAATAGCTTCAAATAATGACTTGGCATCTTTGAACTTGCTGAAGTTTAGAAGTTGATCATTGGGAATGGTCATCATCAGCATGCTTCTTGCCTTCAAGTCATTTTTCTTCTTTATTCTATCTTCTGCAGATGTTGGCTTTGTCTGCAGAGTTGACGCCACTTTTCCGTCCACTGTTGATGTAGTGGTGTTAGGCAGGTAAGAGTCTCCATCTTCAATGATTTCCCAAAGTGCATAATCTTGCACTTGGAAATATTGCTCTATCCTCAGCCTCCACATCTCAAACTCATTCTGTTTGAGCATGGGAATCTTCGCAGCGACATTTGTCTGAATAGATTCAACGTCCATTTCTACTTCTTCTTCTAAATCAAATATCAGCCTGAGCTCTGATACCACTTGTTGAGGATTCGTCACACGGTTAAGGTGGTTAAACCTTTTGTACTTTGTGTGTATGATATATTGAGTTAATATGATTAAGTATGCGGAATCTACTTAATCACACTTAGAAGGTTATTATGATTATGGAAATGGAACAGTTGTGTTTGTTATTGAACAAGGAACAATGAAAGATTAACACCAAATGATTCAATCTTATTAAGATAATAATACGAGTGATCTTGAGTTATCACTAGGGTTACAACCTTGAATCTTAAGTTTCTATATCTTGTGATATTGTTGTGTTTGTTCTAGTTCTAACAGTTATGAAAGTTCTAAGTATTTTTACAATATCAACTAACTTAATATCTAGTCTAAGATCTTCTTTTATAGTCCAAGAAGATCTTTACAATATTGCTTAAAGTCTAGTCGAACTACTTGCTAACTTATCTTGAGTGTGTCAGTACATAAGATACAACATGTATCTGTGTACACAACTTGTTAACTAAGCACATGGGGTAAGATATTATCTACCGTATATTGTTGACCAAAATACACATAATATCTTTTCATACTTATCCACTTAGCAGCAGAATGTACATTAGCAGCAGCAATGAGTTATCGCTAGCAGCAGGAACAAGTACACTAGCAGCAACATCAACAGCAGCAAAATCAGTACACTACCAGCAGGAATGAAACTTTGCACTACCAGCAGAAACAAATATACTGCCAGCAGAAACATACTTAGAGAAATTCCCAATTCTTGAACTTCAGAATATTTAATTCCCAACACCTTACCTTTTTCTAACTTAAAAAACGCGTTAAAAACGAAAATAGGATTTAGAACGGAATATATAAAAGCTTTAGGGGTAAAACATGTAGATTTTGGAAGATAGAGTCTTCTTGAGCCGAAAATGTAAATTTTACAAAGATATTAATATAAGGACTGTTTTGTCAACGATCCATATTTGAGGATGAAAATAGTCATTTTTGAAACTATAGGGTAAAAACTGTCATTTCACCAAAGTTGAAGGATAAAAGTAGTCATTTTTATAAAAGTTCAAGGATATAAAGTACAATATTTTTATATACACTTCGATAATATATTTCATCACTCAATGATTCGGATTTTGTTATAAAATTTATATAAGAAATATATATATATCGACTCGAGACTTTTATAAAACTTATATATATATATATATATATATATATATATGAAATACTTATATAACGATAAACGAACAAACAAAACCTAAAGACATGAAATAAGATAAAATCCAACTTTTAAAAGAGACTTCGTTAATATTTAAACCGTTAACAAAACACTTACGAAAAAAAATTAAAATCACGTATATAGGAATACGAATACTGAAACTTGATGTATTAACCTAGGTTGCGTGCCGGAGACGTTTATCAACTATATTTAATTTGTTTTCCATCCAGACTGCTCAGGTGAGTCATAGCCCCTCTTTTCTTATTTTGAACTCTTTGGGGGAGATACATGCTCGTTTTATTTACAAATCTTACTCGTTTTACTCGATTGATGAAACATTACTGAAACTTATTATATGCTGAACACAAGTAACTTACTGAACGTTATCCTGATTGTTATTGCCTAAGTTAACTGCTGCCTATTTATTTTTAAAAAAAGTCCCTCATATCATGCGCCATTAGTCACCTGCTGGGTGAGCGCGAATATAGTGAATAGATCTATTGGCCTGACGACCCATTTGTACTAGCCGGATGCCCGGATGGATATCCTTAGTGGTAGCCGGTTAGGCAAATGCATTATATTTGAAATCTATAAAAAGTTTTTGGCAGACTCCTACTCGGGGACAAGATTACTTTCATTTAATTATGTTGGTAATACTAGAAACTGTTAGCGCATTGCGTGTCATGAGGCTTTGTGCAATAATTATTATTTACCCATAATTGTATTCGTTACAATTGTCCTCTTAAACTTGAAACTTGTGTTAAACTGATTTGCTTACAAACATTACGAATTTACTCAACTTTTTGATTACTGAAATGAACTGTTTTACTTATAAACTCTATGAACTCACCAACCATTGTGTTGACGCTTTTAGCATATTTATCTCAGGCCCATAAAGAACGAGGATGGCAAGGAGGAGCACGGATATATCAAGAAGGCTATAAATTTTATTATCATTCGAAAACTTATTATGTAAACCTTGAAACCTCTGGGACCTCATTTTGTAAACTCTGATATTTATAAAATTCGAATGATAAATCTTTTAAAACGACTCAAATAGAGATCGTTTTCTATTACAATAACTGTTGTACTATCGAGTAACACCCAGCTTGAATTCCGCTGCGTATCACGAAATTGGGGGTGTTACATTATGTTTCAAAACCTCAATAAAAAGCTCCAGTTCTGATTATGAGGCCCATTGTGCGTTATAAGTGAAATAAACGATCCTCAAATTAAGTAGAATGCCTAAATTATTTTTTTTAAAGTTGACCGATTATGCCGATTCGGCCAATTTTTGACAGATTAGTGGCCGATTTTTGCCTATGCCCATTTTTTTCCACCGATTTTCAAAAATCAACAAGGTATAAGGCCGATTACCGATTAATCGGCCGATTCGGCTGATTTTTGTAACATTGACTAAATGTATAAAGTATAATGTGGAGGGATCAATTTAGAAATTTGTGTGGAAAACTAGAGGGGGGGTTGAATAGTTTTACGTCTTTTTAATTTATGAAAACTTTTGTTTACTTTTTTTAAACTTCGATTCTATCTTATGTGAATTCAACTCTTGATCAATATGAACAAATATAGATAAGCAAGACAAATAAAGTAAATATAATGAAATAAAAGATAGAGATGGAAAGATCAAACCACAACATGAAGATTTATAGTGGTTCGGCTACAAGGACACCTTCCTTGCCCTACTCCACTCCTCGAGTCACCTACTCGAGAGTTTTCTTCACTATGTCAACAAACTCCCTTATGGCGGAGAAACCTTACACAACTTTAGCTTACACCGGTTTAACGACACAAAGCTAGATGTCGAGTTCTAATCGTAGCTAGAACCAATCTTACGACTTGTACACAACTTAATCATGACTTCTTCACGATGGCTTCACGACGGCTTCACGACTACTTCACGACTACTTCACAACAACTTCTACACTACTTCTTTACAACACAACTAGTTACTTACACTTAGATCTACTTATCACAACTATACAACACTTTACACAACTACAATGATGATATGAGTTAAGCTATAATACTTCTTCTCTAGTTGAAGGAGTATTCTTCTTTTGCACTTTGATGGTGGAAGCTTGGATCACTTAGAAACCAATGCTTAAGAGAATATGATCAAAGGGTTTTTAGAAAGGATTTACAAGATTTAAAACGGTAGGCTGGTATTTATAGGCAGAAAAACTGGACAGCTGAAACCTACTGGAACAGGGCCGGCCCCCTTAAATAGGGGGGCGGTCCCCTTAATTTTAAGGGGGCCGCCTAGTATAATTAAGGGGGCCGCCCCTCCCTAGCCGTTGCCCAGTTTTGTCTTTTTGTGGGGAAGGTTTTTCTGGAACATTTTTACTGATTTTGGTTGAAAATTTGAATTCATAAATTTATAATGAATTAAACCTTTTTATTTATTACCAAAAATGTTTTTCTAAAAGATATAAAATGTTTTTGACATTTTATAAAAAATCTAGTGTTTAAGAAAATGTTCCTTTGATCATATAATGCATTAAGCATTAGTTCATTCATACCTTAAGTGATTTGAGTTGTAGAAATAGATATTTACAACTAAATACTTGTTTACGTCATATTTATCCGATCAACAATCTCCCCCTTTTTGATGATTACAAAATCTAAACTCATTAAATCTAAAAATTAGTTTTTAGACAAGTATTTAGTGAGTTTATATCTATTTCTCCCCCTTTTTGTAGAATCAAAAAGGTTAAGCCGACAAGTTTTAGAAATAAAATTTGTCGGGACGATAACTCCCCCTTGGTGTGTACTCCCCCTCGTTCGTGTGCATAAATGAAACGATATATGGGATTCTTGCAAGAACAATATTAGAAGCACAAGCATATATATAGCAAAAATAAGCATGCATATAAAATAAAGACATTCATTCATAAAAGAAATGTTGTGTATAAATACACAAACATATAAGATTACATTCAATCCTACATAAACTAGTGAGTAATGCAATCAACATAATCACTCTAGGAGTACATGATCTTCCATGGGGCTTGCACACAAAAAGGTTTTGAAAATTATTTTTAAGCATTGCATATACTTAATTTGGTGAAAATGGAGGTGGTGGTGGTGTAGTGGGTGAAGGTGGTGGAGGTGGTGGTGGTGGGGGGTTGGTAATCATGTGTTCAAGTGATGAAAACATGTAGTGTATCTCATCTCTAAGACCAAAGATTATGGTCCGGTTATGGATGCAACAAAGACAATTGTCACCATGGGCTTCAAGCAATGCCCAAGGTATTAGAAAGAATGGTTGTGGGATTGGTGATGGTGAGAAATGAGCATCAAGAGGTGTGATGGGTGATAAGGAAATGGCAAGTTGGGTGGATGGAGGTTCTTGAGTGGATGGTGGTGATGATGCTCTTGGTGATGATGTTAGGTGAGTGTTGATGTAGTCATTGATGGATGAAGTGGATGGTATGGAGGAAGATGATGCTCCATGGGTAGAGGGTGTTTTTTGATGGTGCATTTGGTGCACTTGGGGATGAACTTTGAGGTGGTGGTGATGGAGTTTTGGTGTCATCTTGGGTTAAGTCAATAAAGAGTTGTTTTGGTGGTATGATGACAAGTCTTTGCTTCCTTGGAGTCTTAGAGATGGAGGATTTTGGTGATAACATGGTGTTTTTGGATGGTGAAGGATGATGGAATGAGAGGTGATTATATGGAGGGAATTTATAATATGAAAATGTGGTTGGTTTAGGTTAATTTTTGAGGTTTTGTAGGAAGATTCCAATACCAGTTCGTCCATAAGGAGAAATGGTAGCTGGGGCTAGATAAAAGGGGTCACATGATGCAAAAAAAACAGTGAATTTTGCTGCCCAGATGGCCGGTCCCCTTAATTGCTGGCCGGCCCCCTTAAAATTAAGGGGACCGCCTAGGGAATTAAGGGGGCCGCCCATCTGTTGTTTTCCCAGGCGACCAAATTTTGAAAAATTTCCAGAAAAAGGTCATTGTTAGGGTGTATTTGCAGAAAGCTTTATTTGGATCATGTATATGAAGAATGATTAAATAGTGGCATAAACATGTTTAAATAAGCATGTATACATTTAGGCAAACAAATAATCATTTTATAGAATAAGCATGTTATTTAATCATTAGCAAGCATATTAATTTAAGCATAGCATTTAAGAACTAATCAAGAAACTAGATACTAACATACTATGCAAGAAATAAATAATTCTCAAATACAAAATAAAATGTCTAAACATAATATTGTTCAAAGACGCCAACTTCCACATCTCATCTCTTCTTCTTTCCGAAAATATTCTTGAAAGCTTTTCCTATCGACTTGAAACCACCTCTAACTTCTTGATGCATCTGTTGAGTTGTGTCGAGTAATGCGGTTTGTCGTTCAAATAGGATTTGTTCGGTTTGTTCGGAAGGATGAGGAACTTGATAATCGGAATAGTTAAGTTCCGGGAGATTGTCCACGAACCTCGTGGGAGATGGAGTACTGACACGTGAGGTGCCTTCCTCCTCCTCCTCATCATCTCCTCGATGACATGTGGAACTACGAGGTGCGTAGATATTAGGGCGTCTAGATTTGCCCTTGTCACTACGAGATCGACGAAGTTGGCTACGAGATAGAGGGCGTAGGACGGGATGAACGAATAGGTAAGCATCACTCTCAAGATGAGGGAAATTTTCCATGACATAACGATAGAGACGGGTGAGGAACTTGCCATAGGGAAGGTTGGCGTTGGGAGTGATTTTGGCTGACATGATGCGATAGACAAAGAGGTAAGCCAAATTGTATTGTTCTTCTGCAACAATACAATACAACAAGTGAGCAATGCTCGCCGTGAGATGATCACGGTGACCACCGGTACCGAACGCATTCTCACGAATGAGTTCTTCCCAACGCTTCATGTCGGGGCTTAGCTCTTTAAGAATGATTTGGTTTGCATGAATTTTGACATTTTTTGACTTGATCATTCGGCTAGTCGTACCACGTTCTAGCTCGAGAAGTCCACGAATCTCGTCAGGAGAAGGAATATCAGAATAGTACGGACCATTCTGAGGCCGATTTTTCTCAAGAGATGAGAGATCCCATTCATTTGAGAAAACGGCTTGACCGTTGTAAGGAATTTGGAGAATTCGACCAAACTGAGCTAGATCGAGAGTAATAAATTCGTTTTGGATCATAAAAGAAATAAGAATATAGCCATATGGATTGGTTTACACCGTCACTTGGCTATAGAAGTCTAGAACGAAGCGAGGAATGATTGGCTCATTAATTTTGTAGAGACAATCGAGACGAACATTTGAGAACATTCGCTCGATTTGATCGGATTGATAGAAAGATGGATCGACAACTCTACCTTCGTGAATGTTTCTATTTTCGATGGGTCGATAGAAACATGCAATAGAAGGAGATATGCCGGGAGTTTCTGAGACTTTTGGAATGTAGGCCTTGATTTTGGAAAGATCACCGACTGTAGCTTTAGGCATTTTTACCTATACAAGAAAGCAACACAAAAAAATAAGAAAATGACATGCATATATTATATATGCTACTTATGTGGGACGTAAACATACTTCGACTCTAAAACTTTAATCCTAAGAAGTAGTTTACAATGTTCCTTAGTTTTAATTTTTAACTCGCTTAAAATGTATTTTATGATGTTAAAGAATAGTTATAGGGATATTATGATAAGAAATCAAAAACATCCAAACGTTCCTTTATATATCATAAGCTACTTTGAAATGTGGCTAGATAAACATTATATTGTATATCTAGCTATTTCTTACGAGTGTTTGTGTTAAGTGACTTATTGAAAAAGGTGAAAATTTAGATTTTGACTCAAAAATCTCTTTCAAAATGTTATGCCAAACGCTCCCTTAATTATAAAAATAACTACTAATATTTCAATATACATATGAATTATGTATCTTGATGACTCAAAACAACTAATTGTGTGTTTATACGCTTGGCAAGTAGTTGTGAACTTAATTTTGATTAAATTTCGATGACTCTAGCTCCTAATTCAAACACTCTCTTATATTTAACAAAAACATTTTTATGATTCGAAAAATATATTTTTAGTATTAAGAGTTTATGATGTAGCAATGTGATTGGTTTTAACAAGTGTTTATGGCATAATTCAACAATGTATAACAAGTTTTGAATATGAGTATTTGGTTTTTCAAAGTTTTGACCTGAGGGTATCTAATTACTTAGTATTTAGGTTGATTAAGCATTCTAATCCTATGGGGAGCATTTGATTATAACATTCCTCGACTCAATTTCAACAAAAATTCGGATTTTGAAAAATTAAGTAAAAGACCTAATTATGATTAGACTCAAAATTGGTTGAAATTAGATAAAATGTGTATTGGAAAACTTACAAAATGTGTTGCTAATCGAAATATAGGTGTTTGCCCCTTGCGAAATTAGTCGGAAATGGTGATTTGGTGAATGGTTTTGGGTTTGCAGCTCGTTCACAGCAGAGGATAGGGAAGGAGTGTTTGTAAAATGGAGTGTTTGGCAAAGAATTTTGGAAGAAAAAAGAATTTGGTGGCAACAGTAGGCCGGTCCCCTTAATTATTAAGGGGGCCGCCCCCGTTTACTAGCCGGTCCCCTTAAACATTAAGGGGGCCGCCTGCCAAAAATGGATTTTTGTCGGGTTTAGTTTCTGATAACAAAATATTTTTATGTATATAGATAGATTTATTATATATCAAAAATACGTTGGGTTTTATTGGCACGAGGAAGGAATACTTGACATTTTATTAACATTTCGTTAAGAAAATATTTCTTGAGAATTTTGGATAAAATGATCAAGATGTCAAGTCGACAAAGGTTTTAGGGAGTGAGAGTAAATGTGCATATATATATATATATATATATATATATATATATATATATATATATATATATATATATATATATATATATATATATATATATATATTGTGTGTAAACGTGGGATGTTGAATGGAGTCGAGAAATGACGAGGTAATGACGGAGATAGGTGCTGACGGCGATGGGAGTTTGTTTCATCCATAGTTTTCTTGACGCGACGGTCGAAGTGCTACTTCTACGTTAATCCACTTAACTCACTTCTCTTCATCACCATGAGTTATGTGATAGTGGACACGGAAGATTTTCGTGTTGAACGTTAAAGATCAAAAGAGGCAAAAAGGGGAAGAAAAGGTTCGAGGACGAACAATTTCTTTTAGTTCTAGATAGTCAACAAATAACGTATCTAGGTTATGTGCGGATATATTTATATATGTATATAGTGTATATATATATATATATATATATATATATATATATAGGGAAGGGTTAATGTGAGAGATAATTTAAAGTTGTAAAAGTGAGAACTAATCTTGACCGTTAGATCGATTAATTAGAGTTATTTATTAGCTAATTTGATGGAGTGGCATTTCAGTAAATAATTCACATTTGAAGGGTATTTAGGTCAAACATTTATTGAGACATAACTAATGACATTTTGACAGATAAAGTGAAATACTAAAATATGTTAGTACATTGATACATTGAATTTTTTAATAAAATACATTGATTTTTTTGATACATTGACACACTTCATATGATTAAAAAAAACAATGACTATAAATTCATTGATGTTGGTCCACAAATTGTATATGGATCACTAAGTAGTCTTGAATACCTAGTAGATGGTTAGGATAAATCCGAACCAATCTAAGTGAGAAACCCTAGGCGATTGTTGTTGTTAATGCGGAATCTTAACAAGAACAATGAAGAACACACAGGAATATCACTAACTTCGTATATTGATTATAATCACAATAGTGAACTCGTACAACTCACACACATTACTAACAACCTTTAGGGATCCTTTTATAACACAAGGAAACCCTAATACTAACTGACTCAGAAGATATTCACAAATCTTCTATAAAGATACTTACACGTTTAGTATCTTTTCCTAACTTATCTCTAACAGACTTTCCTAACTTCACGACCAGACTTAACTTTATAAGTCAACCAGACTTAAACATACTACCAGACTTAACTTTACATAACCAGACCTAATTACAAAGCCAGACCTAACTCTGATATACTACCAGACCTAAGTTGTCTTTTCTTGATTCGTATCATAATTCCCAACAATCCTCCCCTAACTTGATCTTCATGCATCATGAACTTCAAGTTCTTCTGATTAAGCCTTCTGAGGATTGAATCTTTAACACTTTGAAATGTATTTAGGTCTTGATCTCTTCTAGCAGCTTGAATCTTAATAAGCTCTTCTGATATGGTCTTTGCAGCAACATTGACTATATGTACATCAAATTCATTTAAGTTCCAGACTATTCTCATCACTTCCAAATGTGTTATCATCTGTGAGAGGTGAATCATTGAAAATGTAATGGATTTAAAATCTCTTTACCAATAGCCATTACCACTGGAGTAGCCAATGTTTTGGTGTGTAAGACCATGGTACATTAATAACCATATGATTTTTAGCAAATCATCAGCTTATCAACGGATTTGTTAAGTCTTTACCAAAAGCCGTTTGCTTCTGGACTAGTCAATTCTTTGATGGAAAAGCACCTCATCATGGTGAATTGATTACCATTTATGGTTTTCCACAGCCTTTACCATAAGCCATAACCTTGTGGGCTAGCCAACTCTTCACTTATCTTAGATATGGTGAGTTGAATACCATACAATTTTTGGCAAATTGTCAGCCATAAACGGATTTGACCAATCTTTACCTGTTAGCCGTTTGCTCAAGATTAGCCAGTCCTTGTGTTGATGAGACAAGGTGGACTGATAACCTTTTGATGTGTTAGTGCAAAGCACCTCCACCAAGTGAGAAGTTCCAATAGTCTCACTCAACAACTTGTGAAAATTCACTTAATCCAGCATTATCTATACAAGAAATAGACGACAAAAATCAATTTTTTTTTTATTATTTTTTTTTAATCACTAACAGACCAAAAAAAAAACAAAACTACAAGACTTAAAAATAACCTTAATGCTGGTAAGTACTCATACTTCACATACTTTACAGATTGACCTCCCCTTAAGTCAATCCTCCCCTTAACTCAACCTAGGGGTTCATCATACCAATGTTAACTACCAGATAATTGAATCTAGGACCATCAAATGCCTTAGTTAACAGGTCAGCAACATTAAAATCTGTATGTATTTTCTCCACTCTAATCAACTTCTTTTCAAAGCAATCTCTAATGAAGTAATGCCTGATTTCTATATGCTTAGTTTTAGAGTGATGTACTGGATTCTTAACAATACAGATAGTACTCTTATTATCTATATAGATAACAGTATTCATAAAATTTAAACCATAGTCCAGCATCTGATTCTGAATCCACAAAACTTGTCCACAGCAATGAGCAGCTGCTACATACTCAGCCTCAGTAGTTGAATTGGCCACAATTGTCTGCTTCTTGCATTACTGAATTGTTGCTTAATTCCTTTATTACCACAGAAGTCTAGCATGCTTTTGTTTTTAAACTCAGTGCCATTATCACTCCTAATGATTTTAACTCTTTTATCAAGAAGGTTTTCAATCTGCCTAATGAAAGTTTGAATCAAAGGAGTAGCTTCATCCTTCCTAGACATAAAGAACACCCAACAATATCTAGTACAATCATCTGTAATGACAAGGCAATAGCATGCATGATTTATACTATGGACGGATGTAGGGCCAAAAAGATCCATATGTAAGGTATGTAAAGGTTCAGTGATTAATCTTTCTAATTTAACCTTACAGGATGCCCTATGTTGTTTTCCCTTGTTGCAAGCCACACAAGTATGATCATTTTTAAACAATTTTGAAGGCAAACCTCTCACAAGGTTATTCTTCACAAGTTTATTCATGTTTTTGAAATTCACATGGCCTAACCTTCTGTGCCACAACTTAGATTCATCCAATGTAGCTTTTGCAATTAAACAGGTAGCACCTTTTGCAGGATTAGATGCTTTCATATCAAAACTGTACATTTTGTGTTGTCTGGGAACTTTAAGAAGAATCTGATGTTCTTCAGGCATCTTAAAGTCCGGAGTCAACACAAGACAATCAGTTTCAGTAAAAAGCACCTTATGTTGAGTATCACAAATTTGTGATATTGAGAAAAGGTTGAACTGCCCAAGTTCTTTCACAAAAGATACATTGTCAAATTCTATGTTGCCCACAATAATTCTTCCTTTACCAGTTATCTGTCCCTTGCTTCCTCCAAAAGTAACAGAACCTCCTTCGAATTCATGAAAATCATTAAGATAGTTCTTGTTACCAGTCATGTGCCCAGAGCATCCACTGTCAAGAATCCCTCTATCTTCCATATAGAAAAGTGGATGATCCTGCACAAAAAGAAGAGAAATTAGTTTCTCTTAGGAACCCAGGCCTGAGTAGGCTTGGGTCCGCCTTGTGGATCAACATGCTTAAATTTTTTAATTAAACCTGATCCACTGTTGTTTTGGGATTTATGCATTGATTTATTTTTGTTTGAATCCCAAGACATACATGCTGAGGTCTTAACAGCAGACCCCCCATTCCCCTTTAAAGGTTTTGCTGTTTGCTTAATAGCTTGTCTTCTCATAGGTGAATGAGTTTTATAAAAATTATTTCTTTGAAAATTTGCATTCACCTGAGGTTTTTGAAAAGGTTGTTTGGGTCTCACAAAACCAGTGTTCACATTAGGCCTCATAGAATTAACATTTTGCCTATTCACATTAAAGTTCCTGTAGCCAGACCTAAGATTTTGTCTACCAGAATTAACATAATAGTTAGGTCTGGTATAGTTATTGAGTTGGACAGGTCTGGGAACAAACTGATTGGCATGATTAATTCTACTAGTATCATTCCAAACTGGTTTATTTGAACTATGACCCATATTAACATTCCTTCTCTTTTGTTCAGCCTCTCTTTTCATCTCTTTTTCATGAAAGTCACAATCTCTTATTAAATGACTCAAACTTCCACACACAAAGCATCTTTTAGGAGCATAAGTATAACTACTCCTACTTTCTCTGTGAACACTATTGCTTCTAGGTGACTCACTCATTTTAACAGATTCCCTAGGAGTTTTTATGTGATTAACACAACTAGGTTTGACTGTCTTAGCCTTTGGTTCAGTCACTTCAGGTTTAGTAACAACAGGTTCACACTTCTTAATAACCTTAGGTTCAGGATTCTCTTTTATCTCACTTTTTGACTCAGACTTAGAGTGATCAGAGGAACCATCAATAGATCCTTCAGAGTCATTAGATTGACAAGAAGAATACCTACTGGATTTGTCCTCTGATGTGGTTGGTTCAGGCACTTGAGGACCTTTCTTACCATACACAAAGAGTGAATCATCCAACTCTTCTTTTTCAAGAGGAGTATAGTCATCACTTAAAGGTGGTGGTACTCCCTTAAAGTCACCAGTCTTAACAAACCTATTATACAAAGGCTTATCAGTATAGTCCTCTTCTTTATTCTTAAATATAGCCTTATTCTCATTTTCCTCATATCCTAAGCCACATTTTTTATTTGACTTAATTTGAGAATCCCAACACTTAAACAAGTTATTATTTGAATTGTTCCACTGATCTACCCTTTTTCTCAACTCATCCCTCTCCTTCTGAATTTTAAGCCCCAATTGTCTATACCTTTTAAGCTTTTCATCTTGTTCATATATTTTATTAGCTTGAAAGTATAGTTTTTCATTTAAAGCAGCATGTTGGTTTTGAAGGGTGACCTTTTGTGCTTCTAAAGTTTTTACAGCATTTTTATGTGCTAATAAATTTACTTCTAGATCACCTATTTGTTCTTGCTGCTCATCACACAAAGCCTTAACATGATTATATGAGTCAGTGCATAATTTAGAGCATAATGATACCTCATTACCAATGGCCATGAGAGCATGATCAGACTCCTCATTCACTCTTGGATGCTCACCCCAGTTGACTCCTCCAGCTTCCATTGTCAGCAGGCTCATCTGATTCTTTTCCATCTTCCCATCAGCAGGCTTCTTCTCTGGACAATCTCTTGAAAAATGTCCATGCTTGTGACAGTTGTAGCATTCAACTGTCCTCTTTGTGTATCCCACTGGTGATTTGTTGTTGAAGTTGATGGTCCTTCCATATTGCTTCTGAAATCGTTTGACCCTTAAAGCAACCATGGCAATGTGCCATTTTATGTCCATCTCCTCAACTTCAGCATCATTAATCTGTTCTAGGTCTTCACTAATAAAGCTTTCATCTTCCGTTTGATTGGCAAAGAAAGAATGTATCACCTCATCAGTAAAACTTGAAGCAGACCTTTCACTTGAAGGAGTTTCATAGATACCAGACCTAACACTACCAGATTTAACCTTGTAAGTACTGCTTTTGTTTTGTGACACAAAAGCAACATTTGATGAACTGGTTGAAGCCTGAGTATTGTTACTGATGTCCCTTTCAAACATCCTGAGATTATTGTATAGGTCATCAGGTGTCATTGAATCTACTTCCTCCTTAATTCTCATCGCCACAGATACATTGCCCCATTCTGATGGTAAAGATCTAAGGAACTTGTGGTTTGCATCCTCATTTGAAACTGCTGCACCATGAACTTCCAGTTGTGTTAACAGATGTTGAAATCTGTCATAGCCCTTCTCCAAACCTTTAGTCTTTGAAACACTGAATGTCTCAAATTGCTGTTTAAGAACAGCCTTTTGCATCTTCTTGGAGTTTGCATTGCCTCCAAATCGTTTCTTGATAGCCTCCCACATCTCCTTAGCATCAAGTATGCCATGAAACCTTTGTAGATGCTCCTTAGGAATAGCCATAAGAAGCAAGGTTCTGGCCTTCTTTTCCTTCTCCACAGCCCTAATCTCCTCAGCAGATACTGGTGGCATAATTCTGATCTGCCCATCATTCCCTTGTGAAATTCTTTTCTTAGAATTTCCCTTTTGAATAACCTTCCATACATCACTATCAATGTACTCCAGATAATGTTCCATCTCCATGGCCCATATATCATACTCTTCTCTCTTCAGTAATGGAAGTTTTATGTTTGAGATTGTGGTTGTGGAAGGGATGGGTTGTTGTTGTGTTTGGGAGTTACTAGTTTCGGTTTTTCCTTCATCTTCATGGTTTGACTTCTCATCCTCACTGTTATGGATTGAGAAAGTTTCAGGCTTATCGAATTCAGACATTGTGTAGGGTGATTTGAGTGAGAATTAGGTTTTAGTGTTCTTCGAATTCAGAGTCTCTCGCCTTGCTTTGATACCACTTGTTGGTCCACAAATTGTATATGGATCACTAAGTAGTCTTGAATACCTAGTAGATGGTTAGGATAAATCCGAACCAATCTAAGTGAGAAACCCTAGGTGATTGTTGTTGTTAATGCGGAATCTTAACAAGAACAATGAAGAACACACAGGAATATCACTAACTTCGTATATTGATTATAATCACAATAGTGAACTCGTACAACTCACACACATTACTAACAACCTTTAGGGATCCTTTTATAACACAAGGAAACCCTAATACTAACCGACTCAGAAGATATTCACAAATCTTCTATAAAGATACTTACACGTTTAGTATCTTTTCCTAACTTATCTCTAACAGACTTTCCTAACTTCACGACCAGACTTAACTTTATAAGTCAACCAGACTTAAACATACTACCAGACTTAACTTTACATAACCAGACCTAATTACAAAGCTAGACCTAACTCTGATATACTACCAGACCTAAGTTGTCTTTTCTTGACTCGTATCATAATTCCCAACAATTGACATAGTTACGATCAGTTGATACATTGATACAAATTCATTAAAAAAAAAAAAAAAAAAAAAAAAAAAAAAAAAAAAAAAGCCTAATACATTTGATACATTGAATGATACATGAACCCGACGTATCGATGATACAAACAAAAATCAGACCCAAATGTGTCAATCATATCTTGACAGATCTGATTTTTCTGTGATTATTTTTTCAGTGGTGGTTTTCACGAAACCGGATATGAAAACCAACCACGCGGTCTCCGGATCTGCAAGTCCAACCACACGGTCGACGGTACTGAAAACCAAAGATGATTCCGGCAATGGTGTTCACAAAAACGGATTAGAAAGCCGCCGGTGGTGTACCAAGAACCGCCGCCGGAAACGTGATTAGTGTACCAAGAACCGTCGTCGGTACATGTTCCAGATATGTACCAAGAACCGCCGCCGGAAACGTGATTAGTGTACCAAGATCTGTTCCTGATCTAAATACGAAACCGATCAGATATGTTCCAGATCCAAATACACTTCGAGACAGATATGTTTGGTTTTCTTTTTGTTGTTCGAATCAATGGTGGGTTTGGTTGAGAGATGCGGCGGTGGATGTTGTTAAAATGGTCGCCGGAAAATGAAGGGGAGATATGGTCGCCGGAAACTGAGATGAGGTGAAGGAGAAATAGTATGAGAGTGGTTGTAGTATGAGATAGGGATAGAAGATAAAGGTGGAGTTATTTAGGACTGGTGAAAATAAGATGCGTAAAATACCTTTAGTGCCCTTTTGATTTAATTACTTATTTCGATAATTATTAAATGCTTATGTTACACTTGTCAAGTCTTGATTGGTTCTTATTTTTATAACTTTAAGAAATCTCTCATTTGATCTCAATTCTATATATATATATATATATATATATATATATATATATATATATATATATATATATATATATATATATATATATATATATATTATGTATAAGGGATTATCTACTAACTAACATGCAAGAATTAACTAAACTAGGCATTAAAAACTTACGGGGGCATGCAATTGGCTAGTTCATTAATCTACACATATAATGATGAGCATGAAAGAGAGGCGTACCTTTTATTCTTCAATATGTGGTCTTCAAGCGCTTCAAAGCGTTTATGTTTGACTTGTAGAAGTCAATCAAGGAAGAGATGCCAATAATCCAATGAGATAGCAATTTAGCCACTTGGTCCCCATTGTCTCATTGATCCAAAGTTGTTTGAACCAAAAATGGGTTGTAGTTTACTAGGATGCATGTATGGTGGAAGTATTCCCCAAGGGTTGAAGCTTGGTGGATTCGGGTAATTCCACATTGGGTAACTATTATTATGACGGTTTGGTCTATTTTGGTTTCTTTTAGGTTGAGGAGTTTTAGGCCGAGGGTGAGGACTAGGTGGTCTTCTAGGAGGAGGTGGTGTTTTTGACCTTAACTTTGGTTTAGAGTATTCTACTTCATTTTTTAAAGATGGTTTATAAAAGGTTTTTACTTCCTCATCACTAGCTATGGATATTTTTCTATCTTTCATAAGTATATACTTAGGTTTTGACTCTAAAGGTTTTTGCTCACTAGTTTCACATTCAAATTTTACATTTTTAGTTTTACTATTTGAATCCTCAGTTGAATTAAATCCTAATCCGGTTTTATCACTTGATACTCTTTGAATACTTATTATTTCCCTAAGTGAATTACTACTATTTTCGAATTTGTTAAGTTTACAAATTTCCTTCCTAAGTATTTTGTTTTCATTTTTAGTTTCTTGACATGTTTTACATTCAAAAATTTCTTTCCCTTTTTCTAAGTTATGTAGTTTAATTTTTAATTCTAGTATTTCCTTTTCTAATTGGTTATTTACATGTTTTAGTGATTTATTTTTACTCATTACTTTTTGACCTAGTTTGCATAGTCTATTATATTCACTATCTAAGTCTTTTTCATCTAATGATAAATATTCATCACTAAAGTATTCGGTTTCGGAATGTACCTCACTTGATGTCTTAGCCATAAGACATTTCTCCTCCTTTGTAGTTTCTTTCTCGTCTTCGTCACTATCACTCCATGCTCCTCCAACGAACGCCTTTTGGTTTTGCTCCTTTGACATCATAGGACATCTTCCGATAAGATGATTTGGATCACCGCATTTGAAGCACTTCCTCTCGCTCTTGCTACCTTTGTCGTCTTTGTTTCTTTGGAGTGTTTTCCTTTCGTCATGTGGTTGTCTGACGAATGTTCCTCGTCTTTTAAAAAACTTCTTGAAGTCTCTTATGGCCATGGCATATTCTTCGTCATCACTATCGGAGGTTGAGCTATCCTCGTCACTTGATGCTTTCCTAGCTTTCAACGCGATTGACTTGCTTTGCTCTTTCTTTCCTTTGACCATCTCGGAGTCTTTCTTGATTATTGCTTCGTAGACCTTCAAGTTGCCAATCAACTCGTCAAGTTGAAGAGTTGACAAGTTCTTTGATTCTTCAATCGCCGTAACTTTAGCTCGCCATTTTGGATGAAGAGCCCTAAGAAATTTCCTAACAAAATTCTTACTAGAAAAACTCTCATCAAGTGCCTTTAAACTTGTGATGATTGTGTTAAACCTAGCAAAAGCATTATCAATTGATTCCTCTTCCGGAATCGTGAATTGTTCATATTGTTGAACAAGAAGATCTATTTTATTATCTTTGACTTGACTATTACCTTGGTGAGTTATTAGTAAAGAGTTCCAAATTTCTTTCGCGGTTTCGCACATAAAGATTCTTTCGTATTCTTTACGTGGTAACGCATTATAAATAACCATTTTAGCCTCATTATTTTTAGAAAGTTTTCTTTTTAAATCATCACTTTGTTTTTCAAAAGGTACAACTTCATCCTTTTTAGTTTCAAGATTATGTTGAATAGGTAAAAAATCACCATTAGTAATAACATGCCAAAGATCTAGATCTTTTGACTTCACATAAGTTTCGAATCGATTTTTCCAATATAAAAATCCATCACTTTCAAATAGTGGTGGTCTTTGCATATATTGCCCTTCTAAATATTTTTCAGATTCCATAGATCGTTTCAAGTTTTAAAATACAGTTTATTTTAAAAATCTTGTTTGACGTGGCTCTTGATACCAATTGTGAAAAACTAGAAGGGGGGTTGAATAGTTTTACGTCTTTTTAATTTATGAAAACTTTTGTTTACTTTTTTTAAACTTCGATTCTATCTTATGTGAATTCAACTCTTGATCAATATGAACAAATATAGATAAGCAAGACAAGTAAAGTAAATATAATGAAATAAAAGATAGAGATGGAAAGATCAAACCACAACACGAAGATTTATAGTGGTTCGGCTACAAGGACACCTTCCTTGCCTTACTCCACTCCTCGAGTCACCTACTCGAGAGTTTTCTTCACTATGTCAACAAACTCCCTTATGGCGGAGAAACCTTACACAACTTTAGCTTACACCGGTTTAACGACACAAAGCTAGATGTCGAGTTCTAATCGTAGCTAGAACCAATCTCACGACTTGTACACAACTTCTACACAACTTAATCACGACTTCTTCACGATGGCTTCACGACGGCTTCACGACTTCTTCACGACTTCTTCTTCACGACTACTTCACGACTACTTCACAACAACTTCTACACTACTTCTTTACAACACAACTAGTTACTTACACTTAGATCTATTTATCACAACTATACAACACTTTACACAACTACAATGATGATATGAGTTAAGCTATAATATTTCTTCTCTAGTTGAAGGAGTATTCTTCTTTTGCACTTTGATGGTGGAAGCTTGGATCACTTAGAAACCAATGCTTAAGAGAGTATGATCAAAGGGTTTTTGGAAAGGATTTACAAGATTTAAAACAGAAGGTTTGGGATGCAAAAGGTGAGTAAAAATCCAGGGGAAGGCTGGTATTTATAGGCAGAAAAACTGGACAGCTGGAACCTACTGGAGCGGGGCCGGCCCCCTTAAATAGGGGGGAGGTCCCCTTAATTTTAAGGGGGCCGCCTAGTATAATTAAGGGGGCCGCCCCTCCCTAGCCGTTGCCCAGTTTTGTCTTTTTGTGGGGAAGGTTTTTCTGGAACATTTTTACTGATTTTGGTTGAAAATTTGAATTCATAAATTTATAATGAATTAAACCTTTTTATTTATTACCAAAAATATTTTTCTAAAAGATATAAAATATTTTTGACATTTTATAAAAAATCTAGTGTTTAAAAAAATGTTCCTCTGATCATACAATGCATTAAGCATTAGTTCATTCATACCTTAAGTGATTTGAGTTGTAGAAATAGATATTTACAACTAAATACTTGTTTACGTCATAATTTTCCGATTAATGATTTTACATTTTGTGATTATCAAAACGTAGAGATATCGAAAAATATTAATAACGTGTTTAGGCATTATTTATATCAACAATTTGCATAAAGCTAAGGCGTCTAAAATAGAATAAAATAAAATATATTGAGTTTTGGTCCTCTTCTCCACAAAAAACAGTAACACAACCTGTAAACCTCCATTAAAACAAAGACCCAAAGCAATGTTTTCTCTTATTTCTTCATGCGAACCCATACGAACCCAGGTTTTGGGATGTATAATCAAGGTTTAAAAGTCGGTCGAATTTTAGACCGACTTTGGATTTAGATTGTTGTCGACTGATGTTCGACCTCACCTCCACATTCGACTCGACCGATGTGAATATCGGTCACTTGCTACGACCGACCGACTTTTTTCGTTCGAGTGTGGCCAGCCTAAGATATTAACAGTAGGAGCTGACATTTCATAAAAAATGTAGTGTGCATATTTAAATTTCTCAAGTGTAGCTACATATCTAAGAATCACAATCCCATTTACCATTAACTAAAGAGTAAATTACACCGTTCGTCCTTGTGGTTTGCGTTGACCGTAGCCGTTGGTCGTTTGACCAAAAAAATTGCACCACTCAGCCTTAAGTGTGAAACGTTATGCACCGTTTGTCCCTCCCTCTAACGACCGTTACTAACGCTCGTAAGTCACCCCATATGATACCCCTGTAAAGGTATTTACGTCATTTCACACTTCATCTTCTCTCTTTACTCATCTTCATCTTAAATCTTCATCACCCACCACCATTTTTTCCATTCATCATAATATCCTCTGATTTATTATTATCATCAGACCAAAATACTTTTTTTTAAAACATCACTTTACCAAAATCATTATCATCATCAACAAAAATAAATATAACACAAACCCATTTCACCACTAGATATAATTATAGTATGTCAATGGCCTACTAGATCTAAATCAAACTCATACCCACATCAATGTTTCAAATCAAACTCACATCATAATTCATCACCAAAAAGAATCATTGTTTCAAAGCTTTATGTTGTTCTTGCCATGTATCCCACCCGTAATCACGAGTCCAAAATAAGAAAGCTGAAAAGTAAGTCAAATATCACTAAGTCAACCTAATAATCACGGATTTGTGAAACTTGAACTACTGAATTGGTCTTACCTTTGCATTGAAGGTGGAACTGAGAAGAATGTTGGACGATTTAAGATCTCTATGAATCACCGGAGGGGTGCAACACTCATGAAGGTCCTCTAGTCCTCTATATCAAAAAGACCAAGATCTAAATCAAACCCATTTCACAACTGTTTCAAAAATTCCCACTAAACTAGCTATGAAATAAGAATCACAAATCCCAAATCATAATTCATCATCATCAAACAACACCGTCTCTCTTTTTTATTTCATAGATCTGAAACACCATCTCTCTTTTTGAGAGTTGTTTGAATATAGTTGAGGTGATTAGGATAAAAAGCAATGAATCGAATTTTTGAGAGTTGTTTTTTATGATCATTCTATGTTGGTGTTGTTTGGAATATATATATAATAAAGTTCAGAGTTGTTTTTTAAAAATGGGTTTTTTTGGATTTGTGGTAAAAAAAATTATTGAATATGATTATTGGGCTTTGTAAAGGTGGGCGGAGGTAGTGATAATGGTGGTGGTGGATAAAGATGAAGATGGTGGGTTTTGATAGGTTGAAGAAGAAGATGTATATTAAAGAAGAAAAAGATTAAGTTAAAAAGAGAGAAGATGTATAGGTTGAAGAAGATGTATATTAAAGAAGAAAAAAATGTATATTAAAGAGAGAAGATGAAGTGTGAAATGACGTAAATACCCTTACGGGGTATCATATGGGGTGACTTAACGAGCGTTAGTAACGATCTATAGAGGGAAGGACAATCAGTGCATAACGTTTCACACTTAAGGCTGAGCGGTGCAATTTTTTTAGTCAAAAGACCACCGGCTGCAGTCAACGCAAACCATGAGAATGAACGGTGTAATTTACTCTTAACTAAATTATCACACCAATACTTTTGAAATCTCAATCGAAAGAAACTAACACAACCAGAAGCCTTAAAAAAGAAGCTAAATATTTTGCACCATCATTTGATATATATTCCATGCCTTAAATGTCGTTTGAATAAAGGCACGCTAGAAGCTTTTTTCAGTTACCAAAAAAAAACAAAAAAAACAAAAAAAAAAACCATCAACTACATAAGGAAGCGAGATAATGGCTACCACTTACAAAGATATTTAAAAAAAATGAAAGGGTTGGTAAAGGAAAACTTGCATTCTGGAATCATTCACTGATGTGACAACATAACCTTATTTTAAGGGTTGTGTTAACCACACCCTCCTTAAGAAATGTACAAGCCGACAAAGCAGACAGTACAAATGGCGGCAGCGAGAAGTCAACACACCCTCCCTACAGAGGGAGGGTGAGGTTATCACAGCCTTATTTTAATTGAAGATAGTCTAGGAAATCTGATTAACTAACAAGCAGGCAAACCACGAGTCTTATGACAATGTGACCGTCTGGTCGCCTAAAATCATTCACTGATAAATCTAAATCACTGTCACATGCAATTAATATCATATCACCATCTTTGTCTTCGTATTTGAGAACAAAGCTTCCTGGCTTGAGCCGAAATCTTGTTGCAATCTGCTCTTTCAAGTTTGTTAATCCATCTGAAAGTACGAATGGAAACCTCACAGTATCCTCTTTGTATGTTGCCTTGATAGTCAAACATTTCACTGAGTTTTTTAATGTTGTTTTGGGCTGTCCAAGTTCATCAATCAGAATTGTCTCAACACGTGTGGAACTATACATAGCATGTTCGGTATGGTTCGCAGGATTATATTCATTAGACCCCCGAAAATTCGAGTGGGAATCACTCTTATTAGGAGTATATGGCCACCCCTTAATACCAAGACTTGTGCAAATGCGCTTCAACTTCCTTCTGCTAACTTCATATATACAATGTACAAAGTGAAAATGAGAACCTTACAAGGAAAGGACACTATATATAAACCTGGTTGGGTTAATTTAAAAACTTTTTATAAAGGCCGAGCTAATCAATTCTGTCATTCACAACTAGTGGTAGCAAAATATGTGGGTCCGGTCGGGTTGGGTCACAGGTATGAAAAAACTGTCTCTTTTTTTTACCTGCTAGACCCGCCTAGACCCGTTTGGGGCAATTGTTATACAATTTCACTTCTTATCAAATAACCAATCGGACCCATTTATAATATTTAAGGTAACCCAACCACACTCATGCCCACAGATATTTAACTAACTTCACCCATGTTTAATGAATGGGTCTCAAATTGCCACCTCTATTCACAACAAGCAAGCAGCCTGGGTGACGGGGTCCATCATCCATGGGACACCCATGGAACTTTGCAGCATAGGGTCAATTATCATTAACAACCTATACTTTTCTTATTTGCAACCCGGTCTAAAAAAAAAGCATATCTACTCTTGTTTACTTTTTCTTATATGCGCCTAGTAAATTTGTGTTATAATTGTGTCCCTAAGGACAAGTGTTTCTATTCGAATCGACTAAGTTCAAAACATATTTTTATTTTAACCCGTTTCCATTTGACTTGAATCTAGCTAGCCAGTTAAAAATTTAGCATAACCCGAATCGACCCATTTATAACATAGGTGAAGAGGGTAAAATTGGCACCTCTAGACATTAGCAACAAGTTACTGCTATATTGTACTTACCACCAAGGATATCCGCAGCTTCCTCAAATGACTTTGGAGTCAGGTTAGGTTTAGCAGCTGCCTTAGCTGAACCTGCTTTGGCCTTAGCTGGTTTCTTCTTTGCCGGGGCTTTCTTGGTAACCGTCTTTGTGGCTGGTTTAGCTTTTGGAGCCAGCTTAGCCTTAGCATCCGGTTTCATTTTTGCAGCTTGTTTCTTCTTAGCTGGAGCTCGCTTAGTTTTTGAAGGAAGCTTGAAAGATCCCTTGACCTTAACCAACTTATCACCAGCAACAAGCTTCTTCAACCGAGTCAACAACTGCTTCTTAAAATTAGCAGGCAGATTCTTTTGCTTGTCTTCAATAAACTTCCCAATCGCATACTGACTCGATCCATTCCTTTCCTTCAAACTCACTATCGCTTCACTTATCATCTGTACACACATTCAAAACACACACTAATTAATCATCTAACTAACAACATTTTTAGCAGCAGCTGGTTTCTTCTTAGCTGGAGCTTTTTTAGCAGCTGGAGCTGGCTTAGTTTTTGAAGGAAGCTTGAAAGAACCTTTGACCTTAACCAACTTATCACCAGCAACAAGCTTCTTCAACTGAGTCAACAACTGCTTCTTAAAATTAGCAGGCAGATTCTTTTGCTTGTCTTCAATAAACTTCCCAATTGCATATGTCTTCAATAAACTTCCCAATTGCATATGCCTTCAATAAACTTCCAAATTTTGAAAGGTCTTCAATAAAATTCCAATACTTGAAAGATCAAAGATCTTCAATAAAATTCCAATACTCGAAATATCAAAGATCTTCAATAAAATTCCAATACTTGAAAGATCAAAGATCTTCAATAAAATTCCAATACTCGAAAGATCAAAGATCTTCAATAAAGTTCCAATACTCGAAAGATCTTCAATAAAGTTCCAATACTCGAAAGATCAAAGATCTTCAATAAAATTCCAATACTCGTAAGATCAAAGGTCTTCAATAAAATTCCAATACTCGTAAGATCAAAGGTCTTCAATAAAGTTCCAATAGTCGAAAGGTCTTCAATAAAGTTCCAATAGTCGAAAGGTCTTCAATAAAGTTCCAATACTCGAAAGGTCTTCAATAAAGTTCCAATACTCGAAAGGTCTTCAATAAAGTTCCAATACTCGAAAGGTCTTCAATAAAGTTCCAATACTCGAAAGGTCTTCAATAAAGTTCCAATCCTTGAAAGGTCTTCAATAAAGTTCCGATACTTGAAAGATCTACAATAAAATTCCAATATTTGAAACATCTTCAATAAAGTTCCAATATTTGAAAGATCTTCAAAGATCTTCAATAAAGTTCCAATATTTGAAAGGTCTTCAATAAAGTTCCAATATTTGAAAGATTTCAAAGATCTTCAATAAAGTTCCAATATTTGAAAGGTCTTCAATAAAGTTCCAATATTTGAAAGATCTTCAAAGATCTACAATAAAATTAGTTAAACACAGGGGGTATTGCTGAACTGTATGAAGCTTTATGGCTCTCTGTGCTCAAGTATAAATGTAATAAAATTAGTTAAACGAGTTACAAAGATCTTCAATAAAGTTCCAATATTTGAAAGGTCTTCAACAAAGTTCCAATATTTGAAAGATCTTCAAAGATCTACAATAAAATTAGTTAAACGCAAGGGGTATTGCTGAACTGTATGAAGCTTTATGAAGCTTTATGGCTCTCTGTGCTTAAGTATAAATGTAATAAAATTAGTTAAACGCAAGGGGTATTGCTGAACTGTATGAAGCTTTATGGCTCTCTGTGCTTAAGTATAAATGTAATAAAATTAGTTAAATGAGTTACAAACCTCGAAATAAGTAGGATGAGAAGCGGTACTCTTCGGTTTACGAGCAGCAGGTGACTTCTTCGCTTTCTTAGGCTTAGATTCCTTTGTTTCAGCAGCGGCGGGAGCATTTTCAGTCGCCGGAGCATCGTCGGCGGTAGGTTCGACGGTGGCCGGAACTTCAGTGGCAGCGATTGGTTCTTCAGTCGACATTTTTCTCGATTAGGGTTAGGGTTTGTGAAATATTATTATCAGATGAATGTAAGAGAGTGAATGAGAATGTGAGGAAGATGAAAATGAATGGGGGGGGTATATATATGAGGGCATATCCGGATAGTGAATCCTGATTGGTTGAGATAGCTGCACACGGATTGAGGTTAGATTTAATCTTGACCGTTGGATTAAATTTAATGATGTGGTGTGGTGGATTGGATGGGGGTTGTAATAAGATTTTATTTAGATGGCTTGACTAGTTGTGTTTCTATGCTTGATTTAATTTGCTGTATCTTGAGTTTTAGTTGATGAAATTTAGTAAACTTTTTTTAGTTTTGTAGGGAATTAAGTTAGCTTTGTAACGAGTATTTACATTGTCGTTAACGGTTAGCGGTTTGGGAGATTTTTGGTTTTGAAGTGATGATGGTCGAAACGTTTGGTTTTTAGTAGTGGTTCATGGTTTTAAGCGGTTTTACGGAATGTTTGATGGTCTTTTTGTGATTTTTTTTGTTTGTGTGATGCTAATGTGATTAGGTAACGTGTGGGTTCGAGAATCGTGGGAAATGGATGAAAATCGAGTGTGCTATGGTGTTTCGAATGTGGTCAAGGATGAACACTATTTCTTTTAACGAAAGGTTAAAGTAAATACATGTCACTTGCTGTATATTGTACTAAAGGTACATATCTATTGTTATAGATGATCAAAATGTAATTTAAGGGAGGTTATTAAAAGAAAATGTAAAGTTTAAGATACTAGTTCCTTACACATAAGTCTTAGAAATGTTTAAAAGAAGATGTAAAGTTTAAGATACTAGAGGGGGGCACGGGTAAATATGACCACAAGGACTAAAGTCATAATTTAAGTTATCTTTTATAAAATTGAGGTTCGGGACTCATATAGGCTTGATAACAATTAATTTAAGACACGAAATTTATACCATTATTTTTAAAATAATTTAGGGCAAATGGCACAAAAATGTATCAAACTTAGGTTCCATTTCCAATCAAGGTACTTTTCTTTTTTTCTTGCATAAAAAGGTACCCAACAATTTTTTGGCGGATTTGGGTTTTTCACTAACGTTCGTTAACTCAGTTCGTTAGTAAGTTACATGTTTGGTCCTCGAATTCGTTAACTCAGTTCATGCAACATCCAAAAACAATTTCGAATTTTTTTTTTACATGTTTGGTCCTCGAATTCTTATACTCATTTAATGAAACATCAAAAAAAAAAAAAAAAAAAAAAATTATCAAAAAAATGTTTTCTTAAAATATTTATATATTACTTTTTAAATTACTTTTTTTTCGAAAAATATATGAAAAAAAATTAAAAAAAAAATTTCGAAAAAATTAAAAATATTTTCGATAAAATTAAAAAAAATTAAAAATATTTTTGAAAAAAAATTTCGAAAAAAAAAATTTCTAAAAAATATCTGAAAAAAATATTAAAAAAAAAGTTCGAATATTTTTTTCGAAAAATATAATTTTTTCGAAAATATGCATATTTTCTTTTTCAAATATTTTTTAAAAAAAATTAAAAAAAAAAATAAAAAAAAAATTAAAAATATTTTCGAAAAAATATTTGAAAAAAATATATATATATTTTCGAAAAAATTATATTTTTCGAAAAAAATATTCGAACTTTTTTTTTTAATTTTTTTTTCAAATATTTTTCGAAAATTTTTTTCGAAATATTTTTTGAATTTTTTTTTCGAAATTTTTTTTCAAAAATATTTTTAATTTTTTCGAAAATATTTTTAATTTTTTCGAAAATATTTTTAATTTTTTCAAAATTTAAAAAAAATTTTTTTTTTTCAAATATTTTTCCAAAAAAAAGTAATTTAAAAAGTAATATATAAATATTTTAAGAAAATATTTTTTTGATAATTTTTGGTTTAAATATTTTTCGATTTTTTTTTTTTTTTTTGGATGTTTCATGAAATGAGTATAAGAATTCGAGGACCAAACATGTAAAAAAAATCGAAATTGTTTTTGGATGTTGCATGAACTGGGTTAACGAAATCGAGGACCAAACATGTAACTTACTAACGAACTGAGTTAACGAACGTTAGTGAAAAACCCAAATCCGCCAAAAAAAATTGTTTGATCCCTTTTTATGCAAGAAAAAAAGAAAAGTACCTTGATTGAAAATGGACCCTAAGTTTGATACCTTTTTGTGCCATTTGCCCAATAATTTATCCACAAAAAACGAGTATTTACATGACTAATATCTCACAAATACTAAAACAATCACATTAAAACGTATATTAGATGTGCGGTTTGTGTCGGTACGCGTTGTGTGTAGTTTTTACGTTTTGTGCAGCTTACTTCTCGTTTTCAAATCAAATGAGCTTGGAAATATCCGTAATTGAAATATATATATATATATATATATCATTATTTTTAAAATAATTTATCCACGAAAATCGAGTATTTACACGACTAATATCTCACAAATACTAAAACAATCACATTAAAACGTATATTAGATGTGCGGTTGTGTCGGTACGCGCTGTGTGTAGTTTTCACGTTTTGTGCAGCTTATTTCTCGTTTTCAAATCAAATGAGCTTGGAAATATCCGTAATTGAAATATATATATATATATATATATATATATATATATATATATATATATATATATATATATATATATATATATATATAATAAACATATTTTATTATTAACATGAGTACCGAAAATCACCGTTTGTCACAAATAGTTTCAAGTTTCATGAACAATTATTGCCCTGAAATGTCGGTTGCTACATACACCGTCTCAAATAAGTGACCACGAAGAAAGGCATTCTTCATGTCAAGATGATGAATAGGCTATTCTCGCGATAACACAAGACTCAAAACAGTATGAATGGTAGTCGGCTTAACCACCGAACTAAAAGTCTCATCACAGTCAATCCCCTGCTATTGACTGCATCCATTGGCAGCGAGCCGAGCTTTGTACATGCATAATGAGCCATTTGCATGAAACTTATGTCTGAAAAGCCACATAGAACGAACAACCTTAACATTAGCTGGACGGGGCACAAGAACCCACGTTTCATTAGTAATTAGAGCATTGTATTCATCTAACATGGCTTCCTTCCAGTTGGGGTCCCAAAGAGCATGAACATAAGAGCGAGGAAGCATAGAAGTAGTGGTAACATGACAATTCATACCTTCAAGCGGTTTAAAAATGTCAACTTTAGCACGAGTTACCATGGGATGCGTAAACACATTTTGGTTGGTATTAGCAGTGTGAGTGGGAGTATTGGTGGAATCCGATTGGACTGGGAAGTTAGATTGGGCCTGGGATGGTGTATTGTTAACGAGTTGTGTAATTGGTGTGGGGTTGGTAGAGGATTTGTTGACGGGCTGAATATTAACTAGTGTACTGAGTGGTTCAAATGTGGATTGGGTCGTGGGTTGGATTGGGCTGGGTAGAGGATTGTTGTATTGTATAAGTGGGTCAGGTAGACAGTGTTTTATTTTCCCGTTTCCATTCATGTTATATAACTTTATACGCCCGAGAGATGTGAGAATTCAAACACTTTATGTGAGGTGCTAGTATATAATTTCCGTGCTTATTTTGACTAACGTGGAATGATTGTATGTTGTAATTACTTTTATATTAATGTTAAATGACCCATAACTTGTAAATTGATTAGAATAAAAGCTCATTTGCTTGGGGACAAGCAAATCCCAAGTGTAGGGATATTTGATAAGGATTTATTTGGTACATTTTTAAGGGGTCATTTAAGCCCAAAATCGTATAAATGTGATCAAACATTGCCTCAAATCATTTCTTTTTGCATTTTAGGTACTTGGGATGAGCATTCTGGAACACTTTTGGAGCATATTTGGACGAAAAAGAAAAGAAAACGACGAAGTCACGAAAACCCGTCAGAAAAGGAAGGCTGACGTCGTCACTAGCTACAACGTGACGCCGTCACTTGTTATTTGAGCTGGATTTTGGGTGGAAAATCACCAAGTGACGCTTAAGAGAATTTGAAGAATTTATAACCTGACGCCGTCAGGTGTATTTTGGAGGAGAGAGTCACGCTTTAGTTGTGAAATGGTGAAATTAGTGCTTAATAGATTATTTTGGATAGCTTTTTGAATAAGCTATAGCTTTTTGTGATTGACTTGTTTTGGGTCAAGATTAGGTCGTACGACACATATTGGGCCGAGCCCAATATGTTTCGGCCTTAGTTGACTAATTGACTTGATGACTTATTTATAAGTGCTTATTTGGCTAAATTAAATATCGATACGTAACTAATTAAATTAAAAATGGCTTAAAGGTTTAAAACTATTTTTGGGCATATGATGTTCTCGACACAAAATGGGCCGAGCCCATGTGGTTTCGGAATTGGTTTGACTTTTTGACCAAACGACGTGATGAACATCTTAAATTGATTTTTAGAAACTTAACGATATATATATCGTAACTAAAAAGGGTTAAATGGTTTTTGGGCTAAACTTTGACTATTGGACTTATTATGGACTTTTCGGCCCAATATATATTTCGAATGACAAAAATGAGTTTCGAACATTTTTCGACCTTTTATAAATATTTTGACTAATTAAAACGTTATATATCGATTTAAAACCGTTTTGAACTCGTTTTGACACCTTAAACACAATAAGACAAATAAATGGGCTTTTCGGCCCAAAGTTGTAGTTGTTGACTTTTGAAAGTATTTTGACTAAACGTTGACTTTTGTATCGAAACCCATAATTAAGAAGTAAATGTAACGATAAATATAGTTATAACGATAAATATACATTTTGGACTAGTTTTGCAAATATAGTTAACGTAAGGGATTATTTGAGGAAATTGCAACACTTGAGAAAAATGGAAAAGTTTGAATAAACGAATGGGTCATGCCCGATTTTTCTAAAATTTCAACACTTAGAATATTTTCGGATGAAAACCGACTAAAAGACGAAACGGATTATTTTTATTATTAAAAATATTAATTCTTCTAAATTAATATTTTTAGACTTTATAAGACTTATAAATATATATTAGATATTTATATACTTACACTTATTTAATTTCTCAAAATTAAATACTTATTAATTTCTTTATAATTATCATTATATTACAGATTGTGCCGTAGTAAGGACCTACACCTGAGAATACACGCTAAAAGGGTCAGCATAAAGCTGGTGAGTTCATAGGTTTAAGTAAACAAGTTATGCATGGACCACAAGATTTCAACGACAATGTACTCCAAATATGTTCATGAAAAGTATTATTGTTGCACTAAGCTCATGACACCGAAGCCTTAACAGTTAGTTCATGTTATCACCCCAAACAGGTGCTTTGCCAGACACCTGTACGACATCAAATGAAATGCGTCCGTTTGACCAGTTGGAGCGACCAACCCGGACGGGGGAGTTTACCCCCAATAGATCTATTCACAACATTCGCGCTTACAACGTAATTAACGGTTCATGATGGTGGGGAATTTATGGCAAACAACAACAACTTAGGCAATCAATAAATGTTTAGTACACTTGTGTCCATATGTAAAAACAAGCGTTGTATTCCCACCCCGAGGGTTTAGAAATCATGTATAAACAAAGTAAAAGTCGGGGCTATGAAACTCACCTTAGCAAAGTAAATCCCGATTGGTATTATGTAAACGGCAAAATAGGTCCAACAATCTCTAATCGCGACCTAAATATGCATATGTCTTAGGCTTCCGAAATCAAGGTCAAGCATGCAAGTCACACTCTACATTATCACTTGTACATGTCGTCGTAACATTTGTTGTCAAAAATATAATTGCGTCATTTTGATCCTTTATTAGAAATTGTCACTTTTAGAAAATATAACTCGTTTATTTGTAACCAAGTTTTATTTGTCGCGCTAATATATATCTCAAGGTTTTCTAACGCACCTAATATGTATACACATGCTTCTACCATTTTTATTTACCTCATTTCAATCAAAATATACTCAAAATGGTCAAAAATCGACATTGCAAAATCCTAACAGCTTTACTTTTTAGCAATAAGTGCTGGCAAAATTCATTGATCGCGGCCACATACTTTTAGTCATATCTAGGGGTGGAAACGAGCCGAGCCGCTCGTGAAAAGCTCGAGATCGGATCGGTAAAAAGCTCGAACGATCCGAGCCTAAACGAGCTCGAGCCCGAGCTCGAGCCTAAGTTTGGGCTCATTTAATAATCGAGCTCGAGCTCTATAAAAAAAGCTCGAATAGGCTCGCGAGCCTAAACGAGCCCTAGAAATATATACGTATATATATTGTCTATACGTATAAACGAGCTTAAAAGTAGTAAACGAGCTCGAGCCTTATGTAATTAACGAGCCGAGCTCCATTTTAACTTTGTTTTTTTTTAAAATCATACAAATTAGTCGAGCCCGAGCTTGAGCTCGAGCTTGTGAAAATTTTCACGAGCCGAGCTCGAGCTCAAATATTAGGCTCGAAACGAGCTCGAGCTCGAGCTTTCTAGAATATAAACGAGCTGAGCTCGAGCTCTGGCAGGCTCGGGCTCAGCTCGGCTCGTTTCCACCCCTAGTCATATCTCTCGCTTCGTAACTCCGTTTATTAAGTGTGACTTATCCACGCGAAAGTATTTAAGCGTACTCTAGGCTTTTCAAGGTCTCGGCTTCCCTAACTTTCATTTACACCTCAGTTTCTTATTGTTAAAATTCGGACAGATTACATGTTTTCAGGAAATCGTCATTTTCGTCGTTAAACTTGAAAATATCATAGCTTTTTCGTTATAAGCCCGTTTTAACTCATTCAAGCGACCACATTTTCGTTTTTGAAAGTATTTTCTGAATTTGAAAGCCAAAATAGTTCAAGAGTTACTGAAATTTCCAGACTTAACAGTTTTGGACAGCAGCCTTTTTATAGTGTTAAAAATCCATTTTTCTAGTTCATGTCTTGATCAAACCACTCTAACTATTAACCTAGTTCACTTATGATCTCTTCAACATAATGATAGTGTTCTAAGCTTAAGCTTAACTATATCATAAGTCCATGACTTAAATCTTTAAACAAGTCTAACTACACAAGTTCATTACATTCACCATTATAAAGTTTATTACCACTACTTTTCATGTAGTATTTTCTAACTAATTTTTCTTGTAACAATATGTTGTTAAAAACATAGCTTTACTAAAGGATCATTAGTGTATGAAAATCTTTTCAACATGTACAAATGATAATGGCCATGAGACTTGATCAAGCATGTAAAATGTAAAAGCCATGAAATGTAAGTAAGTTTACTTACAAAGATGTTTTGTGAAGAAAAGGTTGTAGATCACTAACTTAACAACCAAGCTTGTGTCCTAAAACCTTAATAATAAGCTCTAGTATTCCTTGAATTATGCCACAACAATTCTTGCTCCTTAATATGGATCGAATAGGGTGTGTTTGTAAGAGATGGTATTTTTTTTTACTTGCACTAATAGGTGCCAAAATGAATTAGATCCATGCTATTTATACTAAGGTTGGTCCAAGTTCCAATAGTGAGGTCAATGTTATAATTTTTGCTATGAAAATGGTTGGACCGATTGGTCTTGGGGGGAAAGAAAATCTTGGTCAAGCCTCCAAGTGATGGTGGCTCCATGTTTCATGGCCAAATGTTTGCTAATTAATTTTTCCTGTACCATTTGTCTTGTGATTTTTATTTTATAACAATAGGGGGGCGGCAACTTGAGAAAATTGAGAAATATTATTGTAGTTTGATACAAGAATGTGTATATTACAGGTATCGGGTGTTAAAAATATGTACCGGTTGTTGTTTCGGTGATTAACGAAAAATATACGTAATTAAACGTAAGTTATAAGGAAAATACTTTAGGTGTCAGAAAATATTTTTGGAACTTTTGTGATAATTTTAGAAGTATAAAAATACCTTGAAAATAATCGTTAAGAAAATCGGGTATGTCGGGTGTTAAAGATTGAATAAAAATTAACGGTTGTTGAATTTAAAACCGTAAGTAACCAAAGAATAAAAATTTGTTTTTGAGTTTAAAATCATGAAATGGAGCAGGAGCAAGATATTGGAGCGTTGTGGACTAAATGTGACCTAAGTCCTAGTGCACTTGGAATTTAATCTAGATTTTCTCGTCGGTTCAAGTAAAAGTATTATGTAAATTGTTTTCAAATAAACGTCAAGAAAGTAAATTCGAGTTTTTGTAAATAGTATTGACCTGAAATTTTGCGGGTTGTGATAGTTCATCTCCAGCTCAGCTTTACACCCTCACCCAGCATACTCAGACTACCCCACCCACCAGACGTCGGGCTACTTATAGGAGAGTCCGTGGACGTCGCATCCAGCTATCATCTGTGCTATCCTCACCACTCAGGAGGACCCGTTATGGTTACACGGGTACCTCTACTTCACCATCATCTCAGTTACCTATGTCATCTCCAGATCATTCCCTTCTTAGTCAGAGATTGCGGAGGTCTATTCAGTCTTACTATGATAAGGATGAGGATCCAGTGGAGGATCCAGAGCAGGTTCAGGTAGAGCCCACACTAGGAGTGACAGCACCCTGTGAGCACGCTCCTGTTTGTGCGTGTGTTGACTGGGACAGAGGGGTACCGATAGATCTATATCAGGTGATGATGCCACGGGATGGCAAGGGCATCATGGAGGATGTACAGGGGTATTTGAGGTAGGGCAGAGCTCCAGGGCTGCCCAGATACAAGATTTTAGTGATACCCAGTGGATTGATATTACTTGTGATACCAGCACGGATGTGCGTGCAGCTAGTCCTGAGTACACTCCATCATCTCCTTCGTTTGTGCCACCTCCATCTCCGATACCTTCTCCGCTTTCATCACCAGTGGTTTCTCCGCTTCTACCAGCCTCACCAGCCGAGCTCGAGGAGCCTACTGTCATGGAGCAGGTATGGATTCAGCTGGCGAACCATGCCAGTTTGCTCGATGTGCACTCATATCAGATTGAGAGGTTAGAGCAGCCTGACCGCATTCAGAGTGTTGAGAGGAGGATTGAGACAGTTGACAGGGCTGCATGTGTATTGTTTGAGGAGATGTATGCCGATAGACGTGTGATGATTGGCCTGAGAGCCAGATTAGATGCACTGAAGAGGTTACACGGTAGAGAGCTCAGGGATTTGGATTTTAGGGCTATCGGTTTGGGCAGAGGCCAGACCAGGATTCATGGGATGTTGAGGAGAGCCCGAGGTACTGATCGCGCTCAGTGGCAGAGGATCATGACTGCTGAGTATACGATCGGTGTTGTGATGAGAGAGAACCAGGAGCTGAGACACCGTGTGGATCATTTAGAGGCTGCTATTGGAGGGATGACTGCAACATTCGATCAGTTACGCCTTGAGCGTGACCGACCCTAGATTAGTTTCAGTAGATGATGTATTCCACTAAACCGATGAGTTATCAGTTAGTGATGGACTATTAGCCTTGCTTGTGATTTTGTGTACCTCTATTTATTTCGTTATATATATATATATATATATATATATATATATATATATATATATATATATATATATATATATATATATATATATATATATATATATATATATAACAAGCTTGGTTTATCTATTTTGATTGTTCGTTTCCTCTGTGGTTGACTTTATTCTTGCATTCTGTCTGTGATGTTCATATACTCATGTGACACCTTCACTCTATAATCGAGATCTCATTTATCGTCATCTTCTTGTGATGCAGATAAATGGCACCCAAGCAAAAGTCAACTAGAGTCACACGATGACGAACTGCTAACACACCTGCCCCAGCAAGAGCAGTGTGAGGCATGACGGCTGAGAATGCCACCCCGGCAAGAGCCACACAAGGCAGAGATGCTGAGAACGCCGCCCCAACTAGGGCCGCGGCAAACCCACCTGTTAATACAAATATCGTCCTAAAAACGTTATTTATATTTTATGATCTTTACTTAGTTTTGTTAATGACAATTACAAAGTATATCTTTTAGCAAATTATAAATACTAGCTAAAGTATTTTTAAAACACATTTTACATTTCACAAGATCACTAAAATTACATTTTATACATTTACATGTTTATTTCCTAAAAAGGAAACTTTATTTTTCAAAAGTTAGAATGACATCATGGCATACATCATGAACACAATCTTGGAAAGATTTTGTGATATTTTGTTTAGATCTTCAAGCCAAAGAGTTGAAATTTGAAGATATGGAAAGATTGTGCAAGATTTGGAAAGATTGTGCAAGATTTGGAGATCTCTTAGCTGGCCTGACATGGCGGATCCAAATGGTTACAAGGACGGATCCAATTTTTGGGATCCGCCGGATCCGCCAGCTGTTCACTCAGTTTGCCTATAAATAGCAAGCTGATCATTTGGACATTTCATCACTCATATAGCTTAAATACATATTCATTCATTTACATATCACTAACCCATATCATTCTTGCATTTCATTTGATCTTTCCTTTTGTAGAAAAGAGATCAAGCATTCAAGGATCAATGAACTGTTATCCTTTAGCATACATACTGTGTGACATTTTGTAGCAAGTTCACACATCATTGTTTGTAACATTTATATCAATAGTGAGTGGTTAGTGTTTTAGTCCTCAAAACACAAAGAGTGTCGGGAGTGGTTGTACCCTTGTGAAAGAACCAACGGGAGTGGTTGTACCCTTGTAAAGAACCCAGTGTTTAGCTTAGTACCGGAAAAAGAAGTAAGCGATGTGTAAAGGTTTTCTCCACCTAGAAGAGAGTTTGTTTCTTAGTGAAGAATAACTCTCGAGTTAGAGGCTCGAGGAGTGGAGTAGGGCAAGGAAGAGAGTCCTTGTAGCCGAACCACTATAAACATCCATGTTGTGTGGTTTGATTGTTCTTCTCTTTACTTTTCATATATATTGCTTGACTATTTGTTTGTGCATATTTCCTTTGAAATCACATTAAGTAACAAAACAAATAAATTTTAAACAGTAAAACTATTCAACCCCCCTTCTAGTTTTCCACAATTGGCATCAGAGCTACGTTACTCAAGATTTTCAAAATATATTGTATTTTAAAACTTGAAACGATCAATGGATTTTGAAAACTTTAAAGAAGGGTAATCTATGCAAAGACCACCACTATTTGAACCAAATTTTTTCATATATTGGAAAAATCGCTTTGAGACGTATGTGAAGTCAAGGACATAGATCTGTGGTATATAATTGTAGAGGGTGATTACAAGCCCATAAGTAATGATATTTCAGGTGGTCGGGATGTAGGTACTTCTCTTACTCGTCACAGTGATGAGAAAAAGAAGCTTATTGCCAAAAATAATGAAGCCAAAATGATGCTTTATAATGTTTTACCTAAGAAATAATATGAAAGAGTTTTTATGTGTAAAACATCTAAAGATATTTGGCAATCATTAATTATCACTCATCAAGGGAACTCACAAGTCATGGATAACAAAATTGATCTTCTTGTTCAACAATATGAACAATTTGTTATCCTTGAAGATGAGACCATTGATAGTGCTTTTGCTAGGTTTAATACTATTATTACATCTCTTAAAGCACTTGACGAATCTTTTTCTAGTAAGAACTTTGTCAGGAAATTTCTTAGAGCACTCCATCCGAAGTGGAGAGCAAAGGTGACAGCTATTGAAGAATCCAATGATCTTTCAAGCATGACACTGGATGAGCTCATAGGGAATCTCAAAGTTCATGAAATGGTGATGGAAAAAGATTCAGAAATAGTTAAAGGCAAGAAGGAGAAGATGAAGTCCATTGCCTTGAAAGCTAAAGTAGAATCAAGTGATGATGAAGAGTCTTGCTCTAATAGTGAAGATGAAGAGTATGCCATGGCCGTAAGAGATTTCAAGAAATTCTTTAGGAGACGAGGAAAATTTGTAAGAACACCTCGTGAAGAAAAGAAATCCTTCCGGAAAGATCGTGATGATAGGAAAGGAAAGGTAGACAGGAAGTGCTATAGGTGTGGTGATTCTAGTCACTTAATAGGAGAATGTCCAAAGCCTCCAAAGAACAAGTCTCAAAGAGCCTTTGTCAGTGGAGCTTGGAGTGATAGTGAAGGAGATGACGACGAGCCTAAGAACGACGAAGTTGCTCTCATGGCTCATGACACAGAAGAGGTACATTCTGACTCGTCATATTCCTCTATAGATGATGAAACATTAGAAGTAGAATATAATAAACTGTGTGATATCACTTTAAAAATCATAAACAAAAATAAGTTCTTCAAAACCAAAATGACACTTTTAGAAAACGAAGTTTATTGGCTTAAAGAAAAAGAGATACGAATGAAAAAAGGTAAAAATAGTAAAGAAACATGTATCCCGTGTCAAGAACTTAAACTAGAATTAGAAACTCTTAAAACCACACAGTAAGATCTCATTAAGCAAAATTCCAAGTTTAAAAAGTTTGATAAAAACATAAGTTGTGCAGATGAGATAATGAAGATACAAAAACTACCTCATGATAAAACCGGACTAGGTTTTATGAAACTAGGAACCTTAAATGACTTTAAGAAACAAGCTGTGAAAGATAAAGAAACTGTTTCAATAACTTCACAGAACCACGGATCCGACGGATCCAAAACTTTGGATCCGCCAGTTGTACCTAAGGGATCCGCCGGTACAGTTGATGAACAGAAGGCTCTTAAAACGGACCGTACTGAATTTGTTAAGGTCACTAGAAAACCTAGCACTAGTATAACTAATAACAAACAAAAACCAGCTATTTCTATAGGAAGAGGTCAAGCTAGAAATGAGTACAGAGTTAAAACCAAGGTTGTCAGGATCGCGATCCTGCTCGTAGGATCGTACGATCCTACGATCCTACACACACAAAACGAGCAGGATCGTTACGGGATCGTAATTCAGGTAGGATCGTTACAGGATCGTGGGATCGCTCGTAGGATCGTAGGATCGTGAACGATCCGATCCTATTGGTAACCCTTTTTTCAGGTAGGATCGTTACAGGATCGTGGGATCGCTCGTAGGATCGTGAACGATCCGATCCTTTTTTTTTTTTTTTTTTTTTATTTTTTTTTGGGATAATTACTAAAATAGCCCAAAACCCAAATGGGATATTTCTACCCCGGTTGCCCTGGGCAATGCCCCCAGTTGCCCAAAAAAGGGCGATTGTTGCCCAAAAAATACACTGGAAATCCTTCGGTTGCCCCAAAAAATGCCGGTTGCCCTGGGCAACACAATTATTTTCGGATTTCGGGTTAGATAGGGAACCGCCCATTTGTGTTTGGGCTATTTTGGTAATTATCCCTTTTTTTTTAATACTTTTTTTGACTTTTTTTGAGAGGAAGGTTTTTAAAAATGGTTTGTATACATATGTAAAGGAAAAGCCGAAAACGATCCTAGGTAGGATCCGATCCTACGATCCTACGATCCCGATCTTGCAAAGCCGAAAACGATCCTAGGTAGGATCCCGATCCTGACAACCTTGGTTAAAACAGTTCAACAGAGACCTCAAACTAGTTTTCCCAAACACCCCTTTCCTAAGAGTAATGTCAACTCACAACATATGTGCCAAAGTAATTGGAACCAAAACATGTCTAGACACTTTCAAGGTCTTAATTACATGCCATGGAACAATTGTCCACCATTTGCTTATATGAACCATGATAATGTTATGTTTAACCCAAACGGACCCATGAGATATTGGGGACCAAACGCTTGAGTTTTTCATGAACTTAGGTGTGCTTGAAAGTTGAGCTAGAACCTAATGAATGGATTAAAGATAGTGGGTGTTCAAGACACATGTCGGGAAACAAAAGCCTTTTCTCATCCTACCAAGTGTATGACGGAGGTAATGTCACATTCGGTAGCAAGCTTAAAAGTAAAATCATCGGAAAAGGTACAATTTCTCATGACTCTCTCACTATTGATGATGTTGCTCATGTGGATAATTTAGGTTTTAACTTGCTTAGTATAAGTCAATTGTGCCACAAAAAGTATAACGTCATTTTCAGTGAAAATGGAAGTAAAATACTTAAAGATGGCATAACAGTAGGAAAATGTGTTTTGAAGAATAACGAATATGTTATGAAATTAGACAAAACACCTAAAGACAAGCTTTGTCTTACTTCCTTGGACGAAAACTAAACTCTATGGCATCGACGTTTAGGTCACGCCAATATGAGGTTAATTCAATCCTTATCATCTAAGGAACTCGTTAGGAACCTACCCAAGTTGAAATATGACCAACACTTTTGTGATGCTTGCAAAATTGGGAAACAAGTTCATAACAGCCATAAGGCTAAAAATATGGTTTCTACATCTAGGTGTCTAGAATTGTTACATATGGATTTGTTTGGTCCATCTGCTATACAAAGTTACGGAGGAAACTTCTATACTTTAGTTATAGTAGATGATTACTCTAGGTATACATGGACAAAATTTTTGAAAACTAAAAACGAGGCCTTTGATAAATTTGAAATTTTAAGTAAGATAATTCAAAACCAAATAGGTAATAGTATAGTGTCAATAAGAACCGACCATGGTCGAGAATTTGACAACGAAACCCAATTTGGAGCTTTTTGTGATGCTAATGGCATAACACATAACTTCTCGGCTCCTCGAACTCCTCAATCTAATGGTGTAGTAGAACGTAAAAATAGAACAATTCAAGAAATGAGTAGAACTATGTTAAATGAACAAAATATACCACAAAAGTTTTGGTGTCACGCTGTAGATACATCCACCTATATCCTAAATCGAGTTTTAAGACCATTTCTAAAGAAAACTCCATATGAACTTTACAGAGGTAAAATGCCAACTTTAGGATATTTTAGAGTTTTTGGAAGCAAGTGCTTCATTTTAAACACAAAGGATTATCTCACCAAGTTCGACCCAAAGTCGTATGAAGGTGTATTTCTTGGGTACTCACAAAATAGTAAAGCATACATAGTCTTGAACAAAGAAACCTCAAGAGTCGAGGAATCGTTGAACGTAACATTCGACGAAAGTCCACCTCCCTCTAAGACATCACCTTTGGTAGATGATGACTTAGTTGAAAGTCAAATGGTTGAAAATATAGAAAACATTAAAAATGATGTTTGGACATTAGTTCCTCCACCTAAAAATCAAACCATAATTGGTACTAAATGGGTCTTTAGAAACAAAATGGATGAAAATGGCATAGTATCTAGAAACAAAGCTAGGTTAGTAGCACAAGGCTACAATCAACAGGAAGGTATAGACTACGATGAAACATTTGCACCCGTAGCTAGACTTGAGTCAATTAGGATACTACTTGCATATGCATGTGCACATGATTTTAAATTATTTCAAATGGATGTCAAAAGTGCATTCTTAAATGGTTTTATAAATGAAGAAGTATATGTAGCACAACCTCCCGGCTTTGCCGATTTTGAAAAACCAAATCATGTTTACAAACTTAAGAAAGCTTTATACGGACTTAAGCAAGCACCAAAAGCTTGGTATGATCGACTTAAGACCTTCCTAGTTGACCATAAGTACACCATGGGCCTAGTAGATAATACTCTCTTCACCAAGAAAAAGGGATCACATATTATCATCGTCCAGATATATGTGGATGACATTATATTCGGTTCAACTTGTCAAGAGTTATGCGACGATTTCTCAAAAATCATGCATGACAAGTTTGAAACGAGTATGATGGGGGAACTAAACTTTTTCTTAGGTCTCCAAATAAAACAATTAGAAGATGGGATATTCTTCAACCAATCAAAGTATATCAAAGATATGCTTAAGAAGTTTGGTCTTGAAGACTCAAAACCTATGAAAACACCCATGTCCTCAGAAACCAAACTCACAAAGGATGAAGAAAATGAATCCGTAGATAGCACTAAATATAGAGAAATGATTGGTAGTTTGCTCTATCTTACGGCTAGTAGGCCGGACATTATGTTTAGTGTTTGTCTATGTGCACGTTTTCATGAAGATCCTAAAATATCCCATCTTGAAGCCGTTAAACGGATATTTAGGTACATTAAAGGCACTACACATTTAGGATTATGGTATCCCAAAGGAACGGGTGTAGAAACCATAGTGTATGCCGACTAAGACCATGCCGGTGAATATGTTGATAGAAAAAGTACAAGTGGTATTTGCACTTTTGTAGGACATTGTCTCACCGCATGGTTTTCTAAGAAACAAAAGGACCTAGCTATTTCAACAACCGAGGCAGAGTATGTGTCAGCAGGAAAGGCGTGTCAACAAGCACTGTGGATGAAGCAAGCTCTCGTCGACTATGGAATTGAACTCAACGACAATCCCATTCTTTGCGACAACAAAGGAGCTATCGATCTCAGCAAAAATCCAGTCCAACACGCTAGAACCAAACACATAGAAATACGTCACCACTTCCTATGTGACAATGTTCAAAAGGGAAACATCTCAATTGAGAAAGTTTCCTCAGAGGACAACATTGCCGATATCCTCACAAAACCTCTCAAGAGAGAACCATTCAACTACCTTAGACTTGGTTTAGGATTAATGGAACCTAGTGAGTAGATATAACATTAGCTCGAACCTTAGATTAATCGAACACGGTCATAACAAAATTTTGTGTTTTGATCCCGCGGATCCAAATTACAATAAGGGCGGATCCCTTATTTTGGATCCGTCGGATCCGTCACTTGCTAAGGCTTTTTATATATTAAATAATACCCTGTACTATTCATCACTCTTCCCTAAAACTTATCACCTACTGTATTCGACCCATACTTCACCAAAATCACAATTTAGGCTATCTTCCTCAACCAAATTGTGCTCCAAACATCACTGTAAGTATCCTTATCATGTTCATACTCCTGATCTGCGTCTAGGATTTCTATTTCATGCACAAAATCAAAACTTGGGGTATATGCATAATTCTTGTAAAATCATGAAAGATATTTACTGAATTGTATATCAAATCATGTTTTTCTTAGTTAGGAATTGCATCTTGTAGTACATTATCATTATTCATCAAAAACCCCATGAGAAATTTTTGCTAAAATCTTCTCATGACTAGGAAAAATGGTTTTTGAACATTGTTCATACAAATACAAAAACGTTAGTTTTTAAACATCACTTGCATAATGTCTCTCGAATGCTAAAGGGAATACATAACTAATATGTATTTTCTGGTACATTCAAATGTAGCTACATTGAAGTAGGAGTGTTTGGGTTATCTCTCGTTTTATCATGAAACTTGCATAAACAAAATTTTCATGCATCAAAAGGAGTCGAGATAACCGTACCTCCACATAGTCCCCATGTAGGCACACACTAGACTTATATACGTATTTTCGATAATTTCAACTAAACTATATATTTTTCGTGTCTAGGATAACTATGCCTCCCGCGACCAACTATGATCACAAAAACACCGTCAAATACCTTCCCAAACACCACAAAACTAAGGGTCTCACCGAAGCTCAAGTAAATATTTTTAAGGCACTAGAAAAACGATATGTCCATGAGGGTAGGGTTGTAGACCCCTCATTCTATGAAGATACTAATCTTAGAGAACAACTTGCGGCAATTCACTTCGATGGTCTCCTAGACATCGATGAACCAATAGTTCCTAGGTTTATTCTTGAGTTCTATGCTAGTGTTGTTCTTAGTACAGATGACTATGGTCCCTTGATCATCAACTTCAAAGTAAACCACAATGAATACCACATTCCTTTAGATCAATTTGGAGAAGTCTTAGGAGTTCCAAATCAAGGAACATGTGTCTATTCCGATAAATGGTCATTGACAATCTTAGAATCCAACCTTGAGAGAACGACACCATATGCCACTCCTTTGACCGCAAAAGAAACCATTCGGGAACATCTTTTCTTACATAGGAACAACCCAACTAGGTTGTATCGTGGTCGTCAAGTACCTTGAGATCCATTTGCCATGGAACTCAATGAACTTAAGCCCGAATTTAGGAAGTTGGAAGATGTCTTGAGAGAACGACACCATATGCCAATGAACTCAATCTTAGAATCCAACCTTGAGAGAACGACACCATATGCCACTCCTTTGACCGCAAAAGAAACCATTCGGGAACATCTTTTCTTACATAGGAACAACCCAACTAGGTTGTATCGTGGTCGTCAAGTACCTTGAGATCCATTTGCCATGGAACTCAATGAACTTAAGCCCGAATTTAGGAAGTTGGAAGATGTCTTGAGAGCTAATGTCATTTGTACGGTAGGGAATCGAGATCATATCAATGCTTGTCTTTGTTATATGATGTATTGTGTGTCAACTCATCAACCCTTCAATCTTGCATACTATATCGCCAAGAGAATGGCTGATATTCCGGTTCAAGGTAAACTGGCAATGCCTTATGGAATGCTTTTGACCCGTCTCTATAGAGCCTTTGCACCCATTCCTAGAAATGCTTTAGGATTTGTTCCCGACTATGATGAGATTCCACACACCTTTGTTCCTTTAAGCGACTATAGGGTAGCGGTTGCAAAAGGCAAACATCCTCAACATCCTACATCATCATTATCATCATCAATGAGTGATGATGACGGCTTGCCAAACTCTAGGATCGCTCCACCAGAGTACTTGAGTCAACTTCCACCGATTGCGAATGAATCAGCAGAGTTCAAGCAAACCAAAGGAATGGTGAAGAATTTGGGGCGTTGGATCATGAAGCTTCACAAGGGTATGAAGAAGTTGAGTAAGAAGTTGGGTTGATAGGAGTGTTTGGAACTAGACTTTATTAGACAATGATGTGTTAAACGTGTATGTTTCTTAACTTATTATGGTAGTACTTGGATTGTATATGAACTAACTTTAAATTGCAGGTCGATAACACATGTTGTTATCAATTTTCTGAGTTTAAGCCGCCGTTTGGCTTAACTCCCTTTATGGTAAGTTAATATGAACGGATTAAACTACGTGTAAACGTGTGTTAGAATCTACATATTTAGTATATTTGTATTACATATTAGCTAATATACAGGTTCTAGGAGAATTTTTGGGTTTTGGTCAAGAAACGCAAAATATGACAAGTTCTCTGTTTGTTTTAGGACTTTTGGACGGCGGATCTGGCGGATCCCTCATTTTGGATCCGCCTAGTGTATTCATTGGCTCCGCCAATCCTGAACCTGCGGATCCGGCGGATCCAAAAATTTGGATCCGTCTTTGTTGTCGATTGGATCCGCAGGCTTCAACAGTAACTTTTTCAAAAATTCCCGACTCATCCCAATACTTAGATTTTGGTCTATTGCTTTTTAGATTGTATTCACTGATCATTTAACCCTTTAGAATGATTTAGGAACTATTATAACCTTAAGAACTAAATTTCCCACCAAAATTTGAATTTTCAAATTTTTTATGTGAGTTACCTTTCTAATAAAAGTAAGGAACCCTTTTTAGGGATCCGTCAAATCCGTGGAAACATCCCATCAACAGATTTTCCACTATCTCCTTGCATTTACTGCATATTGATGAACTCAAATAAGTACATTTTATTACTATCATTTATCCTATTAATTTGACTTGTTTTACTATATTATGTATGAGGATTGATACTTAATTGTTTACTTTTGTAATTCTCAGGTAAAAACAAGCATTTGGTGAAACTTAGCTATTTTGGACTAATTATGGAGCAAAACGTGCATAAAGCGAAAGTCTACTGACATGGACAAGATCAAGTCAATTCTGCTCCAGATGCGCCGCATCTCACTATCAACATGCGCCGCATCTCTATCAAGATATCACCAGATACGATCCAAGATACAAGAGGACATGCGCCGCATCTAATCACGGAGTTACGCCGCATCTTCTGGCGGTGTACGAATATTCCTGAATATTATAATCTTGGACCCCACGCGAAGTTAAGTACATGCGCCGCATCTACTTAGTAGATGCGCCGCATCTTCCCTCAGACAGAAACTATAAATACCCCGTGGACCAGACGAATTTGAGAGTTCGAGTTCGAAACCCAAAAACCGAAGTTCGGACAGCAGAGCAAAAGGACGAATTCAGTCAAGGAGGCAGCACAAGACACACCCAAATCATAGATACAAGAGCTGTAAGAAGGTGCTGCATGTATTTAATTCATTAAGTAGTTTTGTTTTATTGTGTTAGCAAACTTTAATTCATCAGGATTGGTGGCTTGTGTAATGTGACAACGAAAGATTGCACTCCCTTTAATACTTGCTTTCCCATCAATTAAAGTTTATATGTTGATGTCTTTGGTTACTACTTATTAGTGCATTGATAACCTCTGTGTTTATTAGTGGCTTGCGGGCATTTGACTGCGGGACATAATGTGGCTCCCACGGTTGTTTCTAAATTGATCACTTAGGAATAACTTTTAGACATAAGTAATCATTAAGGGTTTACTCGCCGATAAGAATAGGACCAACGAGAAAGGGTTAACTACATACACTTCATATAAAGCTATCAATAAAACAAGTGACAATCTACTTAATCATAAGGACAGCCCTCTTATTGTCTCTAGTATCTATCTGTGTACGTGTGTGCTACTTGCTGATTCGTGCCTATTGGTTTATTTTATTATTTAAATTGCAACAAATCGTGCCAGTCTCTCAGGCTGAAACCCCCTTGCGTTAGGATATTAAAATACTGATTAGATTAACTAGATAATACGTTCCACTCTTAGTGATCGACACTCTACTTACCATTATCTTCATACTGACCGGGTACACTGCTCGTTAAGTGTGTGTGTTATTGATAAGTCGGCTAAATATAAATTTAAAACTTGAGTAGGCATTAAAACTGCTAAACCGCAACGACACATCACGCGCATCAAGTTTTTTGGCGCCGCTGCCGGGGAGTGAATTGTTATTTTCTATTAATTTGATTAGTATTTTAATTAGTTTTTTTTTTCTTTTTATTAGATTAATTGCATCATTGTACTATTTTGCATATTTGTTGTATTGTGTGTTAATTGTTTTCTTTTATTTTTGTGTGTTTATTTTTGTTTGTGTGTTTAATTTTTGTTTTTATTTTTCGTACTTTTCTGTTCTGCTATCGTTGTACTGTGCTAAATCAAACGATACGGCGCATCTGATCTCTCAGATACGGCGTATTGCGTTTAATTTTTTAAAAAAAAAATACAACGCGTTTAATTAATTCGATACGACGCATCTTTTCCCCAAGATACGGCGTATCTGTTTTTAATAAGAATTTTTTTTTTTCTAAGCGATAAAGTAATACGACGCATCTGCTTTTGCAGATACGGCGTATCTGTTTTTGATAAATTTTTTTTTCTAAAACATTAAAGCCATACGACGCATCTTCTTTTGAAGATACGGCGTATCTATTATTTTGATTAAAAACAGTTTGCGAATTATTAAACAGATACGGCGTATCGATCTCTGTCGATACGGCGCATCTTACTGAATCAAAAATCTTTTATTTTTAAACGTAACGAAAATACGGCGCATTAACTTTCGTTAATACGACGCATTTAATTTTAATTAGATAAGTTGATTTTTGATTAATTGATTCGATACGGCGCATTCTTAAATTCTAAAGCGGCGTATCTATTTTCTGAATAAAAGTCTGATTAATTTTTAACGATTATAAGATACGGCGTATCCAACTTTTTGGATACGGCGCATCGTCTGCAGATATCAGTAACTTTAATTTTTCGTATTCCGTTTTCGTTATTAATTATCTGATATATTACTTTCTCGAGCATACCCTACTGATATTTTTGTGTTGATTTCAGGAAGTGCATGACCAGGAGTTCTGCGAAGAACTTGATTCAACCTTTCGAAGATCCTGAACGAGCCCTACATTCGCTTAAAAGGCTTTTCAACACAAGAAGCTTTGATCTTTCAAGTTCACTCGAGCTTGATTACTTTTCTGAAGAAAAAGAGGGAGTTGAAACAGAAACAATGGGCGAAAACACTACTATGGAGGAATACATGAACAATACCCGTGCTGATTACACTTCAGGAGTTGCTAGACCTAAGTTTGATGACAAGTCGAAATTTGAGTTGAAGGGTCAATTTCTCAAAGAGCTCAGAGAGAATGCTTTCAGTGGGACGGAACAAGAGGATGCTAATGAGCATGTTGAAAAGGTCCTGGAGATTGCAGATTTGTTTACTACAGAAAGTGTCAATACCGATCAACTCATGCTAAGAATCTTCCCAATCTCACTAAAAGGAGCTGCTAACAAGTGGCTAAGGAATGAACCTGCTAGTTCAATCACTACGTGGGAAGGTTTGAAGAGCAAATTCCTGAAGAGATATTGTCCACCTGCTAAGACTGCTAAGAAGATGGAGGCTATCAATAGTTTCAAGCAAGAGCCTGATGAAACCCTTTATCAAGCTTGGGAACGATTTAAAGATTTATTGATAAAATGTCCTCAACACTATCTAACCCCTATGCAGGAAATAATATTGTTTTATCAGGGATTGGACGTGCCTACAAGACAGATTTTGGATGCTAAGGGAGCTGTACCTCAGATGAGTGCAACTAATGCTAGGAAAGCGATCCAAGAAGCTGCTGATCATTCTCAGAAATGGCACGATGGGACCTCTACTAGATCTAAGAGCAGCACTAATTTTGACGGGATTGCTGCTATTCAAGCTCAATTGGATAAAATTAGTAGAGAGATGAAGAAGCGAGATGAAAGAGCATATGCTGCCCAAGTTGGATGTGAAAAGTGCGAAGGACCTCACTACACTAAAGATTGCCCGAACAAGAATGAAAGTGAGACGTTTGAAGAAGCTTATTACACCCAATTTGGACAACCGTTCCGACCTTCAGCAAGATTTAGGGAAGCTAGTCCGGGATTCTATCAAAAGAACAACTTCAATCCCGCTTATCAAGAGAGGAGGCAGACTTTAGATGATACTTTAAAGCAAATTATGGCCGATGCTGCTAAAAGACATGAAGAGAATACTGCTATGATCAAGGAAATTCGAGCTTCAACAGACACTACTACAAGAAATCAAGGAGCTTCGATCAAAGCATTGGAACAGCAAATTGGTCAAATGAGCAAAGTTCTTCAAGAAAGGGGATATGGAAGTTTACCAAGCTCAACTGAAACAAATCCAAGAGATCATGTCAAGGCAATAAGCACCACTGAAGAAGTCACTCCTAATATATCTAGAAGGTCGATGAATGGTAATGATGGAGCAAGACCCGAATTTTTCTTTAACTCTTCAATCAGCTTAAGGAGACTACTAAAAGAGAAGACAAAAATTGAAGAGGAGATCAAGGCAACAATGAAAGAAGAGAGCCCTGCAACCGATTCAAATGCCTTGCCTCATAAAGAAAGAGACCCAGGAAGTTTTACTCTACCTTGTTCTATTAATAATATATCTTTCAATAATGTGTTGGCTGACTTAGGAGCTAGTGTTAGTGTTATGCCTCTTAAGACATTCGCTACCCTAGGACTAGGAAAATTAGCACCAACTAAATTACTTATTGAATTGGCTGATAAAACAGTAAAACGACCTGAAGGGATTGCTAATAATGTGCTAGTTAAGATTGAGCAGTTTATTTTTCCCGTAGACTTTATTATACTAGACATGCCCGAGGATGTTAAGATTCCTTTAATCCTCGGAAGACCTTTCTTGTCTACTGCCCATGCTAAGATTGATGTGTTTAAGAGAAAAATTTCATTAAGGGTAGGGAATAATAAACTAGTCTATAAGTGCCAAGATCCGGTTAAAAGCATAATTAGAGGTGTTTATGTGCTAGGATTAAGAGAGCGTATGGACCTCGATCTTGAAGCTAGACTTATGGGAGAAACATTGATTCAAAACAACTCAACTAATACTAATCATGAAGACTTTGAGGAATTCATTGACCTTAATGTACCTACGGAACTTAGACGCGATATTGTTAGTGATTCTGATGATGAGTGGTATGATTGTGTAGTAATTAATAAACGTAGGAGAGTAGTTGAGAAAACGAATTTGAATAATGATGTGTTTATTGAACTACCACCCCACCTTGCTTATTTGTGCCTGTATGATAATAAGAATTTCCCGTCTATCATTTTGTCATCTCTGCCCGAAAGGGACAGGACTTTGTTTATACAGATATTAAAGAAGAACGGCGTGGAAATTAAGGACGAGCAAGGAGTGTTCAATATTACTAAATTGGGGATGAAGGAGCGTGATGTTTCCGACTCCTTCAATGATCGATACTAAAGAGCTGAACGTGAGTCTAACTTGAAGACTCTGGAATAAAGACAAGTGCTTACCGGGAGACAACCCGGATTTATCTTTTATTATTCTGTTTTCTGTGTCGAGTCAGTCCAGGCCGCACGAAGATACGGCGCATCTCAATTCTGAGATGCGACGCATCTCCTGCAATGGTCATATCTTATTTTATTTTTCTGCATTTTTATTTTCGACTTTAAAACTATTTATCAGTTTATTTTAATGCGGCGCATCCCTGGTTAAGGATGCGGCGCATCTTTATTCTGATCCGTATTATTCCAGGCTCGATACGGCGTATCTTCTTCAATAAGATACGGCGCATCGACTGACCTGATGATTTTCAGTTTTAATTTTTTAAGTTTTATTTTTCCTAACTACTAATGTGTTATGCAAGTTGAACCTTTCTTATCTTAGGTGTGTTTTAAAGTGTTGGTGGTATTATAGTTTCCTGGATTTCCTGTGGATACATAAAGTATGAAGTTTTAACGTTCTAATCCACAAGAAGATGATTTTTGCTCTTATACTAATGGAGGATCATACCGAGCAAATCTCAGGGGAGTTTTTCTTGTTCTAATTCTTTTATTTTCCAGTTTTTAACCTTTTATACAAACAACGAGGACGTTGTTTAACTTAAGTGGGGGGATTGGAGAATTAGAACACTTAACAATTACTTGTCCTACTTTTCCAAAAATTATGCTTAAAATGTGCTTAATATATCAAACTTAAAAATTTTTTAGCATGTTTTTGTTTAAGATCTAAGTTACATAACTGCACACATGACATTATTTTCAAAAATTGTGATTTTTCAAAATTCACAAATCTATGAGTGTGCCGGTGACTTGTAAACTTTAGAACTTGGCTTGTATACTATTCGAGACCACCATAATGAGTATTATTTATATAATTGGAATGACTTGTCTAACTTGGTAAAATTCTAGGATTACACCAAATAGCCTTTATATGTTATGTGTTATTGACTAACTACACTGGTTAGTTAACCCCCGTATAAAACCTTTTGTTACTCTCATTTTTAGAGTAAGATACCCCTAGAAAAACACTCAGAGCCATTCCTTTCGTTTCTTACACCTATGTTTAAAATGTTTCGTTACACCTTAAACCTTAGCCTACCCTGTAGATTAGAATCCGTGGTTGGTTAATTGCTATAGGCAGAGTGTGTTTCCTTACATTACCTGTGTTCGCGTGCGTAATTCATTATCTATGGTTAGGTCGGGAAATTGCACAATGCAAATTGGAGTGAAAGTAAATATTGTATATTTTTGAGTTTATTTTTCGTGTGTTTACTACTTTCACTATTACCGTTATTTCTGAAGGTATGAAAAGTATAAAAAAATTATCCGGAAAGAAAGTTGTGGCGATGTGGTGAAATTTTACACATCTATGTTTATGTTTCAAGTAAAAAAAAAAAAAAAAAAAAAAAAAAAAAAAAAAAAAAAAAAAAATCGAAAAAATGAGAAAAGAAAAAGAAAAAAAAAGAGTTGGATGTTTATTTTAAGCCAACGATGTAGAGTTATGTAAGTGGTCGATATCACCACCATTTGCTGTATTATATCTATGGATTGAATGGGAATTGGCAGTTATGGGAACGCCAATTAAGGTTTATTCTTTGATTAAGATTTTGTTGAGTATAATTCGTGTCTACCTAAAGCGTGTGTTTCAAGTGTTAAAGCGTGAGTTATTCAATGATATGAGTCTTATTCATGGGATGGTTGGGATAGTGATTAACCACACTTAGGATTTTAATTTATTTGTTTTGTTTATTTTTATTTTTACACCAATTTATATCCCAAATGTTATCCATACCCTGTATTGTTCTTTATCCAACCGAACCTTTGATTTATTGAGATTAGGGATTTGAGCAATCTTAAGTATCGTAGTCGTGGATTCGGCTATGTATTTACGATTTTGTCGCCCTTTTTGATATATTATTATTGGTGAAGTTTGGACCTATCTTTAGCCTATTCGAGTTAAGGATTTGAGCAATTGCAAGTATCGTGTTCGTGGATTCGATCATGTATTTGTGATTTTGTCGCCTTTTCTAGAATTTGAGATCGATAGTGATTAAGAATAATTAACCCTTAAGCCTAAAAACCCTTTTTACCGCTTTAGACTTGTTATTCCTTAGCTTTAGTGGTGGAGATGTGTATACTTGCCAAGCTTATGATATAATATTCGTCGCGACTGGACAGTTAAACGATTAGATTTGATTTTATCGACTTATTTTATTTTACTTCTAATTCGTTAAGTGTTTAGTTGTGTGATTATGAAATAAATGAATACATGCTTAAATATAAAAATAAATCCTAACATCTTTTAGGATACATTTTCATAAATGAAATTCTAAGGTTTACTTGGGGACAAGTAAAGTTCAAGTGGGGGGATATTTGATGAACTCAAATAAGTACATTTTATTACTATCATTTATCCTATTAATTTGACTTGTTTTACTATATTATGTATGAGGATTGATACTTAATTGTTTACTTTTGTAATTCTCATGTAAAAACAAGCATTTGGTGAAACTTAGCTATTTTGGACTAATTATGGAGCAAAACGTGCATAAAGCGAAAGTCTACTGACATGGACAAGATCAAGTCAATTCTGCTCCAGATGCGCCGCATCTCACTATCAACATGCGCCGCATCTCTATCAAGATATCACCAGATACGATCCAAGATACAAGAGGACATGCGCCGCATCTAATCACGGAGTTACGCCGCATCTTCTGGCGGTGTACGAATATTCCTGAATATTATAATCTTGGACCCCACGCGAAGTTAAGTACATGCGCCGCATCTACTTAGTAGATGCGCCGCATCTTCCCTCAGACAGAAACTATAAATACCCCGTGGACCAGACGAATTTGAGAGTTCGAGTTCGAAACCCAAAAACCGAAGTTCGGACAGCAGAGCAAAAGGACGAATTCAGTCAAGGAGGCAGCACAAGACACACCCAAATCATAGATACAAGAGCTGTAAGAAGGTGCTGCATGTATTTAATTCATTAAGTAGTTTTGTTTTATTGTGTTAGCAAACTTTAATTCATCAGGATTGGTGGCTTGTGTAATGTGACAACGAAAGATTGCACTCCCTTTAATACTTGCTTTCCCATCAATTAAAGTTTATATGTTGATGTCTTTGGTTACTACTTATTAGTGCATTGATAACCTCTGTGTTTATTAGTGGCTTGCGGGCATTTGACTGCGGGACATAATGTGGCTCCCACGGTTGTTTCTAAATTGATCACTTAGGAATAACTTTTAGACATAAGTAATCATTAAGGGTTTACTCGCCGATAAGAATAGGACCAACGAGAAAGGGTTAACTACATACACTTCATATAAAGCTATCAATAAAACAAGTGACAATCTACTTAATCATAAGGACAGCCCTCTTATTGTCTCTAGTATCTATCTGTGTACGTGTGTGCTACTTGCTGATTCGTGCCTATTGGTTTATTTTATTATTTAAATTGCAACAAATCGTGCCAGTCTCTCAGGCTGAAACCCCCTTGCGTTAGGATATTAAAATACTGATTAGATTAACTAGATAATACGTTCCACTCTTAGTGATCGACACTCTACTTACCATTATCTTCATACTGACCGGGTACACTGCTCGTTAAGTGTGTGTGTTATTGATAAGTCGGCTAAATATAAATTTAAAACTTGAGTAGGCATTAAAACTGCTAAACCGCAACGACACATCACGCGCATCACATATCTTCAATCTTATACTCAACTTAAGCTCTATGGATTGACTTATGTGATGTGACTAGCACAATTTTTTGTTCCAAATCATTAGGAACCAACATTCTTCATTGGATTCACATCAAATCCAAACATCACCTTCAATAAACCCTCTGCCTATAAATTAGAACCATAAGATTGGTCAAAACTCACTCACTCATCTTCTTCTCTATATAAAACATGCACTTCTTAGCTAACTTACTTCACCGTGACTAAACCCAACAAGAGATTAGTGAGGAACTCACCCGCCTCTATTCTCTCTCTAACATGGTAGATTCACGCCTTGGTGAAGCGATGGATCTCCAAACCATCTTGATGAATTCCATTTCCACTCCACCATCATCCAACCAACAACCACCACCAAAAAATGACCAACCACCACCACCACCACCATCAACCTACCCACAACCTCCTCAACCTCCTAGACATGATTGCAACATGTGTGAAAGGACCGCTCACCTAGCTCAACGGACAAACATTTTGGTCCATGAGCTCCAAAATGAAATGAGATTCATGTTGAATCACATTCTCGAGCGTCTCAACGTCCTCTCTCATCCTCCTCAATAAAAGGTGTTATCTTTAGTTTCTCCTAAGTTTCCTTTTATAGGACTTTTCTAGACTTTCCTTTTAGGATTTTTCTTTTTAGGTTGTATTTTTGTAACAACATGTTTTGTGACTTTGGTCACATATTTTCAATGGATGATTGTTATGTTTTTATGCTTGTGGGTGATCAAATTTTAGTTTATTGTCATATTAACATCATTATATAGTTGTTTTTAACTTTACATAATATCTTGATCATGTGCACATTAGTACAAATTTTGATTAGACACATAATGTTGACTTTTTAAAGTCAAATGGGTTGAAATATAGTGTTTGGTTAATAATTACATATGCATTTTACTTCCTTGAAGTAACTAACTTTTCTTTTATAGCATCTCATACCCTTGAAATGTATACGTTGGTACTCTAGCAATGGGGAGTATACATTGAGGGGGAGCACATCATATTCTAACCATTTGTTTTGTAGGTTCATACATCATAACCTTGTTACTCAGTTTAGGGGGAGTATAAAACAAGGGGGAGCATTAAAGTTCTCAAAATCGTAATTCACTACGCATATCTTCATTTTGTTTCAACAAAAAGGGGGAGAAAGGATTAAGTTTCATCAACTGTGATGTCACAGTACATACATTTACATACATTTATGCTTAAAATTGTTTTCAAAATTTGCATAAAACAAACTTAATCTATATTTTTAAAAGGACTCATACTATATTTATTCTTTTGCTTAAAAATACACTTTATGTTTTGTCATCAACAAAAAGGGAGAGATTGTTAATACAAATATCGTCCTAAAAACGTTATTTATATTTTACGATCTTTACTTAGTTTTGTTAATGACAATTACAAAGTATATCTTTTAGCAAATTATAAATACTAGCTAAAGTATTTTTAAAACACATTTTACATTTCACAAGATCACTAAAATTACATTTTATACATTTACATGTTTATTTCCTAAAAAGAAAACTTTATTTTTCAAAAGTTAGAATGACATCATGGCATACATCATGAACACAATCTTGGAAAGATTTTGTGATATTTTGTTTAGATCTTCAAGCCAAAGAGTTGACATTTGAAGATATGGAAAGATTGTGTAAGATTTGGAAAGATTTTGAGATCTCTTAGCTGGCCTGACATGGCAGATCCAAATGGTTACAAGGACGGATCCAATTTTTGGGATCCGCCGGATCCGCCAGCTGTTCACTCAGTTTGCCTATAAATAGCAAGCTGATCATTTGGACATTTCATCACTCATATAGCTTAAATACATATTCATTCATTTACATATCACTAACCCATATCATTCTTGCATTTCATTTGATCTTTCCTTTTGTAGAAAAGAGATCAAGCATTCAAGGATCAACGAACTGTTATCCTTTAGTATACATACTGTGTGACATTTTGTAGCAAGTTCACACATCATTGTTTGTAACATTTATATCAGTAGTGAGTGGTTAGTGTTTTAGTCCTCAAAACACAAAGAGTGTCGGGAGTGGTTGTACCCTTGTGAAAGAACCAACGGGAGTGGTTGTACCTTTGTAAAGAACCCGGTGTTTAGCTTAGTACCGGAAAAAGAAGTAAGCGACGTGTAAAGGTTTTCTCCACCTAGAAGGGAGTTTGTTTCTTATTGAAGAATAACTCTTGAGTTAGAGGCTCGAGGAGTGGAGTAGGGTAAGGAAGAGAGTCCTTGTAGCCGAACCACTATAAACATCCATGTTGTGTGGTTTGATTGTTCTTCTCTTTACTTTTCATATATATTGCTTGACTATTTGTTTGTGCATATTTCCTTTGAAATCACATTAAGTAACAAAGCAAATAAATTTTGAACGGTAAAAGTATTCAACCCCCCTTCTAGTTTTCCACACCACCTATGGTGAACCAAGCAACGCTAGATCAGCTTGTCAATGATCGTGTGGCCGCCGCACTCGCAGCCGCAAATAACTCAACCACCAACACCAGAACGTCAAGGCCAGTGACCAACAGCCATGGCTGCACTTACTCTGAATTTCGAAAGATCATGGTTGGAGGTTTCGGAGGAATATAGGGAGTCGTTGGCCTGACTAGGTGGATTGAAAAGCTGGAAAACGTGTTTCGCATTAGTGGTTGTAACGATGACGACATGGTCAAGTATGCATCTTTCACTTTCATGGATGCCGCTTTGACCTGGTGGAACAACTACATGAAATCTGCCAACATGGATGTTGCTTATGCTATGTCGTGGGATGACTTTAAGGAGTTAGTGCTTAGGATGTTGATGCGGTGCGTTGTGTCATTGCGGTTTAGCAGTATTAATGCCTACTCAAGTTTTAAATTTATATTTAGCCGACTTATCAATAACACACACACTTAACGAGCAGTGTACCCGGTCAGTATGAATATAATGGTAAGTAGAGTGTCGATCACTAAGAGTGGAACGTATTATCTAGTTATTCTAATCAGTATTTTAATATTCTAAGTTAGCTATACAACCTAATCTAACGCAAGGGGGTTCAGCCTGAGAGACTGGCACGATTGGTTGCAATTAAATAATAAACTAAACCAATAGGCACGAATCAGCAAGTAGCACACACGTACACGAATAAATACTTGAGACAATAAGAAGACCTGTCCTGATAGATAAGTAGTTTGTCACTTGTTTTATTGCTAGTTTTATATGAAGTGTATAGTTCGATGCAACGCACCGAGATTAAGTCCTTTCTCGTTGGTTCTAATCTTATCGGCGAGTAAACCCTTAATGATTACTTATGACTATCCTATTTATCTTCCTTCCTACTTTTCTACAGACGATAGAATGCATAGGCGATCTAATAAATAGGCGAGGGCAGAGGCATGGCGACCCGATCAACGCTCAGCTAGACACAGAGGTTATCAATGCACTAATAAAAGTCACCAAAGACATCAGCATATAAACTTTAATTAATGGGAAAGCAGTTTTAAGGGAGTGAAATCTTTCCGTTGTCACATTACACAAGCCACCAATCCTGATGAATTAAAGTTTACTAACACAATAAAACAAAACTACTTAATGAATTAAATACATGCAGGACCTTCTTACAGCTCTTGTATCTTCGTTCAAGGTGTGTCTTGTGCTGCTGCCTTGACTGAATTCGTCCTAGGGTTTCTGTACTTCGGTCTTCTAAAACTGTCGAACTTCAGAACTCTTAATTCGTCTGGTCTTTGGGGTATTTATAGTTTCTGTCTGAGGGTAAGATGCGGCGCATCTAATAAGTAGATGCGGCGCATTGACTTAACTTCGCGTGGGGTCCAAGATTAATATATTCAGGAATATTCGTACACCGCCAGAAGATGCGGCGTATCTTCATTCTTGGATGCGGCGCATGTCCTTTGCCGTCTTGGATAATATCTTGTGAAATCTTGATAGTGATGCGCCGTATGTACTAAGCAAGATGCGGCGCATCTGGAGCAGAATAGTCTTCATCTTGTACATTTCGGTAGACTCTTAACTTCTTGCTTGTTTTGCTCCATAATTAGTCCAAAATCGCCAAGTTTCACCAAATGCTTGTTTTTACCTGAGAATTACAAAAGTAAACGATTAAGTATCAATCCTCATACATAATATAATAAAACAAGTCAAATTAATAGGATAAATGATAGTAATAAAATGTACTTATTTGAGTTCATCAAATATCCCCCCACTTGAACTTTACTTGTCCCCAAGTAAACCTTAGAATTAATCTTATGAAAATGTATCCTAAAAGATATTAGGATTTATTTTTATATTTAAGCATGTATTCATTTTTGTCATAATCACACAACCAAACACTTAACGAATTAGAAGTAAAATAAAATAATTTGATAAAAGCAAATCTAATCGTTTAACTGTCCAGTCGTGACGAATATTCTATCATAAGCTTGGCAAGTATACACATCTCCCCCACTAAAGCCTAGGAATAACAAGTCTAAAGCGGTAAAAAGGGTTTGTAGGTTTAAGGGTTAATCATTCTCCTTAATCTCTATCGATCTCAAATTCCAGAAAAGGCGACGAAATCACAAATACATGATCGAATCCACGAACACGATACTTGCAATTGCTCAAATCCTTAACTCGAATAGGCTAAAGATAGGACCAAGTAATCTTCACCAATAATATTATATCAAAAAGTGCGACAAAATCATAAATACATAGCCGAATCCACGACTACGATACTTAAGATTGCTCAAATCCCTAATCTCAATAAATCAAAGGTTTGGATAAAGAATAATATAGGGTATGGATAATATTTGGGATATAAATTGGTGTAAAATGAAAAATAAACAAAACAAATAAATTAAAATCCTAAGTGTGGTTAATCACTATCCCAACCATCCCATGAATAAGACTCATATCATAGAATAACTCACGCTTTAACACTTGAAACACACGCTTTAGGTAGACACGAATTATACTCAACAAGATCTTAATCAAAGAATAAACCTTAGTTGGCGTTCCCATAACTGCCAACTCCCATTCAATCCATAGATATAATATACAACAACTAGTGGTGATATCGACCACTTAATACAAAACTTTACATAAGTTGGTTAAAACAAACATCCAACTTTTTTTTTTTTTTTTTTTTTTTTGATAACAACATATAGATGTGTAAAATTTCACCACATCACTATAATGATAATTCTGGATAATTTTTCCATACTTTTCATGACTTCAGAAATAACGGTAATAGTGAAAGTAGTAAACACACGAAAAATAAACTCAAAGATATACAATATTTACTTTCACTCCAATTGCATTGTGCAATTTCCCGACCTAACCATAGATAATGAATTACGCACGCGAACACAGGTAATGTAAGGAAACACACTTTGCCTAAAGCAATTAACCAACCACGGATTTTAATCTATAGGGTAGGCTAAGGTGTAAGGGTGTAACGAAACATTTTAACAAAGGTGTAAGAAACGAAAGGAATGGCTCTGAGTGTTTTTCTAGGGGTATCTTACTCTAAAAATGAGAGTAACAAAAGGGTTTATACGGGGGTTAACTAACCAGTGTAGTTAGCTAATAATACATAACATATAAAGGCTATTTGGGTGTAATCCTAGAAATTTACCAATTTAGACAAGTCATTCCAATTATATAAAATAATACTTATTATGGTGGTCTCGAATAGTATACAAGCCAAGTTCTAAAGTTTACAAGTCACCGGCACACTCATAAATTTGTGAATTTTGAAAAATCACAATTTTTGAAAATAACGTCATGTGTGCAGCTATGCAACTTAGACTTTAAACAAAAACATGCTAAATTTTTTTTAAATTTTGATATATTAAGCACATTTTAAGCATATTTTGAAAAGTTTAGGACAAGTAAGTGTTAAGTGTTCTAATTCTCCAATCCCCCCACCTAAGTTAAACAACGTCCTCGTTGTTTGTATAAAAGGTTAAAAACTGGAAAATAAAAGAATTAGAACAGAAAAACTCCCCTGAGATTTGCTCGGTATGATCCTCCATTAGTATAAGAGGAAAAATCATCTTCTTGTGGATTAGAACGTTTAAGCTTCATAATTGATGTATCCACAGGAAATGTAGGAATCTATAATACCACCAAGACTTGAAACACACCTAAGTTAAGAAAGGTTCAAACTTGCATAATACATTAGTAGTTAGAAAAAATAAAACATAAAAATTAAAATGAAAATCATCAGGTCAGTCGATGCGCCGTATCTTATGGAAGAAGATACGCCGTATCGAGCCTGGAATAATTACGAATCAGAATAGAAGATGCGCCGCATCCTTAACCAGGGATGCGCCGCATTAAAATAAACTGATAAAAAGTTTTAAAGTCGAAAAGTAAAAATGCAGAAAAATAAAGTAAGATATGACCAGTGCAGGAGATGCGTCGCATCTAGGGATTGAGATGCGCCGTATCTGCTGCGGGCCTGACTGACTCGACACAGAACAGAATAATAAAAAATTTTCCGGGTTGTCTCCCGGTCAGCACTTGTCTTTATTCCAGAGTCTTCAAGTTAGACTCACGTTCAGCTCATTATTTTCGATCATTTATTCCCACATTGCCACGTAGGATCCATTCAGCAACAAATTCGTCACGTATATATTCAGGTCCCAACTTCAACACTCCATTGTAGAATCCTTCCATCATTTGATATGGGTACTCAATCCCTCTCTTCATGTCATCATCACCAATAAAAAGTAATGGAGAAAATTTGTAGCAGAACCTATTAGTAGCATGTTTAAATCCAGGGTGAGTTCGGGGCATCATATAAGTGATAACGTCGCTTCCACATTGAAAGGTGATCTTTCCTTCAAACCGTTTTGCGTTAATAGTGATCTCCCTACAAAATGGTTTTCCAACAATCACGTCACCCATATCACTGTCACAATAGGCATTCATGTCTTCAACAACGGCGAACTCAGTAACAATAGTAAAACATCCAACAAAGACTGGGACATTAATGAAGGCTCCAACTACATTCTTTCCCTTATACTCCACTTTCTTTCTCATAATAGAATTGTAAAAGCTTCTTGACATGACATTGATCGGCAAAATAGGAAAGAAATTGGCGTCAATACACTTGTACCCAATCATGCATGGGAATTGCAAATTGTAAGCACAATTGGCGTGGATCCTTCTACCGTAATCCCAAGAACCATCATATCCCTCAAATTCATCGTAATTCCTAGTAATAATAACGTTGACTTTTGGATTATCCAGAATTTCTCCTTCTTCTAACTCAGATTCCGCATCATCCATGAACAGGTCATTGGATTCTAATGGTCCATTAAGGTCATTAAGTTCAATGTAGTCCCCATCGTAATGTTCGAGTGATTTATCATGCACTAATATTTCATTCATAAAATTGGCTTCGAAGTCGAAGTCAATCAGTTCTCCGAATCCGACCATTTTCCTTCTGAAATAATCACGAAAGCATCAGTAGGATTTGTTCGCTAGAAGAGAAATTAACGAATTTAGAAACGGATATAAGAATAAAAATAGCTGATATCTGCAGACGATGCGCCGTATCCAAAAAGTTGGATACGCCGTATCTTATAATCGTTAAAATTAAATCAGACTTTATTCAGAAAATAGATACGCCGCTTAGAAATTAGAATGCGCCGTATCAGTTTTAATTATCAAAAATCGATATTTATTTAAAATTAAATGCATCGTATTAACAAAAGTTAATGCGCCGTATTTTCGTTACGTTTCAAAATATAAGATTTTTTATTCAGAAGATACGCCGTATCGACAGAGATCGATGCGTCGTATCTGTTTAATAATTCGAAAACTGTTTTTAATTAAAATAATAGATACGCCGTATCTGTTAAGGCAGATGCGTCGTATGGCGTTAACGTTTAGAAAAAAATTTCTTATTAAAAACAAATACGCCGTATCTTGGGGAAAAGATGCGTCGTATCGAATTAATTAAACGCGTTGTATTTTAAAAATTAAACGCAATACGCCGTATCTGAGAAAATAGATGTGCCGTATCGTTCGATTTAGCTCAGTACAACGATAGCAGAACACAAAAAATACGAAAAATAAAAACAAATAAAAACACAAACGAAAATAAACACAAATAAAAGAAAACAAATAACACACAAAAACAGAAAATATGTAAATTATACAATGAATGCAATTTAACCTAATACACAACACAGTTAGCGGTTAGATTAAAAAATTAAAAACCTAATTAAAATACTAATCAAATTAACAGATAATAACAATTCACTCCCCGACAGCGGCGCCAAAAACTTGATGCGGTGCGTTGTGTCGTTGCGGTTTAGCAGTATTAATGCCTACTCAAGTTTTAAATTTATATTTAGCCAACTTATCAATAACACACACACTTAACGAGCAGTGTACCCGGTCAGTATGAATATAATGGTAAGTAGAGTGTCGATCACTAAGAGTGAAACGTATTATCTAGTTATTCTAATCAGTATTTTAATATTCTAAGTTAGCTATACAACCTAATCTAACGCAAGGGGGTTCAGCCTGAGAGACTGGCACGATTGGTTGAAATTAAATAATAAACTAAACCAATAGGCACGAATCAGCAAGTAGCACACACGTACACAGATAAATACTTGAGACAATAAGAAGACCTGTCCTAATAGATAAGTAGTTTGTCACTTGTTTTATTGCTAGTTTTATATGAAGTGTATAGTTCGATGCAACGCACCGAGATTAAGTCCTTTCTCGTTGGTTCTAATCTTATCGGCGAGTAAACCCTTAATGATTACTTATGACTATCCTATTTATCTTCCTTCCTACTTTTCTACAGACGATAGAATGCATAGGCGATCTAATAAATAGGCGAGGGCAGAGGCATGGCGACCCGATCAACGCTCAGCTAGACACAGAGGTTATCAATGCACTAATAAAAGTCACCAAAGACATCAACATATAAACTTTAATTAATGGGAAAGCAGTTTTAAGGGAGTGCAATCTTTCCGTTGTCACATTACACAAGCCACCAATCCTGATGAATTAAAGTTTACTAACACAATAAAACAAAACTACTTAATGAATTAAATACATGCAGGACCTTCTTACAGCTCTTGTATCTTCGTTCAAGGTGTGTCTTGTGCTGCTGCCTTGACTGAATTCGTCCTAGGGTTTCTGTACTTCGGTCTTCTAAAACTGTCGAACTTCGGAACTCTTAATTCGTCTGGTCTTTGGGGTATTTATAGTTTCTGTCTGAGGGTAAGATGCGGCGCATCTAATAAGTAGATGCGGCGCATTGACTTAACTTCGCGTGGGGTCCAAGATTAATATATTCAGGAATATTCGTACACCGCCAGAAGATGCGGCGTATCTTCATTCTTGGATGCGGCGCATGTCCTTTGCCGTCTTGGATAATATCTTGTGAAATCTTGATAGTGATGCGCCGTATGTACTAAGCAAGATGCGGCGCATCTGGAGCAGAATAGTCTTGATCTTGTACATTTCGGTAGACTCTTAACTTCTTGCTTGTTTTGCTCCATAATTAGTCCAAAATCGCCAAGTTTCACCAAATGCTTGTTTTTACCTGAGAATTACAAAAGTAAACGATTAAGTATCAATCCTCATACATAATATAATAAAACAAGTCAAATTAATAGGATAAATGATAGTAATAAAATGTACTTATTTGAGTTCATCAGATGTATTGCCCACGAAATGAGGTAAAGAAGTTGGAGATAGAATTTTGGAACTTGAAGGTGCAAAATAACTACATGGCTGCTGAAAACCAGAGATTCCAGGAACTGGCTTTGCTATGTCTTGAAATGGTTCAGACTGAGACGCGATTGCTTGAGAGGTATGTCGGAGGTTTGCCAAAGTCCATAAGAGGAGATGTGACTACCTCAAGGGCTGCAGATCTCTATGAGACCATGGAAATAGCCAACAAGTTGATGGACCAGGAATTGGAGGATGTCCCAGAAAAGAGTACTGACAACAAGAGAAAGTGGGAAGACCACTCAAAGGGTAACAACAGTAACTCGCAAAACAAAAGGCAGGAAGTGGCAAAGGCTTATGCAGCAGGTTCAGGTGAGAAAATAGGGTATGATAGGAATGCACCTCTTTGCAACCGCTGTAAGCTACACCACAAAGGACAGTGCACGGTTAAGTGTCACAACTGCCAGAGAGTGGGACATTTGGCGAAAAATTGCATGTCAAGACCCCTAGCCACCGCTCAAGCAGCACCACCCAACAACCGCAGGGCGGAAGTCACCTGCTATGGATGCGGTGAGAAGGGTCATTACCGTAATGAGTGCAATAAACCCAGTAACCAGGGAAACGGTGGCGGTCATGGTAACCAGGGAGCAGCAGTTAACAATGGGAACCAGGGTAATGGAGGAGGAGCCCGTGGAAGAGTTTATGCTGTGGGCAGAAGGGAAGCCCAGGACGACCCGAACGTGGTGACGGGTACGTTTCTTTTAAATAATCGTTATGCATCAATATTATTCGATACGGGAGCAGATAGAAGTTTTTGTCGACTGCTTTTAGTTCCTTAATTGATATTGCTCCAACTACCTTAGACAACGTCTTTGACGTAGAATTAGCTAACGGGAATTTAGAAAGGGCAGATACCATTATAAGAGGTTGCACTCTAAACTTGTTAAACTGCCCATTCAACATCGATCTCATGCCAGTAGAGTTGGGTAGTTTTGACGTCATCATAGGGATGAATTGGCTATCGAAATATCATGCCATCATCATCTGTGATGAAAAGATCGTCAGAGTACCCTACGGGAACGAGTTTATGATAATAGATGGAGATCGGAGCGATCGTGCACGCTCGTCAAGATTGAGCATCATCTCGTGTACGAAGGTGCAGAAGTGCATCGAGAAAGGATGCCACCTCTTTCTAGCTCATGTTACTGAGAAGAAAGAGAAGAAGCCCGGAGAGAAACAATTGGAAGACGTGCTAATCGTGAGGGATTTCCCGAAAGTTTTTCTAGAAGACCTACCTGGACTCCCACCCGCCAGACAGATGGAATGTCAAATTGATTTAGTGCCAGGAGCCGCGCCCATAGCGCGAGCGCCCTATCGGTTAGCACCAACGAAGTTACAAGAGTTGTCTGATCAGTTGGCTGAACTATCAGGGAAAGGTTTTATCAGACCGAGTTCTTCGCCTTGGGGAGCTCCGGTCCTGTTTGTTAAGAAGAAGGATGGATCCTTCAGGATGTGTATCGACTATCGGGAGCTGAATAAGCTAACCATCAAGATTAACTACAAGGTTCATCAGTTTATTCCAAGATTGGCCTGAGATCAGGTTATCATCAACTCCGAGTCCGGGAAGAGGATATCCCGAAGACTACATTCAGAACACGATATGGCCATTATGAATTCCAATTTATGCCATTCGGCCTAACTAACGCACCAGCCGTATTCATGGACCTCATGAATCGAGTGTGTAAGCCGTACTTGGATAAATTCGTGATCGTGTTCATTGACGACATCCTGATATATTCTAAGAATGAGAAAGAGCACGAGGAACACCTCAAGCTAATCTTAGAATTATTGAAGAAGGAGGAGTTATATGCCAAGTTTTTGAAGTGTGAATTCTGGATATTAACTGTGCAGTTTCTGGGCCATGTGATCTATAGTCAAAGCATTCACATGGATCCCGCAAAGATCGTGTCAATAAAGGATTGGGCGACACCCACAACACCCACAGAAATACGCCAATTCTTAGGACTTCCCGGTTATTACTGAAGGTTTATTGAAGGTTTCTCCAAGATAGCGAAGCCTTTAACTAAACTGACACAGAAGAATGTGAAATATGACTGGGGAGATAAGGAGGAAGAAGCTTTCAACTCCTTAAAGAAAATTTGTGTAGTGCGCCTATTTTGGATTTACCTGAAGGTAGTGAAGACTTTGTTGTTTATTGTGATGCTTCACACAAAGGTTTAGGAGCCGTGTTAATGCAGAGAGAGAAGGTGATAGCATATGCTTCTAGACAACTGAAAACCCACGAGAAGAACTACACAACCCATGACCTAGAGTTAGGCTCAGTTGTGTTTGCACTTAGAATCTGGAGGCACTATCTCTATGGCACAAAGTGCGTGGTGTATACCGACCACAAAAGCCTACAACACATCTTGAACCAGAAGAAGCTGAACATGAGACAGCGCCGAAGGTTAGAATTGCTTAGCGACTACGATTGTGAGATCCGTTACCACCCAGGCAAGGCAAATGTGGTTGCCGATGCCCTCAGTAGAAAAGAGCGGATCAAACCTCTCAGAGTCAGATCGTTAGGAATAACGATCAGTTCACCGCTTCCAGCGAAAATTCTTGAGGCTCAGGTCGAGGCACTCAAGGAAGAGAACCAACCGCGTGAGAAGATTTACGGAATGCCAGAGAGTGAGAATGGCTTCGTAAAGAGATCCGGTGGAGTTTTGTGTTATGGGGACAGAAGTTGGGTCCCGCTATACGGAGGAATTCATGATTTGATCATGCACGAATCCCACAAATCCAAATACTCCATCCATCCAGGATCCAACAAGATGTACTTGGATTTGAATAAGCTATACTGGTGGCCAAACATGAAGGCCGATATAGCTGAGTACGTCAGTAAATGTTTAACGTGTTCGAAGGTCAAGGCTGAACACTAGAGACCATCCGGTCTACTTGTACAACCTGAAATTCCATAATGGAAGTGGGAGCGCATCACTATGGATTTTATCACCAAACTCTCTAAGACATCGAGCGGTTACGACACGATCTGGGTAATCGTGGACCGTCTCACTAAATCTGCTCATTTCCTTCCTATAAAGGAGAACGATAGCATGGACAAACTTGCACGACTGTACGTGAAAGAAATTGTCGCAAGGCATGGTGTACCTATTTCTATCATCTCTAATCAAGACAGTCATTTCACATCTAACTTCTGGAAGTCGCTCCAGGATGCGTTGGGAACAGACCTCGACATGAGTACAGCTTATCATCCTCAGATTGATAGTCAGAGTGAAAGGACCATTCAGACGTTAGAGGACATGCTGAGAGCCTGTGTGATTGACTTCAGGAATGGCTGGGATAGACATTTGCCTTTAGCCGATTTTTCCTACAACAATAGCTACCACACCAGCATCAAGGCTGCACCATATGAAGCACTTTATGGTCGTAAGTGCAGATCGCCAATATGTTGGGCTGAAGTCGGCGAAAGCCAACTTACCGGACCAGACCTAGTCCACGAGACTACCGAGAAAATTGTGTAGATCAAGAGCCGAATGCAAGCGGCTCGTGACCGTCAAAAGAGCTATGCCGACAAGAGGCGAAAACCCCTTGAGTTCCAAGTGGGTGATAAAGTGATGTTAAAGGTCTCGCCATGGAAAGGCATGATAAGATTTGGTAAACGTGGGAAGTTGAACCCTCGTTATATTGGACCTTTTGAGATTCTTGCCAGAATCGGGCTGGTAGCCTACCGACTCAAATTGCCATCCGAACTCAGCGCTATGCATGACGTTTTTCATGTCAGCAACTTGAAAAAGTGCTTATCTGACGATAACGCTGCCATTCCCTTGGATGAGATTCAGCTTGATGAGAAACTGAACTTCATCGAGGAACCGATTGAAATCATGGACCGGGAAGTTAAACGACTAAAGTAGAGTCGTATCCCAATTGTGAAGGTCCATTGGAACTTTCGCAGAGGTCCCGAGTACACTTGGGAGCGAGAGGATGAAATCAAGCGAAATTATCCTCATCTCTTTTCGAATTCATCGAGTAACGCGAATTGAAATCCGAGACGGATTTCCCCATTAGCTGGGGAGACTGTGACAAATGGTAATTTTCACATTTTAAGTTAATAATAAATATTTATTTATTATTTTTAAGCCAAGCATTTCTATGCGTAATTGCATGTTTTCTGAGCATTTCTGAACATTTTTGGGGAGCTGTCCCGCATATTGTAGCTAACAGTCACTGCTGAAAAAGTTTATTTTTGTCAGTAAGCGTAAATTATTCTATTTCTGATAGTTACTGACAAGTTTCGTATTTAACTGAGAAGCTTTCCCGTATTTACTGAAAAGCAACCCACACACGAACCGACAGTACAGTATGTATGGTAGCAGTCAAACAAATGCATTTTTGAGCAAATAATAATATTTTATTATTATTCTGACGAAAAATTCAATAAAAACTTTATTTTGCGTGTACTTGTCCAAAAACGTCAAACCGGGACTTTACGGTAACATTTAAGCATAAACCGACACACAATACAACAACGAGGAGCAAAAATATTTTCCCTCCCCCTTTGCTTTGTCGTTTACCGCCCAACTCCCCACAAGGAGACAAGAAAACTTATCCTAATATCACTTAGTGGATTATGACACATAATGGTTTTGTTTTTATACCCTAAACATACCACATAGCATTTCACATACACATTTTTATCATCCAAAGTTACCTAGATCATTTTCTCTCTTCCAAAACCCTTTCACTAGTCGAACCATCAAAGAAATTAAGATCTACAAAAATCAAGTGAAGTTTTAGCTAATTGGGTTGTACTTTCAAGTATTTTGGGTTAATCGGAACGTATTGTGGGTAAATTTGGTGCAATTTGGAGTCTTTTTTGTCTCTCCTACCACTCGACATTTTCAAGAACATTGTAAGGAAACTTCAAAACTATTTCAATCTTGTTCATTACATGTTCTTATGATGTCTAAAGATGTTTCCAAGTACTTATTATGTATGTTTTGCTAAAATGAAAAAGCTAGGGTTCGACATGTTATTTCTAGTGCTCGACTTTTTGGTAGTTTTTATACAAGTTATGTTATTTCTTGCTTGTGTGATAAATCTTATTGCTTGTGGTACTAGTTTGATGATACAAATGAGCTTTGAACTAATTACGCGAGTTTAAGTAATATAAGTGTTAATTTGAGCCTATATATAAATCGGCTCACTTATAAAATAAATAATTATTGGGGTTTTGAAAAACATAAAATTTTGGCTCTAGTGGTGAAATGGTGAAATTAGTGCTTAATAGATTATTTTGGATAGCTTATTGAATAAGCTATAGTTTTTTGTGTTTGACTTGTTTTGGTTCAAGATTGGGTCGTACGACACATATCAAGCCGGGCCCAATATGTTTCGGCCTTAGTTGACTAATTGACTTGATGGCTTATTTATAAGTGCTTATTTGGCTAAATTAAATATCGATACGTAAATAATTATATTAAAAAGGGCTTAAAGGTTTAAAACTATTTTTGGGCTTATGATGTTCTCGACACAAAATGGGCCGAGCCCATGTGGTTTCGGCATTGGTTTGACTTTTGACCAAACGACGTGATGAACATGTTAAATTGATTTTTAGAAACTTAACGATATATATATATCGTAACTAAAAAGGGTAAAATGGTTTTTGGGCTAAAATTGGACTATTGGACTCATTATTGACTTTTCGGCCCAATATATATTTCGGATGACAAAAATGAGTTTTCGAACATTTTTCGACCTTATATAAATATTTTGACTTATTAAAACGTTATATATCGATTTAAAACCGTTTTGAACTCGTTTTGACACCTTAAACCCAATAAGACAAATAAATGGGCTTTTTGGCCCAAAGTTATAGTTGTTGACTTTTGAAAGTATTTTGACTAAACATTGACTTTTGTATCAAACCTATAATTAAGAAGTAAACGTAACGATAAATATAGTTATAACGATAAATATACATTTTGGACTAGTTTTGAAAATATAGTTAACGTAAGGGATTATTTGAGGAAATTGAAACACTTGGGAAAAATGGAAAAGTTTGAATAAACGAATGGGTCATGCCCGATTTTTATAAAATTTCGACACTTAGAATATTTTCGGATGAAAACCGACTAAAAGACGAAAATGATTATTTTTATTATTAAAAATATTAATTCTTCTAAATTAATATTTTTAGACTTTATAAGACTTATAAATATATTTTAGATATTTATACACTTACACTTATTTAATTTCTCAAAATTAAATACTTATTAATTTCTTTATAATTATCATTATATTATAAATAATTATAATATAATAATACTCCACTATCACCATTATCATATTAATTTTTTAATACCTATTTAATATATATATATATATATATAATATATATATATATATATATATATATATATATATATATATATATATATATATATATATATATATATATATATATATATATATAGGGTAAAGTTAAAATAAAAAGACAAATATTCGTACACTATGTAATTTTTTTTTTTAAAAGTTCGCGAAAAAATAAAAAAAAAATTCACAAGATCGGGTATGTTGGTGCATAAAACTTTTGTGAAAGAAGTTTTTCTGATTTTGAGTTTTTATACGTTTTTTTTAATGCAAAAAAAAACGAATTTTGATGCGCAAAAAAATTTTGATGCACAAAATTTTCAACTAGTTTTAGTTAGATGCGCAATGTTATTTTGATTAAAAAAGTTAAAAGAACTTGGGTGCAAAAACGAATTTTTGATGCACAAAAAAGTGATTTAATGCACAAACGTATTTTTTCATAATTTTTTTTTGTATAAAATATCCACTTTTAGAAAAACTTCCTTCACAACTTTTTCATGCACCAACATACTTGATCTTGTGGAATTTTTTTGGAATTTTTAGAGAAATTTTTTGAAAAAAAAATATCTTTTTACGTAATGTACGGATATTTGTCTTTTTATTTGATCTTTATCCTATATATATATATATACACACGATAATATATATATTACTTACGCATTTTGCGACGACAAGCACTGAGCACGGAAGTTTCGTCGCACGTATTTTCACCGTACAATTTCACCATGAGCCATCACCAAAGAGTAATACGATAAACTATTTTGAAATATACCTTACCACACAGCAAGCAAGAAATACATGAGCACTTGACACACGTAAACCTTTCAACTGAGTTAAAACATTTAATACACGAATTTTTCGCTAAGACTTACCATACTGATCTAGGTCGTGTGTCGGAGCGGTTGCACTGTGTTATTGTTGACTAGTAGATTGCTATTATTATTAAGGTGAGTTTATAGCCCCATTTTTATACGTATTGTTTTTATAAACTTTGGGGTGAGAAACATGCAAAACTTTTTTTATGGACCAAATTGAATTTTGTTTTTATACGCACTGGTATGCGAATAACCTAAGTATGTTTGAATCCCATTGCACCCACTATCATCAACCGTCAATTCCTGCTGAGAAGCGCATATGATATAAATCGATCTATTGGGGGTGACTCCCCCGTTCGGTTGGCCCGGCAGGTCAACGCGAACGTATACCATGTCGGATTTTGCCGAGTGTCTGGGGATTAACACTCGCGGGCACTCTTTGCTTGCTATGCCAGCTTGGCATATTGTTTGTCTAGTTTCGGTTGGATGAGCTTAGTGTTAGCATACAGAATGAGTGTGATTGCTGAATTATTTGCTATGGTCCATATGTGATTATTTACTTTAAACCTATGAACTCACCAGCGTTAGCTGACTTTTAGCATGTTTTTCTCAGGTGTTTGAGAATGTATTCATTGAAGGCAGGGCATGGCATTGGTCATAAGTTTTCTAGAAATGTTTTTGCTTATGTGTTAAACTCTGATTTGGGACAGACTTGTTAAATGGGCTTTGTTTCAAGTGAATTGAACTTTATGTATGACAATTAACTTTGGAAATGTAATCTATTTTAAAACGAATTTTAATCCGTTCTCTATATCTCTATGTTGTGATTATCGATTTAGTAGCACCCAAATATGTATGCTTACGCAAATCCTGATTTTGGGGGTGTTACACTTTAAGCCAACAAGAGACGGCTCAGAACTTTTTACAAGCTGACGGTGTCAAAGACTGAAGGTGACGCCGTCAGAACGGCAACTTGAATAAGATGAAACACTAATTGCGGCGAGCTGATGGCGTCAGGATCCATAAGCTGAGCCGTCAGAGTTGTAATACTATATATATTTTCGAATGTTTTCATTATTAAGTGTGACATCTTTTGGTAATAAACCCTAGACGATTTTCTGAGATCTTGTAAGGATTTTTCAGTCTTTTTCATCCATGTTCAATTGAAGATAAGTTATTCGTTTAATCATTCAATATGTCTATGTGTTGTTTGATTATTTGTTTATCTTTTATTCTATCTAACATGCTAGCTTAAGTTTATTTGTGTTTACTTAGATCTAATGAAACCTAGTTATTGAATATTGATTTGTTGTCTCTTGTTTAGTTGATTGTTATCGCGTTAGGTTAAGAAACTGGCTGACCTCTTATATGTAACTAGCTTGAACCTCTTAAAAAATGCAACCGTAGAGTGCACTATTGGTTTTGTTCGTTGTACTTATTGCGTGAATTGCGGCTAGGAGATCCTAGAAAACTTAATGGATGTTAAGGGATTTAGGGGAGACTAATGTTCATAGAGTTGGGGACTTCAGCACCTCCCCATGACCAATAATAAGGAATACGACGCTTCAACTAAAACAAGGACGTGACAATTCAACGAATCAATAGGAGATAACTAGGGGGTAATTAAATCTAAGTAAACACGCTTTTCCTATCATAAGAAGTTCACCAAATTTATCTTTTTCTTGTTTTTTTAGTTTAATTTTAGTTTTATAATTAGATTTTGGGTTAGTTGATTAACAACTAATTCCGCCCACTCCTTAAAAAACCGAGATTTTATTTGCTTTCTAAAAAATATAAAAATACAAAAAGAATCATCCCTCACCTCTAGACCTATCTCGTCATACATCTTGACCTAACGACACTATTCCCCCTTGAGAACGATCAATCCCCCGGACATACCAATACTACACTACAACGATCAGGTACACTGCCTGGAGGATTGCAAGCTTCTCAAGATCCCTTAAGAAGTAAAACTTTTTGTGTCTTGCAAAACTCGCATCAGCTGCGTACTTGGGTGGTAAAAGGAAATCATAAGTGGGTGTAGTGGAAGACATAATAGTTCCAAATGGGAAAACATCTTTGATTCAATATTTTTGTAGTATATTTTTCCAAAGGAAAAGGCAACGTATGCGTTTTCCCCGGGTCGTGTCCCAACGAAGGTCGAATATCGAGTTGTTGTAACGTTGTCGAATACGTGTGGTGAATGTGTGTGAAAAAGTGGTGATTTGTGATTTTACACTACGAACAATGAAATATGAAATAAAAACAACTAATTATGCTAATGAAACAATTAAACTAAGCACGCGAACCTAAAAAAGAAAATTTGAATTTTAAAAACGTTACGCGACGAATTATAAAACGTAAATAAAAATGATTTTTTAAAATTTAAAACTTAAAAATATAAAAATAATTTTCCTATATTAAAACTGATAAAAGAAAATTTTTGGAAAAAGAAAAATATTTTTTCTTGACTTTTTAATAATTTTTTTATGAATTAAAAAACTAATTAAAACAATTTAAATGATTTAAAAATAGTAAAACTAATTAGAAAAATCTGAAAATTTTTAAAGAATTTTAATTTTTAATGAGAAATTTAATAAAAAAAATTTCAAAAGCTGATTATGTCTAAATAAGCTAAAACAGATAATAAGCTACTAGAAAATAAGCTAAAAATAAGCTAAAATAAGCCAAAAATTACAAAAAGCTCAGGAAGACTGAGAAGAACTAATTTAAGTCTAAGGGAACTCAGAAAACATCAATAAGCCCAAGGGATAATCCAAAAACCTGTTGAACAGCTTATTCAAACCTCAGAAACAAACAGCCCCTGACCCTACTTTTCAGCCCTGAATAAGCCTTCAAATAAGCTGTTAAGTTGAAACTTAAGGGGGCAAAAGCTGCACACGCCAGCTGAGAACTCAAAAAGCACAAAAGCCCTCTATCTAGTAACTCAATTGAACTCCAAGTTGGCCCATGAAATCTGCTAGTTGGCACTTATTCTGAAAAAAGCAAAACTGCACAGATTTTTGGGGAACTTTTGCAGCCTGAATAAGCTATTGAATAAGCTAAAAACTGAAATCCCAGATGTTGCACTAACAGACTACTATATGAACTTCTTGTAAACCAAAAATCAAGTCTAGAACTAAAATGGTTAAGCCACAAAGAAGCTAAGTTCAACAGCTCAAAAACAAGGTTGTACTAGTGTCTCTTTGACAGCAGAATGATTTTTTGACCAATTTAACACTATCTATTGTTGACTAATGTGAAATTCAACCCCTTAAATCTATTAAACTAGTTGTAATAAAGCTGTATTGATGATTATCTATCAAACCTACACTAATTATCTAACAAATTAATGCAGAACAGATCCTAAATAGCAGCAGATCACAGCAGAACTGGAAATTTCAAGCTAACTTTGACTTTTTAACGAAGTTCCCTACTAATGTTTATGCTAAAATGAGTTATTTAAGGTGAATTCAGACCAACTAAATCAAAATTTGCACAACCTAACAACAATAATACTCAACAGATCACAGATCCAAACACTCCATTTTCATGCTTAATCACTATAAAACTAAGTTTCAGGTTTAACCAACCATTAACCAGCATCAATCATCATTTCCTAACATTAAATAACTTCAGATTATCAACTAACAACAACAATAAACACCAGATTCTCAGATTCACAGAAATGATCAAAACAGAAACTAAAGTGAGGCAGATTCAAACTAAAACTATAAAATGATGACTAAACAAACTTAACTAATATTAACCCTATCAAATAAACATCAAATAACCAATAACTAACAGAAATTAAACTAATAGCAGCAATATTAAACTATGAAAGTTGAGTAAAATGTAAATGAGCTAAAACTTACAAAGTAACTCTCCCTCAGCAAGAACAGAGGGAGTTCACTGAGCTTGCCTATCTTTAGATAGGCTAGAGGCTTCCATTTCCCCTCCTAGACCATCACTCCAAACAGCCATAACCATTGAATCCAAGTACAGTTGACTTTATTTGACTTGTGGTGATTTTGAGACTAAACTGATTAAGTACCAAACTAAAATCTCACAAAAGCTATGTGAAGCTTAAATGAAACTTGAGAAACAGAAACTAAGCTTATTGAAGCTTATATATATATATATATATATATATATATATATATATATATATATATATATATATATATATATATATATATATATATATATATATATTTTTTTTTAGAGAGTGGAATTTTGAACAAAGTGTAAAAACACAAACTACTAATTTAATTAACTCTTATTGAACCTACTGATGAAAATAATAAGGTACGATTCAGAACATCAACTCAGAATAAGCAGAGTCATAATAAGCTAAAAATTAACTTTCATTAATGAAAAATTCAAAGAGTAAAAAGTGACACTACAAATTCGGAAATTGCTTTAAACCTACTACAAACTAGGTTAAGTAAACTGAAAATGATAAACAAAACAGAAAAATTACAATATGAAAACTAAAAAAAACTCCCTCTTGTGAAGAGAGACCCTCCTATTTATAGAGCTCCATTGAACCTTCTAGGTCATGCCACCTTGGCAATCCGTGTGTGCTTGAGCTCAAATCCACCCTTAGATCTTCCCTTGATCAACAATCCTTCATCTCTGGCCTTTGGATCAAAATTGATGCGTGTTCGGACCAATCAGCAGCTGCCATGTGTCATTCTTCTCGTCAGGGTCTTCTAGAAGGGCCAATCATTGTCCTAAATACCCTTAATTGGGGTAAATATTCGTACGGTAACATTAGGGTTTTGGGTGAATAGTAACTCTGGGATTGGGGGTGAATTTTGGGCGCGTTTTTATTTTAGTGATAGAGAGTGTGTGTTATATGAGTTGGGTTGACCGGGTTTTGGGTGTGGATCGGGTTAGGGAAAAAGTGAATGGGCTGGGTTAGAGTGTAAGATGGGTTGGGTTGTGTTGGTTTAAGGAGTGGATTGGGTTTATGGTAAAGTGTGGATCCGGGTTTAATTGTTTTAAGGTTTAAGGGATTTTAAACACTAGGGACCAATTATGTAAATTGCTAAAAATCAAGGGACCTTAGCTGCCATTTTACAAAAGATGATCTAAGGGTGATTTCTGACATTTGGTGGAACTCTAAGGCGGATTTTGACTTTTTTGCATCCCGGCATTGGCTAAAAATAAAACTTCCATATCTCGTGCTCGTTTTCCCGGATTTCTTGTGTCTTTCTTCAATTTTCACGATATCCATCCCTGCACATACAAAAACACAAAAACACAATATCTTTTGGCATTTTGGTCGGGTTTTTGGTTATTTTGGTCCGGTTTTGGTCAAATAAAAGGTATGTGTTTAAGCACATACCAAATTCCCCCAGACTAAGCTATTGCAATGTCCTCATGCAATGTTATAAAAACACGTTTTTGAAACCGAAAATTTCCAATCTCTTTTAACTAACTTTGAGAAGTAGCAAAATTTTCAAAAGAGATCAAGAAACCTTAAGTTCTAAAAACTCCCCATTTTTCCTTTTATTATATTTTTGTATTTTTTTTTCATTATTATTGTGACGGCTTTGTCGACAATCATTATCTATCGATAATTTTTAGGGTCTTCGAGTAGGAAACACGACTCATGAAGAAGTGACCATACGGATAAAATTCGTCGTCCCTGATTTTTCACGAGTCCCCAAACTAAGCTTAAAAACGAAATCATTGTCATTTACAAGTTAGATTTCCAACACTACCCAGAAAGCTAATTGTGGACTCCTTGTTCCCAAATTCCTATTTTCCTCTATTTATTTTATTTTTGGTGAGAAATGAATTTCTTCAAATTCTCGTTTCGATAATTTTTAAGCCGATAAAAATATCTTAGTTTAGACGCTAAGTAGTTTCCAAACCTTCCCTCGAAAACCGTTGCATACAAAAATGAGGTCCACATCAAGGTCTCTGATTTAACATGATTTTGAGGATATCCCTTTTATTTGCGACCGAAACAACTCATCTACGAGTCCAGAGACGGAAGCCTTTATTAGGACACCCCTGGAGTCGAAGTTTGGCATTTTTAGACATTATTAAGCACATTAACGTATTTAGTCCTTGGCCCTTTATAACAATCACAACATCGGCTGCGAACCGGCAAGATGTGATAGTCTATTATGACCTTGGAATTTTTCCTCTGCCTTTATTAGAAGTCTACAACATCGGCTGCGAACCGGCAAGATGTAGAAAACTTTTTATGGCTTTGGATTATTATTATACATTATCATATTAATTAATTATTTGCCAAACCCCAAGTCCTACGGCTTTTATAACAATCCCAACATCGGTTGCGAGCCGGCAAGATGGAATAGTCTATTACACCGTAACACTGGCAGTACCTTGATGTGTACCCAACTTTCATAAGCAAGAATTCTCTAAGGAAGAAATAGAAACTAATTATCGCCAAAAACAGAATACCTTTAATTATTCCTAGATTACTATTTTTTTAGTGAAACAAGCTTATGGGAACAAGAAGACACAAGTAACTTCGATGAGCTCTAAAGAGAACCACTACTCCACGTTTAGCAATCTAACATATGAACAACTCTATCATTTCTCGTTCTTCGCAAATTTAAAATCTTAAATAATAAGATCCGCGAATGCTTAGCCGAATAATCAAGCCATGCATATATAAAGTCAATTATGGGAACTTGCAAACTCTTAAAAAGAATTCGCATTTTCTAGCTCCTTGTATAAAAGACTAGCACGAGCTTATAGATTATGAATGGTTAAGGGACAAGCTAGGGCTCAACACGCCCGATCAAGTCAGAATTTTATTCCTACTCTCTCCAAAAATGTCAAAATTTATTATATTTTTGCAAAAATTTTAAAATTTTTCTCTTTTTTTTTTTTTTGATTTTTTTTTCAATTTTTGAGGAAAAACGGGGTTGCATGAGAAAACGGCAAAATTTGCAAGGCAAAAATCAAATCGCAAGATTACCCCCCCAGACTAAAACGAGACATTGTCCGCAATGTCTTAAAGGTAAGGGTCTCCTACATAAATCTAAGGCCGTTTATTAATTATGCCAAAAGATAGATGTAAAACGATAAGATTTTAGGATATTGATAAGCAGCGAATGATGAAACTCGAGTAGCGTGAAGGAAACTACGAGCACGAGAGTCTTCATCATCGGGCATTCCTGGACATACCACAGAAAATACGAAACACAAGATATGGAAGAGGAGACCTCTTCATGTTACTTATTAGAAAATAGATAAGAAGATAGATGGATAAGCATGGGGTGCCTCCCACGAAGCGCTTGTTTTTAGTAACCGAGTCACATGAGCTTGACTCGACCCTGAATTTATTTGTCCTTGGGGGAGCAAGTGGAAAAGATAATCTTCATCGGACTTTCGTTCAAGATGTTTGGATAAACACTGAAGCATACGAAAGTTCCACTCCGAGGAGATACCCGCGGTATTTTTAGAAAGAAGAACCAGAAATGGTAATACCGGGGTCAAAGATGGTATCCTCACTCCCAACGGAGTGAAGGATGGGAGAAGCCACAATATATGTGATGAAGAGCATAAAGATGTTGATGATGATCATAATAAGCTCTTCATCATCAGCAGAAATTTTGTCAAAAGTCTCGGGCGGGAGGGTCGGGATTAAATCTTCATGAGAAGGGACATCTCCCCCCAGACTAGAATCTTCCTCCAGATCAAAATAGAATTTATCATATTCTGGAGGAGATAGAAAGAAATAAAGTTCATCGGAGAACTTGTCGGGATAAAGATCATTCATATCAAAATGAAATGATTCATATTCGGGAGGAGAGATATGAGCATGAGAAGTGGTACTGCCACTACTCGTCTCCTCCGAATGATCAATATCGAAGAAGAAGGATTCAAAAGATGGGATAGAAAGATTGAGATCAGAAGTGGGATTGCCACTAGCCGTGTCAAACGTAAAACTCTCATATTCGGTACAAGCATCCTCGAGCTCGAGCTCCAAAGGATCTGACGGCTTCTTTTCAAGATTAACTTCCTCCGGGGGAAAGGAAAGGAACGGTTCATCAATTATTTTTAATGAATCATCTTCCCCCGGATCACTGTCAGTCTCAACAATTTCCGGAGAAATTGGAGTTTTATCAAAGAACACCTCGACCTCTTCCCTAGAGATAACATTTTCTTCCATCGTAGGAGAAAGATGGGAAGAGTCGGAATTAAGAATCTCGATGTGATAAATTTGTTCTGGAGGTGGGACAAGAGGTGTGCTCTTAGAGCTAGCAATTTCCACCGCTTCCGTTGTAGTCTCCGATTCATCTTCATCATCGTCGTCAAGAACACTCTTAGAATTTGCAGCACAACACTCAAACCATTTGCTCGATCCAGGATTGATTTTCATGGCCTTGAGCTCATCACGTTTTTCTGACAAACTCTTGACCGTGAATCTTGAAAGGTTTGGATCAACTCTTTTAGGAGCAATTACGGGATCGGACTTTTGATCAACCGTAGCGACATTGCATTTGTCGGTTTGAGGTTTCGAGTTCGGATTAATATTGAACGTAACTTTTTCCTTATCGACCCGCAAAGTAATTTCTTCACCATATACATCGATCAAAGCCCGCCCGGTCCTCAAGAATGATCTTTCGAGAATAAGAGGAACCCGGGGGTCGGCGTCAAAATCAACTAGCACAAAATCTGCTGGAAAATGGAACTGCCCCACCTTTACAAAGACATCCTCGGCTACACCCTTAGGAAGGGTTATGGACCGATCCGCAAGCTCGAGGGTCATGCAAGTGGGGGTGAGATCGGGTAGAGAAAGTTTCTTCCAGATGGATAACGGCATTAGGTTGATGCTCGCACCAAGATCGGCCAAGGCGTGGCATTCAACCATTCCCGGAAATTCACATGGGATGAGAAATTTTTCGGGATCTCCAAGCTTTTCTGGAAGCTTTTTGAGAATTGCCGCGGAGCAGTTTTCGTTCACTGGAGTTTTTGTCATTTCAAATAATTTTTCTTTATTGCTCAACAAACTTTTGAGTGTGGAAGTGAATTTAGGCATCAAGAGCAAAGCATCCGCGAAGCTTATATCAAAATGTAATTCTTGGAATATTTGAAAGAATTTTTCCATTTGACTCGAAGCTTTATCACGGAGCTTTTGATCATTCATTCTTGAAGGGTAAGGAAGTGTGGTCTTAACGGGAGCTTTTTCTTTTGGTTCAACATTTTTCGGTTCATATGGATTGATGACCGGAGGTTGGACGTCTTTGGTTCCTCCGTTGTTAGTAGGAGGTTCCATATCCTTGGTCACCTCGGTCTCACGGACGACTACCTTGGGAGGTAGAGAAGAAGAAGTAGCCGGAGCCGTGGGTCCATCATATGAAACACCGCTCCTAGTCGTGATTGCCTTAGCATCGCCCCTCGGGTTAGCAATTGTGTTGCTAGGAAGAGAAGAAGTACCCGAGGTTGAGGGTTGATTCATTTGAAAAAATCCACTCATCATTTGCTTAAGGTCGTTTGTTTGTCGAGATATCGTCGTATCAATCTCCTTCCGAAAGTCAGCTCTCATATTGTTGATTTGACCTTGCATAGTTCGTATGCTAGCATCGGTTGCTTTCATATAACTCACAAAGTCGGGAGGAAGTGGAACTTGGGGAGGAGGTTGATAGACTTGTTGCGGTTGAGTTTGATAATTGTTTCCACGATTTTGGTTGAAGCTTTGATTGGTTTGAGGAAAACGGTTTTGGTTGTTTTGAACGGGTGTAAAACCGGGTGGTCCCATTTGGTTGCTAACTCGGTAGTTAACTTCACCTTGAGGACGGAATCCTTGATTCTGATTGTAGTTTGCAGCTGCTGCGGTAGCATTGCAAACTTGGCTGTCGGTAGCTTGACAATCATAATAAGGATGGGGACCACCACAAATAACACAATTTTCTTGCACCGCTTTCACTTGAGCGGGTGGAGAAGATTGTTTCTTTTGTTCCGAGAGAATGAAAGCTTGGAACATATCTGCAAGCTTGTCGATCTTAGCATCACTGCTAGAAGCTTGAGTACTCACCTTAGAAACAACCGGTTTGTTCCTTGAGGTAGGTACCTTAGATTTGTTCTCAATAATTGAAAGAATTTCTCTCGGCATTCGACTCATGATATTGCCACCGGCGGCTGCATTGAGTGAATCCTGGTCTGATTGAGTTAAGGCATTGTAGAACGTATCGATTTGATGCAATTCTGAGAATCCGTGATGTGGGCATTTCCGTAGGAGATCTTTAAATCGTTCCCATGCCTCACCGAAGTTCTCATCAAATCGTTGCTGGAAATTTGTGATTTCATTTCTAGCATTGGTCATTTTAGATGGTGGAAAGAAGTAGTTCACGAATTTATGGACAAGATCTTCCCAAGTTTGGATTGATTGAGGAGGTTCTTTCTCGAGCCAAATTCGGGCCGCCCCCTCGATCGAAAATGGGAATAACATCAATTTGATTGTTTCGTGAGGGACATCCTTATGGTAGTGTGTTAAGGTCAATTTATTGAACCATCGGATGTGATTGTGAGGATCCTCCCGATCAAAACCATGAAATTGATTTCCCGTGACAAGTTGAATTAAACCGGTCTCGAGTTTAAAATTTGTGTTTCGAATCGGGGGTATGACAATAGCATCTCCGTATCCCACGGTGGGGACACTGGAGTAGCTCTTGCATAGTACGGAGATCGGGAGCTTGCCCGTGGTTGTGATTATCATCACCCATCGGCGGATGTTGATCGTCGTTTATTTCCTCGGTTGGAAATAAAACACGGTGATTATGACGAATAATCCTCTCAGGATTTGATAGTGGTGAAAGAAGAGGGTGAGAAGTAGAAGATCGGGTGTGCATACACCAAAAACAAACACAAAATCAAAAAGGAAAACCAAATTTGAAAAGAAAATATTTTTGGATTTTTATATTTAATAAAAAATTAGATTTATTATCTTTTTGGTGATCGTTAATCAACCGTACTCGTTTCTTTCAAAACTACGCGCAGCGTGGCGGGAGAGAAGAATGGATCTCTCTTCGGTCTGCAATTTAATGTCAAGACCTCCTTAAACCCCGTGTATAGGTTGTAGCAAAGAAATAATCCAAGAAACGTTTAACTTCACGATCTCTTTTGTTGTTATTTCGGAATGGTTTACAACGCCCTCTCGAGAGCGAGGATTTATTATTAATGGTGAAAACACTTTAGGAAAAGTGTTTTTTAATTATTTTCTTTTTGTATTTTTATTTTTATGAAAACGAAAACTTCCGAGGAAGGGTCTTCAAAACACGATTCTTATGGCGAAACTCCAACTCTTTTCAAGCCTTCCCCGGCAACGGCGCCATTTTTTTGATTCAATATTTTTGTAGTATATTTTTCCAAAGGAAAAGGCAACGTATGCGTTTTCCCCGGGTCGTGTCCCAACGAAGGTCGAATATCGAGTTGTTGTAACGTTGTCGAATACGTGTGGTGAATGTGTGTGAAAAAGTGGTGATTTGTGATTTTACACTACGAACAATGAAATATGAAATAAAAACAACTAATTATGCTAATGAAACAATTAAACTAAGCACGCGAACCTAAAAACGAAAATTTGAATTTTAAAAACGTTACGCGACGAATTATAAAACGTAAATAAAAATGATTTTTTAAAATTTAAAACTTAAAAATATAAAAATAATTTTCCTATATTAAAACTGATAAAAGAAATTTTTTGGAAAAAGAAAAATATTTTTTCTTGACTTTTTAATAATTTTTTTATGAATTAAAAAACTTATTAAAACAATTTAAATGATTTAAAAATAGTAAAACTAATTAGAAAAATCTGAAATTTTTTGAAGAATTTTAATTTTTAATGAGAAATTTAATAAAAATAATTTCAAAAGCTGATTATGTCTAAATAAGCTAAAACAGATAATAAGCTACTAGAAAATAAGCTAAAAATAAGCTAAAATAAGCCAAAAATTACAAAAAGCTCAGGAAGACTGAGAAGAACTAATTTAAGTCTAAGGGAACTCAGAAAACATCAATAAGCCCAAGGGATAATCCAAAAAGCTGCTGAACAGCTTATTCAAACCTCAGAAACAAACAGCCTCTGACCCTACTTTTCAGCCCTGAATAAGCCTTCAAATAAGCTGTTAAGTTGAAACTTAAGGGGGCAAAAGCTGCACACGCCAGCTGAGAACTCAAAAAGCACAAAAGCCCTCTATCTAGCAACTCAATTGAACTCCAAGTTGGCCTTAGAAATCTGCTAGTTGGCACTTATTCTGAAAAAAGCAAAACTGCACAGATTTTTGGGGAACTTTTGCAGCCTGAATAAGCTATTGAATAAGCTAAAAACTGAAATCCCAGATGTTGCACTAACATACTACTATATGAACTTCTTGTAAACCAAAAATCAAGTCTAGAACTAAAATGGTTAAGCCACAAAGAAGCTAAGTTCAGCAGCTCAAAAACAAGGTTGTACTAGTGTCTCTTTGACAGCAGAATGATTTTTTGACCAATTTAACACTATCTATTGTTGACTAATGTGAAATTCAACCCCTTAAATCTATTAAACTAGTTGTAATAAAGCTGTATTGATGATTATCTATCAAACCTACACTAATTATCTAACAAATTAATGCAGAACAGATCCTAAATAGCAGCAGATCACAGCAGAACTGGAAATTTCAAGCTAACTTTGACTTTTTAACGAAGTTCCCTACTAATGTTTATGCTAAAATGAGTTATTTAAGGTGAATTCAGACCAACTAAATCAAAATTTGCACAACCTAACAACAATAATACTCAACAGATCACAGATCCAAACACTCCATTTTCATGCTTAATCACTATAAAACTAAGTTTCAGGTTTAACCAACCATTAACCAGCATCAATCATCACTTCCTAACATCAAATAACTTCAGATTATCAACTAACAACAACAATAAACACCAGATTCTCAGATTCACATAAATGATCAAAACAGAAACTAAAGTGAGGCAGATTCAAACTAAAACTATAAAATGATGACTAAACAAACTTAACTAATATTAACCCTATCAAATAAACATCAAATAACCAATAACTAACAGAAATTAAACTAATAGCAGCAATATTAAACTATGAAAGTTGAGTAAAATGTAAATGAGCTAAAACTTACAAAGTAACTCTCCCTCAGCAAGAACAGAGGGAGTTCACTGAGCTTGCCTATCTTTAGATAGGCTAGAGGCTTCCATTTCCCCTCCTAGACCATCACTCCAAACAGCCATAACCATTGAATCCAAGTACAGTTGACTTTATTTGACTTGTGGTGATTTTGAGACTAAACTGATTAAGTACCAAACTAAAATCTCACAAAACAATTCATAGGAATGATAGGAAACAAATCTCTTGGTGAAGTATAATTGTTCATCTATTGTCAATGATCTAAATGGAATTTCATCCGCCATAGTGACAAATGAAAATGGTTTTACAAACAAAGGGCACAAAGAAATAAGATAGACTAAAGTTAATCCTAGAAAAAGAAAATAAAAAGTCTCACTAGAAAGGAATCTAGTGAGTAGACCTAATAAAATAGAAAATCAACCTAAACAATAACTATTCCCCGGCAGCGGCGCCAAAAACTTGATGCGTGGTTTTGCAACCTTACAACAGGTTTTACCTCTCGAGGGATCTCAAGAGGCTTACAACCCCACCAGGCAGTGTACCTGACCGATGTAGTATAGTGTAGTGGTAAGTACGGGGGATTGATCGTTCTCCACAGGGAATAGTGTTCGTTAGGTATGAAAAACTACTCTAATAGGTCTAAGGGTGAGAGAAGATTCTTTTTGTGTTTTTTATATTTTTTATGAAAGCAAGTAAAATCTCGGGTTTGAAAGAGTGGGCGGAATTAGTTGCTAGTCAACTAACCCAAATTACTACGAATGCAAATAAAATAAAATAACAGAAAATGAAAATGTTGGTGAAAACTTATGTGGAGGAAAATGTGTTTACTTAGATTTCCTTACTCCCTAACTATCTTTTACCGGTTGATTAGTGTGTATTAGTTGCGTGGATGACGGGTGTATTCCTTAATACCATTCGTGGGGTGGCGTACGTACTTCCCCAACTCTACAAGCTCCTACTTCACTCCTATGTCGAGCCGGCTAGGAAGCTCCTAACATGGGATCACTAGAATTCGCTTGTGCATTAAATACAACCATAAAAACCTTTAGTACGCATTGGTTCATGTTTCTTAAGACGTTCAAGCAAGTTACCGAATAGGAAGTTAGCCAGTTTTCTTAAGCCTAACATAGATGAACAATCATCCAATACAACTAACAACACGCTAATAACCAATAATCAATAGCTAGGTTTCATTAGATCTAAGCAAACACAAGATAAATCTAGCCTAGCATGTTAAACAAAAGACAAGAACAAGATAGAATCAAACAACACATGGACATATTGAATGATTAATTGATAACTTATCTTCAATGTAACATGGAAGATCTCAAGGCAAAAAGCCTTGAGAAAGCTGCCAAATTCATCCTAGGGTTTTCACACACAAAGTTCCTCAATAAGTTCCACAATAAGTTCCACACTAATGACAAAGAATTGCAAAACTATATATAGATTTTCAGATATGACGGCGTCACGTTATGGAGTGTGACGCCGTCACCTCGCCGCTTTTAGGGTTCCCGGATGACCTTCTTGACGCCGTCCCTCTTTAGCTCTCCAAAATCCGTTCTGGCTTATCAAGGCTTGACGCCGTCAGATTTAGGGGTGACGCCGTCCCTCTTTAAATTAAGCCGTGACGACCTTGATCATATTAAAGCGTGACGCCGTCAGAATTCCCATGCAAATTTCTCTGGCTTATCATGAGTAAATTTCACATCCACCTTTTCTTGCCAAGCCGTGACGCCGTCTGGAGAGGATCCTGACGCCGTCAAAGGTAACTTTTAGCCGATTTTGAGACTTTGTCGTTTTCTTCACTTTAATGCTCCAAAAACGTCCAAAATGCTTCCTTTTCCAGATTACTTCTCAAAAGTACCTAAAATGACAAAAGGAACGATTTAGGGCAATATTTGATCAAATAAATACGATTTAGGGCTTAAATGACCCCTTAAAAGCGGTACACTTTTCGCTTCATTAAATACCCTTACACTTGAGATTTGCTTGTCCTCAAGCAAATGCGCTTTTATTCTAATCAAAATACAAGTTAGGGGTCATTTAATGCTAACATAAAAGTAATTACAACAAATAATCGTTCCACTTTAATCATAATAGGCACGGAGATTACAAACTAGCACCTCACAAGTAGTGTTTAGATACTCACATCTCTCAAGTGTCATCAAAATAAATCTCATAAACGAAAACGGATAATATTTCTCACTACCTGTCATAGCAAATAGATTACCATAGGCTTGGGAAAGGATCGAAAACCTCCTCCACTAGGCGTAAGCACCTAAGATAAACTATCAAAGAGGGCTTTTACATGGGTTATAACGTTAGGTGTAGGGAAAAGGAAAACACGGTTTTGTTGGATAAAGGATATTTTACTGGTGGCGAGTTAAAGATCTTGATTAATTACATGTACTATACAATGTTGCTAAGCCAAGACTCGACTCAATCTTAAGCTAAAAACAAAATAACAAAAACATAAAATAAACATAAAATGAAACGGGATGGTAGTCCGTATGTTTTTTCTATTTTTCTTTTTCTCATTTTTTTGTATTTTTCTTGATTTTTTCGATTTTTTTTTTCATACACTTTTGCCCTACCATCCAAAATAATACATCATAGGGGCATTGCATTCCCCTTACACTTGAACTTTTACATAACTTTACAATTAACTAATCTAATGACTCGAATTAAGATAATTGAAAAACTTGGAGTACTTTTAAAATATTTAGCACATATGGGGGTAATGAATGATGTTCTTCCCCATTACTCCATTACACTAGTACTTTACCCATGAGTCCTAATCGTCCCAAAACAGTATGTACAAGGATATGACTCGACTTAGCAACCATGTAATCAATTAGATAATTAACTTGGGTTTAAACAAATGTTGTAACAATAATGCACTAAAAATGAGTGCATACAAGGTAGGCTAAGGCGATTTGGGTGTACATTTTAGTGGGGTGTAACAAATTCTTCCTTTAAGTAAAATGCTTAAAGGTTGAAACGAAAAGATAGGCTCTGAGGGGTGTACTAGGGGTATCGTGTACTAAAAATGAGTACAACGCAAAGGGTGTGGGAGAATTACTTGACCAATGTAGCCAATGTAATTATAACAAAAACACAGGTGTAAAACAATGGGTTAATCCTAATGCCTCTTATCATGTAGTAAATCTAACTACACGAATGTAGTCTCACTTGTGGCCTCGGAATGGTCCTAACGCAAGTTCTAGAATCTAAGTGCTACCGGTACACACATCATAGCATAAATGCTTTTCCTACCAATTCTAGGGGCGAACCTCACATATTTAGGGGTGGAAAAATTTTTAGTGGTACGGTTTTTGTGCTAGTCATATAACTCCTATCCATGAGACGCTCATTAAGATCAAAGTTTCACTCCTATATGTTGTAAAAAATTTTAAATTTGGCACTAAAATTGCCCTAACAGGTATTTATCTAGTTTTATTACACATCTACTATTAAACAAACAAAAATCAAGCGTAAGAGCATTCTCTAATCGTACTTTTACCCCCCCTTACACTTAAGATGAACATTGTCCCCAATGTTCAAATAACAAGATGTAAAAGCAAAAAGTAAAAGAATGAAATCAAATACTCCCCTGATTCGCTCGGTGGATAATGAAGTAACACGGTTAGATCTTCTTCCAAGGTAATGTTGAAGCTCCATGACTAGTGCATCGCCAAAATCTTGATTCCACATACATTTCCTTGTCCAAAATAACCTGTTAAACCTGAGAAAACAAACACGAAAACCTGCATAACATCGGCGGGATAAAATCTATATATAAGGATATAATGCTTGTGGAATGATAATTTTGCAGATTCCTGGAGATTATAAGTTAGAGATTTAATAAAAACTTTTTATGAAAACAAAACTTTCAAAAATTTTCAGAAAATTAAAACCTGACGCCGTCAGGTTGTAACTCCTGACGCCGTCAGAAATGATCTGACAGAATTCTCATGTTATGTTTCCGGAAAAAATTTTGAAAAAAAACCTATACCTTACTTCCTGGAATTCCTGCAAAACATCATTATGACTCGATACAAGCATTTGACTCAAACAAATACTAATATGTATGTTAATTTAATATTATTATGATTCATGTTCATTTGTGTTCTAATAAACCGATTTGGATTTCCCTTACACTTATCTTTTGCAAAATACCTTTATATGTAGTTAAGACGAAGTTAAAAACAAAATAAAGCATTTTCACAAATTAGTTTTGAACATGAATCAATAATAATAAAAATTAAACACACATACGGAAACAAATAAAACAAACAAACAAATAAATAAACACACAAAACAAATAAAGCTTGGGTTGCCTCCCAAGAAGCGCTTGTTTTTGTTCGAGTCATGAGCCTGACTCTACCCTTATTTAACAGAAATAGGAGAGGTTTTCCCTACACTTAGGATTAAGTGCGGGTGAAAGTAGCGATACACACCAGCTCGGTAGGAGTATGCCACGTGAGGAAAGAGTGGTGGATGAATTATATGCTCAAAGGGGTGTGCTCCTTTCATCATAACCTTGCCTAGTTCACTTTGGTCAATGGGTGATTTTGAGTTTCCTCCTAAAAAGGGATCATCTTCTATCAACTTCGAGAGACTCCTAGTTGGGAATCCATCTTGACCTAATAAACCCGGTTTAAACCCATAATGTTTCTTGTGATCAATCATGAATGGGTGATGTAAGTATGTAAGGTCATGTTTCACTCCTATATTGGCTTCCTCTCTACAAGGCTTAGAGTCTACTACCTCCAACGTAAAACTACCCGGACTATATGGTTTGATGGGTGGATCGGGACCTTTTTCATTTCCTAAATTCACATCTAAAGATGGAAGATTAGGTAACGGTTTTGGTTGAGGCTCTGGTTCATCAAAACTAGGAACTTCCATAGAACTAAGAGTAAGGTTGTGATCACTAAAAGCATTCAAACCTATATCCTCTAGTTGTGTTTGTTTCAAAGGTTCTACCTCTATTGGGGTTCCTATAGTCTCTTCTACTTCTTTCGGGTAAGTCACGGGCGGTGTATGTGCCTCAAATGATGGTAGGACTTGTGGGGTACTTGGTGGTCTTAGATTTTCTACTCTATCGTCCATCTTATCAAGATCACCTAAGTGTTCATCTTGTACTATGGTGGTGCCTAACCATGACATGCAGTTAGGTGGCTCAACTTTAACCATCTCAGAATCTTGGTTTGACTCTAAGTCCATGTCCTTAAAAACTAGGTCTTTTTGCTCATACGAATCCATCAATTCGTTCCACTTATGGGTCATGGTTAGGAAGCTTTCCTCAAAATTCATCCAAAGGGTCTTACTAAAAGGAATTGATCCAGATAATGATTGTCTAAGAGAAGTATCACATGCATAGAATTCATTAAACCCATCTAACCTTACCCCCAACTTCATTTGGATATCACAAAGATCACGAAACAATTCATAGGAATGATAGGAAACAAATCTCTTGGTGAAGTATAATTGTTCATCTATTGTCAATGATCTAAATGGAATTTCATCCGCCATAGTGACAAATGAAAATGGTTTTACAAACAAAGGGCACAAAGAAATAAGATAGACTAAAGATAATCCTAGAAAAAGAAAATAAAAAGTCTCACTAGAAAGGAAACTAGTGAGTAGACCTAATAAAATAGAAAATCAACCTAAACAATAACTATTCCCCGGCAGCGGCGCCAAAAACTTGATGCGTGGTTTTGCAACCTTACAACAGGTTTTACCTCTCGAGGGATCTCAAGAGGCTTACAACCCCACCAGGCAGTGTACCTGACCGATGTAGTATAGTGTAGTGGTAAGTACGGGGGATTGATCGTTCTCCACAGGGAATAGTGTTCGTTAGGTATGAAAAACTACTCTAATAGGTCTAAGGGTGAGAGAAGATTCTTTTTGTGTTTTTATATTTTTTATGAAAGCAAGTAAAATCTCGGGTTTGAAAGAGTGGGCGGAATTAGTTGCTAGTCAACTAACCCAAATTACTACGAATGCAAATAAAATAAAATAACAGAAAATGAAAATGTTGGTGAAAACTTATGTGGAGGAAAATGTGTTTACTTAGATTTCCTTACTCCCTAACTATCTTTTACCGGTTGATTAGTGTGTATTAGTTGCGTGGATGACGGGTGTATTCCTTAATACCATTCGTGGGGTGGCGTACGTACTTCCCCAACTCTACAAGCTCCTACTTCACTCCTATGTCGAGCCGGCTAGGAAGCTCCTAACATGGGATCACTAGAATTCGCTTGTGCATTAAATACAACCATAAAAACCTTTAGTACGCATTGGTTCATGTTTCTTAAGACGTTCAAGCAAGTTACCGAATAGGAAGTTAGCCAGTTTTCTTAAGCCTAACATAGATGAACAATCATCCAATACAACTAACAACACGCTAATAACCAATAATCAATAGCTAGGTTTCATTAGATCTAAGCAAACACAAGATAAATCTAGCCTAGCATGTTAAACAAAAGACAAGAACAAGATAGAATCAAACAACACATGGACATATTGAATGATTAATTGATAACTTATCTTCAATGTAACATGGAAGATCTCAAGGCAAAAAGCCTTGAGAAAGCTGCCAAATTCGTCCTAGGGTTTTCACACACAAAGTTCCTCAATAAGTTCCACAATAAGTTCCACACTAATGACAAAGAATTGCAAAACTATATATAGATTTTCAGATATGACGGCGTCACGTTATGGAGTGTGACGCCGTCACCTCGCCGCTTTTAGGGTTCCCGGATGACCTTCTTGACGCCGTCCCTCTTTAGCTCTCCAAAATCCGTTCTGGCTTATCAAGGCTTGACGCCGTCAGATTTAGGGGTGACGCCGTCCCTCTTTAAATTAAGCCGTGACGACCTTGATCATATTAAAGCGTGACGTCGTCAGAATTCCCATGCAAATTTCCCTGGCTTATCATGAGTAAATTTCACATCCACCTTTTCTTGCCAAGCCGTGACGCCGTCTGGAGAGGATCCTGACGCCGTCAAAGGTAACTTTTAGCCGATTTTGAGACTTTGTCGTTTTCTTCACTTTAATGCTCCAAAAACGTCCAAAATGCTTCCTTTTCCAGATTACTTCTCAAAAGTACCTAAAATGACAAAAGGAACGATTTAGGGCAATACTTGATCAAATAAATACGATTTAGGGCTTAAATGACCCCTTAAAAGCGGTACACTTTTCGCTTCATCACAATCATTGTCCTAAATACCCTTAATTGTGGTAAATATTCGTACGGTAACATTAGGGTTTTGGGTGAATAGTAACTCTGGGATTGGGGGTGAATTTTGGGCGCGTTTTTGTTTTAGTGATAGAGAGTGTGTGTTATATGAGTTGGGTTGACCGGGTTTTGGGTGTGGATCGGGTTAGGGAAAAAGTGAATGGGCTGGGTTAGAGTGTAAGATGGGTTGGGTTGTGTTGGTTTAAGGATAGGAGTGGATTGGGTTTATGGTAAAGTGTGGATCCGGGTTTAATTGTTTTAAGGTTTAAGGGATTTTAAACACTAGGGACCAATTATGTAAATTGCTAAAAATCAAGGGACCTTAGCTGCCATTTTACAAAAGATGATCTAAGGGTGATTTCTGACATTTGGTGGAACTCTAAGGCGGATTTTGACTTTTTTGCATCCCGGCATCGGCTAAAAATAAAACTTCCATATCTCGTGCTCGGTTTCCCGGATTTCTTGTGTCTTTCTTCAATTTTCACGATATCCGTCCCTGCACATACAAAAACACAAAAACACAATATCTTTTGGCATTTTGGTCGGGTTTTTGGTTATTTTGGTCCGGTTTTGGTCAAATAAAAGGTATGTGTTTAAGCACATACCAATCTTCCTCAAGTCGCATATGTCTCGAAATAATTATCTTATTTGAGGATAAGTCGAGACATCGATAACCAAGTGATTGACGGGGTAGCCTAGAAATATGCAAGGTGTAGAACGGGGTTCGAGTTTGTGTGCAACATCAACGTGAGGATAGCAAATACATAAAAAAACACGCAAATGTTCATATGTGGGTGTTTGGTTATAGAGTTTGGTGAATGGTATTTGTAAGGAATTAAATATTCCATAGATTTGATGATCAAAAACAAGAAGAATGAAACATATAGAATACTGAATGATAAGCAAAATACAAGGTACTGCTAGACCAACAAGGTACTGCTGATTCACAAGCAAGGTACTGCCAGTGCAAACTCAAAGGTACTGCTAGTTCAACACAAAGGTACTGCTAGTACAACAAGGTACTGCTAGTACAAAATGAGACTGCTGCTAGTGTAACAACCTGCTGCTAGTTCAAACGAAGGTGCTGCTGAATCAATGAGTCACTCTGCTGCTACAAAGATAAGAACGAAGAAGATATTATTTTGTATGAGTCATGTTTATACAAATATAATATCTAGATATTTTATCAAGTCATCAAGTTGAACACTCAAGATACAAGTTGTATCTTATTGACTTGACACATGTAAAAGCAAGTGGATGACTAAAGACTTATCAAGTTTTTAATGATCTCCTTATGTTATAAAAGGAAGATCATACCCCTTAGATAAAAGTGTGTCTTGGTTGTGATTGAAACAATCAACACCAAAGTGTTTCGTACTCTCAAATTACAACAACACAAAGTTGTGTTAAAATGTAAGAGCACTTAAAGTGTGTGTGTGGGAACATTAGACATGGGGTCTAATGTTGTTAGGTTTGTTTAGCCTCAAGGATCTTTGATCCCTGATTAGATAGTAATCGTGTTATATTGATCATGTAACATTGGGGCTTAGTTGGAATAAACAAACGGTGAAGTTTGACAAAACCTTGTTGTGATAGTATTGTATTCGTTCATTGAATATTCCGCCAATATTATCATTGTTTCTTAACATAGTTAATCCTAGATCAAAGGTTTAAACAGCCTTGAGCCCATAAACGATCACGTAACTTATTTTAGTAATGTAAGTACCTCTAAAATAAGTTTCCACAGTTGGTATCAGAGCGGGGGGCTCTGGATTTAGGAAAAGAAAAGGTTTTAGCTAAAGAAAGAAGAAAAATTCGAAACTGGTTCGTATTTTCGTAACTCACTGCAGGGCTGTTTTCAAAAGGCGATAACTCTTTCGTTAACCGTTGGATCGAGCTGAAATTTTTGTTGAAGGTTCTTGGTATATCAAGGTAGATTCTTACCGGAGGGATCTTCAATCTAAGCCTTAGGTTGCAAGATATGCATCGTTGAAAACTGCTGCAAAAACAGTTGAGGTATAGTCGAATTTTTGGTTTTTCTTTCTTGGTTTACACACACATAGGGGAAGAATCACACACAGAAGAGAGTTGGTTCTTAAAAGATATAAAGGCTTGTTTATCAATTTATTATTGGTGAAAAAGGTTATTTGTTGCTTATTTGAAGTTGAGGTTGTATTTTTCAAGATTGTGTTTTGTCATATCTTTGGAAGAAAAGATAACTTGTTTGTGCTACAATTTCATATGATTACGACTTGTTAAATCTAGTTTTCATAGGTCAAGGGGAGGATGGACGAAGACCTAGTTAACTATCACTTAAAGGAGTTGCTTTGTCGCGCTCAGTGTCTCATAGGAAATGAGGATTTAGTCAAGATTCAAAGTCAGTTTTAGTACAAGATATAAGACACAAGATTGGTTTATTCAGCTTCATCAACAAGTTGGTAATGTTTGGTTTTTTTTTCATCAGTCATAAAAGCCTACAGAAATGGAGATTCGAAATGGTTAACATATGGGTTTCAGGGGAAGCTTAAATGTTTAAATGTATAACCATTTATTATATTTGTGCAACACCACAAGGGAAAGTTATTGATTCTTACTACTATTGATTAGTATTAGTTTGTAGTTGTAAAAATCATATTTGTATACTTTTTCTATTTGTTGATAACAAAAAGGGGAAGAGACGTGGTGGATAGCATAGATTAAGGGGAAGACAGTATAGTTTCATTCATGGTGAGATTTAGTTATCTCAATTTCTCTACTTCGTCTAGGGAAATTCGTACAAGAAAGTGTTTGTTTTGTAATCATCAAATAGGGGAAGATTGTAAGGAATTAAATATTCCATAGATTTGATGATCAAAAACAAGAAGAATGAAACATATAGAATACTGAATGATAAGCAAAATACAAGGTACTGCTAGACCAACAAGGTACTGCTGATTCACAAGCAAGGTACTGCCAGTGCAAACTCAAAGGTACTGCTAGTTCAACACAAAGGTACTGCTAGTACAACAAGGTACTGCTAGTACAAAATGAGACTGCTGCTAGTGTAACAACCTGCTGCTAGTTCAAACGAAGGTGCTGCTGAATCAATGAGTCACTCTGCTACTACAAAGATAAGAACGAAGAAGATATTATTTTGTATGAGTCATGTTTATACAAATATAATATCTAGATATTTTATCAAGTCATCAAGTTGAACACTCAAGATACAAGTTGTATCTTATTGACTTGACACATGTAAAAGCAAATGGATGACTAAAGACTTATCAAGTTTGTAATGATCTCCTTATGTTATAAAAGGAAGATCATACCCCTTAGATAAAAGTGTGTCTTGGTTGTGATTGAAACAATCAACACCAAAGTGTTTCGTACTCTCAAATTACAACAACACAAAGTTGTGTTAAAATGTAAGAGCACTTAAAGTGTGTGTGTGGGAACATTAGACATGGGGTCTAATGTTGTTAGGTTTGTTTAGCCTCAAGGATCTTTGATCCCTGATTAGATAGTAATCGTGTTATATTGATCATGTAACATTGGGGCTTAGTTGGAATAAACAAACGGTGAAGTTTAACAAAACCTTGTTGATGCGTGGTTTTGCAACCTTACAACAGGTTTTACCTCTCGAGGGATCTCAAGAGGCTTACAACCCCACCAGGCAGTGTACCTGACCGATGTAGTATAGTGTAGTGGTAAGTACGGGGGATTGATCGTTCTCCACAAGAAATAGTGTTCGTTAGGTATGAAAAACTACTCTAATAGGTCTAAGGGTGAGAGAAGATTCTTTTTATGTTTTTTATAATTTTATGAAAGAAAGTAAAATCTCGGGTTTGAAAGAGTGGGCGGAATTAGTTGCTAGTCAACTAACCCAAATAACTACGAATGCAAATAAAATAAAATAACTGAAAATGAAAAGGCGGTGAAATTTATGTGGAGAAAAATGTGTTTACTTAGATTTCCTTACTCCCTAACTATCTTTTACCGGTTGATTAGTGTGTATTAATTGCGTGGATGACGGGTGTATTCCTTAATACCAATCGTGGGGTGGCGTACGTACTTCCCCAACTCTACAAGCTCCTACTTCACTCCTATGTCGAGCCGGCTAGGAAGCACCTAACATGGGATCACTAGAATTCGCTTGTGCATTAAATACAACCATAAAAACCTTTAGTACGCATTGGTTCATGTTTCTTAAGACGTTCAAGCAAGTTACCGAATAGGAAGTTAGCCAGTTTTCTTAAGCCTAACATAGATAAACAATCATCCAATACAACTAATAACACACTAATAACCAATAATCAATAGCTAGGTTTCATTAGATCTAAGCAAACACAAAGAAAACCTAGCCTAGCATGTTAAACAAAAGACAAGAACAAGATAGAATCAAACAACACATAGACATATTGAATGATTAATTGATAACTTATCTTCAATGTAACATGGAAGATCTCAAGGCAAAAAGCCTTGAAAAAGCTGCTAAAATCGTCTTAGGGTTTTCACACACAAAGTTCCCCAATAAGTTCCACACTAATGACAAAAAATTGCAAAACTATATATAGACTTTCAGATCTGACGGCGTCACGTTATGGAGTGTGACGCCGTCACCTCGCCGCTTTTAGGGTTCCCGGATGGCCTTCTTGACGCCGTCCCTCTTTAGCTCTCCAAAATCCGTTCTGGCTTATCAAGGCTTGACGCCGTCAGAATTAGGCGTGACGCCGTCCCTCTTTAAATTAAGTCGTGACGACCTTGATCACTCCAAAGGGTGACGCCGTCAGAATTCCCATGCAAATTTCTCTGGCTTATCATGAGTAATTTTCACATCCACCTTTTTCTTGCCAAGCCATGACGCCGTCCAGGGCAATCCCTGACGCCGTCAAAGGTAACTTTTAGCCGATTTTGAGACTTTGTCGTTTTCTTCACTTTTATGCTCCAAAAACGTCCAAAATGCTTCCTTTTCCAGATTTCTTCTCAAAAGTACCTAAAATGACAAAAGGAACGATTTAGGGCAATATTTGATCAAATAAATACGATTTAGGGCTTAAATGACCCCTTAAAAGCGGTACACTTTTCGCTTCATCAAATACCCTTACACTTGAGATTTGCTTGTCCTCAAGCAAATGCGCTTTTATTCTAATCAAAATACAAGTTAGGGGTCATTTAACGCTAATATAAAAGTAATTACAACAAACAGTCGTTCCACTTTAATCATAATAAGCACGGAGATTACATACTAGCACCTCACAAGTAGTGTTTAGATACTCACATCTCTCAAGTGTCATCAAAATAAATCTCATAAATGAAAGCTGGTAATATCTCTCACTACCTGTCATAGCAAATAGATTACCATAGGCTTGGGAAAGGATCGAAAACCTCCTTCACTAGGCGTAAGCACCTAAGATAAACTATCAAAGAGGGCTTTTAAATGGGTTATAACGTTAGGTGTAGGGATATGATAAACACGGTTTTGTTGGATAAAGGATATTTTACTGGTGGTGAGTTAAAGATCTTGATTAATTACATGTACTATACAATGTTGTTTAGCCAAGACTCGACTCAATCTTAAGCTAAAAACAAAATAACAAAAACATAAAACAAACATAAAATGAAACGGGATGGTAGTCCGTATGTTTTTTCTATTTTTTTGTATTTTTCTTGATTTTTCGATTTTTTTTTTTTTTTTTTTTTTTTTTTTTTTTTTTTTTTGCATACACTTTTGCCCTACCATCCAAAATAATACATCATAGGGGCATTGCATTCCCCTTACACTTGAACTTTTACATAACTTTACAAATAACTATTCTAATGACTCGAATTAAGAAAATTGAAAAACTTGGAGTACTTTTTAAAATATTTAACACATATGGGGGTAATAAATGATGTTCTTCCCCATTACTCAATTACACTAGTACTTTACCCATGAGTTCCAATCGACCCAAAACAATATGTACAAGGATATGACTCGACTTAGCAACCATGTAATCAATTAGATAATTAACTAAGGGTTTAAACAAATGTTGTCACAATAATGCACTAAAGATGAGTGCACACAAGGTAGGCTAAGGCGATTTGGGTGTACATTTTAGTGGGGTGTAACAAATTCTTCCTTTAAGTAAAATGCTTAAAGGTCGAAACAAAAAGATAGGCTCTGAGGGTTGTACTAGGGGTATCGTGTACCAAAAATGAGTACAACGCAAAGGGTGTGGGAGAATTACTTGACCAATGTAGCCAAAGTAATTATAACAAAAACACAGGTGTAAAACAATGGGTTAATCCTAATGCCTTTTATCATGTAGTAAATCTAACTACACGAATGTAGTCTCACTTGTGGCCTCGGAATGGTCTTAACGCAAGTTCTAGAATCTAAGTGCTACCGGTACACACATCATAGCATAAATGCTTTTCCTACCAATTCTAGGGGCGAACCTTACATATTTGGGGGTGGAAAATTTTTTAGTGGTACGGTTTTTTGTGCTAGTCATATAACTCCTATCCGTGAGACGCTCATTAAGATCAAAGTTTCACTCCTAAATGTTGTAAAAAATTTTAAATTTGGCACTAAAATTACCCTAACAGGTATTTCTCTCAGTTTTATTACACATTTACTATTAAACAAACAAAAATCAAGCGTAATAGCATTCTCTAATCGTACTTTTACCCCCCCCCCCCCTTACACTTAAGATGAACATTGTCCCCAATGTTCAAATAACAAGATGTAAAAGCATAAAGTAAAAGAATGAAATCAAATACTCTCCTGATTCGCTCGGTGGATAATGAAGTAACACGGTTAGATCTTCTTCCAAAGTAATGTTGAAGCTCCATGACTAATGCATCGCCATAAGCTTGATCCAACAAACATTTCCTTGTCCAAAATAACCTGTTAAACCTGAGAAAACAAACACGAAAACCTGCATAACATCGGCGGGATAAACTCTATATATAAGGATATAATGCTTGTGGAATGATAATTTTGCAGATTCCTGGAGATTATAAGTTAGAGATTTAATAAAAACTTTTTATGAAAACAAAACTTTAAAAAATTTTCAGAAAATTAAACCTGACGCCGTCAGAAATAATCTGACAGAATTCTCATGTTAAGTTTCCGGAAAATTTTTGGAAAAACCTATACCTTACTTCCTGGAAATCCTGCAAAACATCATTATGACTCGATACAAGCATTTGACTCAAACAAATACTAATATGTATGTTAATTTATTATTATTACGATTCATGTTCATTTGTGTTCTAATAAACCGATTTAGATTTCCCTTACACTTAACTTTTGCAAAATACCTTTATATGTAGTTAAGACGAAGTTAAAAACAAAATAAAGCATTTTCACAAATTAGTTTTTGAACATGAATCAATAATAATAAAAATTAAACACACATACGGAAACAAATAAAATCAAACAAACAAATAAACACACAAAGCAAATAAAACTTGGGTTGCCTCCCAAGAAGCGCTTTTCTTTATTAACGAGTCTTGTAGCTAGACTCAAAGTCCTTCTATCTAGTGTCGCTTATGCTCACGTATCTGAGTGTGAGCCATCTAATTGTTGCCTCATCTTTCTTGTATTCATCATTCAGCTCCAAACATCCATGATAGTATCTCTTATTTTTCTCATGTGGATATTTGAGCCCCTTCCTCTTATCATTCTCACTTAACAAATCAAGAGGCACAAGTCTATTGCAAGATTCAATGGAGAAGTTTTTAAACCTAGGATGTGCTCGGGGCATTTGGTAAGTAAAATCTTCATCCCCATCCGAGAATGTAATTAACCCGTCCACAAGTTTTTTGTCAAGGTTGGTCAACCTTTTGAAGGGTTCTCCAAAAATGACTTGGGTTAATTTGTTATCAATGAATTCTCCTAAGTTCTCCATAACCATAAAATCCACCAAATACACAAAACTTCCAACGAATACGTGTAGTGGCTTAGTCCTAGCAACAATGTTATCTCCTTGATATTCTAGCTCATCTACCATGATTTTATTATAATTAGCGCGAGAGATAATGTTCATAGGCAAGGATGAGTTAAGATAAGCATAAAAATCATGATAACCAATCTTACACGGAAATTGCATGTTAAAGAGGCTATCCTTTTCGATCTTAGTCCTAGGGTCAACATACTTAAAGGGATCAATTTCCTCTTTTCCCCATTCCTCGTTAACTACTTCTCCATTACCGGCATCCTCATCGGAGTCTGAGTAGTAAAACGGACTAACATATTCATTCTCATGGTCAGACTCCTCCATCTCAGAATTGTTACCAACGTGGTGGTCGGGTTAAAGGTTGTTGTTTTCCATGATGGGGGCGGGAACGGGTAGTTGGAAATTTGCACGGCGGAAAATACGAATAACAGGGATCAAGCGATCACTATTACTCATGAGGAAGGTGGAAGGTGTCACAAACAAAAATACAAAGAAATAAGATAGACTAAAGAAAACCTAGAAAAATAAAATAAAAATCTCACTAGAAAGGAATCTAGTGAGTAGACCTATAAAATAAAAATTCAACCTAAACAATAACTATTCCCCGGCAGCGGCGCCAAAAACTTGATGCGTGGTTTTGCAACCTTACAACAGGTTTTACCTCTCGAGGGATCTCAAGAGGCTTACAACCCCACCAGGCAGTGTACCTGACCGATGTAGTATAGTGTAGTGGTAAGTACGGGGGATTGATCGTTCTCCACAGGGAATAGTGTTCGTTAGGTATGAAAAACTACTCTAATAGGTCTAAGGGTGAGAGAAGATTCTTTTTATGTTTTTTATAATTTTATGAAAGCAAGTAAAATCTCGGGTTTGAAAGAGTGGGCGGAATTAGTTGCTAGTCAACTAACCCAAATAACTACGAATGCAAATAAAATAAAATAACTGAAAATGAAAAGGTGGTGAAATTTATGTGGAGAAAAATGTGTTTACTTAGATTTCCTTACTCCCTAACTATCTTTTACCGGTTGATTAGTGTGTATTAATTGCGTGGATGACGGGTGTATTCCTTAATACCAATCGTGGGGTGGCGTACGTACTTCCCCAACTCTACAAGCTCCTACTTCACTCCTATGTCGAGCCGGCTAGGAAGCTCCTAACATGGGATCACTAGAATTCGCTTGTGCATTAAATACAACCATAAAAAATTTAGTACGCATTGGTTCATGTTTCTTAAGACGTTCAAGCAAGTTACCGAATAGGAAGTTAGCCAGTTTTCTTAAGCCTAACATAGATGAACAATCATCCAATACAACTAATAACACACTAATAACCAATAATCAATAGCTAGATTTCATTAGATCTAAGCAAACACAAAGAAAACCTAGCCTAGCATGTTAAACAAAAGACAAGAACAAGATAGAATCAAACAACACATAGACATATTGAATGATTAATTGATAACTTATCTTCAATGTAACATGGAAGATCTCAAGGCAAAAAGCCTTGAAAAAGCTGCTAAAATTGTCTTAGGGTTTTCACACACAAAGTTCCACAATAAGTTCCACACTAATGACAAAAAATTGCAAAACTATATATAGACTTTCAGATCTGACGGCGTCACGTTATGGAGTGTGACGCCGTCACCTCGCCGCTTTTAGGGTTCCCGGATGGCCTTCTTGACGCCGTCCCTCTTTAGCTCTCCAAAATTCGTTCTGGCTTATCAAGGCTTGACGCCGTCAGAATTAGGCGTGACGCCGTCCCTCTTTAAATTAAGTCGTGACGACCTTGATCACTCCAAAGGGTGACGCCGTCAGAATTCCCATGCAAATTTCTCTGGCTTATCATGAGTAATTTTCACATCCACCTTTTTCTTGCCAAGCCATGACGCCGTCCAGGGCAATCCCTGACGCCGTCAAAGGTAACTTTTAGCCGATTTTGAGACTTTGTCGTTTTCTTCACTTTTATGCTCCAAAAACGTCCAAAATGCTTCCTTTTCTAGATTTCTTCTCAAAAGTACCTAAAATGACAAAAGGAACGATTTAGGGCAATATTTGATCAAATAAATACGATTTAGGGCTTAAATGACCCCTTAAAAGCGGTACACTTTTCGCTTCATCACTTGTTGTGATAGTATTGTATTCGTTCATTGAATATTCCGCCAATATTATCATTGTTTCTTAACATAGTTAATCCTAGATCAAAGGTTTAAACAACCTTGAGCCCATAAACGATCACGTAACTTATTTTAGTAATGTAAGTACCTCTAAAATAAGTTTCCACAGTATTTCATTATTAATGGCACTAGAAGCCAATATGTTCAAAAGGTGAGCGACCATATTAAGAGCTTCCACCCAATAAGAGGGAGGTATGTGAGCTTGAAAAAGCAATGTATAGATAAGGTTACTAATGGTGTGAAGCATACGTTCGGATTTTCCATTATGCTGGGAAGTACGAGGGCAAGAAAAGCGAAATTGTATGCCATTTTGGAGAAAAAGGTCATGGAAACGGGTGTTGTCATATTCAATCCCATGGTCACAATAGAAAGCATTAATGTCTACATTAAATTGTTTATTGACATAAGCACGGAATGCAACAAAAGTGTCAAACAAATCCATTTTTTTATGCAAAGGGTAGACCCAAACAAAGTGCGAAAACTGATCTAAGAAAATAGCATAATATTTAATTCCACTTTCACTCGGAATTGTGAATGTCCATAAATCCTAGTGAATAATTTCAAACGCAGACTCAACAGAAGACTCAAAACTATAAAACAGTTTACCTATTTGACACGCATGACACAAAGCAGACAACTTTGATTTGTTACACGAAATTAAATTACTTGACTTTAAACGACAAAGTACATCTTCCCCGGGATAACCGAGGCGTTTGTGCCATGTAGTGGAACTAAATGAAAGCAAAACAACTAGAGTTTGAAACGGAGGTTGCTGAGTAACCGTGTAAAGGTCGCCTGTACTATCACAACGGAGAAGAAGCATCCGGGTTTGGTAATCTTTCACAAAAAAAACCATAAGCATCAAATTCAACAGAAACATCATTTTCACAGAAATTAAATTCTTAATTATGTGAGGTGTGACAAGAATATGATTTAAATGAATAGGCTTATTAGATGTATGCAAGAAGCTATCTCCGGTATGAGTGATAGGAATAGAGTGACCATCGCCAACAAATACATATTGATAAATGCTCAAATTACTAAAAGAGGTGAGTATACCTGTATTTCTAAAGGATATACAGTTTAAGACAACCATTTTACATTAAATATAATTTATTTGTTTAAAGAGTTTTTATTCTTACATAGTTGTACGTTTGTTTTTTTATTTACTATGTTCTATACCTCACAGGAAGTTCATGAATGTTTTGTATAGCTGTTGTACTTTCTTTTGTTGATAAATACAAGAACTGGTGTTGCTTTTCTAAATAAAATACGTTAATAGTACATATATACTGTATTAATGGCACAATGTTTTGGGGGGGCCACAACCCCTCCCTGCCCCTATGAAGTACCGTCCTTGGTTTGGTCGAGCAGCTGTAATTTTAATGTGTAAAATGACGTAATGCTAAATACTAAATGCTAAATGCTTATTCTAAAACAACTAGGCTACCTCAGTTGGTCACCAAGATTCTTTAGGTGCTTGGGGAGGGGATGTTTGGCTAGGGGAGGTCTCAAGTTCGAGTCCCACCCGGGACTTTTACCCCATCAGGCGGTAAAAGGAGGAAGATGCGGGTTCAGGACATCATACATCCCAATTGGATGTCACTGCTCAAACTGAACAACTAACAAATAACAAGCTGTTCTATAAAAAAAAATGCTTATTGTAAGATCATTGAGAAACTAGCGTTTTTATAATTTTATAAATGCTATCTGCTTTCTTCCAAACGAGCTTTGTAATAATGAATAATGCTAAATGCTAAATGCTAATTGCTCTTAAATGCTGTCAAAAGCTTTCTGCCAAACACACCCTAAGGCAGGCAACATATGATCTCATTAATGAAGCTTATAGTTCCAAACATAGGTCTTTTTGTAATTAGGATTGATATTTTGCTTACTATTAATCATTTGTTCCTTCCATGTCAAAAAAAGGTACTAACGTAACATGAGTATTCGACTATTGTGACTTGAATCGAGAACCAGTTTTTAATGCTTGGACAAACAATTTGTGTTAAACCCAAAACCAAGTTTTAAGTATTTAATAATGAAAATGCTATTGGAATAGTTTGACTAAGACTTTTATGAGTTGGGAGACTCAATATGATTGGTTGGTCAATGGATGTTAAGTTGAGGTCAACCTGATAGTCATACTAATAGTCAAGGTAAGTATATTATGGTTAAAGAAAATATGATGCATAGACTTAAGGGACTAAAGTTGACAAGTGATAAATGTTATAGAAAGTTAAATGTGGCCAAATAAGAAAGAATAGTACTTGAGGGACTTAATGTGCCACTTGCCCAAAGTAGTTTAACTCACTAGATAAGTATCTAGTTATGTAGAGTATTTCAAGGATTTTTGGATAAGTGTTGTGTGTGTATGTCGGCTTAGAACAAAGGAGGAGGGAAAACCATGATTTCCTGATGATCAATTGAAGAAATATTAAGATACTAATCAAAGGGATATAGCCATAGCAATGATCTTATAAGGTAAGTAAACTTTTAATTGGATTTAATTGGTGAATTAAGAAGTTAGGGTTTATGAACCTTGATTTGGGATTTGGGTAAAAGATGATCATAAGCCAATTTAAGAAGTTATAATGATTATGGGATAAGTTTTATTGATTTAAGTTAATAATTTAATGGGACTAATTATCATATAATCATTATATGATTATTTGATAATTAGAGGTGTCTAAAGAGGAGCTATGGTTGTGGTAACCATGATATAGTTAATTGATCATGTGTTTATGCTTATAGTGATTTGGCTTAGATTGCAAGAGTGAAGAATAATGATGTAGATGATGATGTTCTTGATTTAATTAGCTTGGAATCAAGGTAAGTAAACCGGTTATAAGATGATGTTATATTGATTTCATCATAATATGTGTTATGTGATTATATGTTAAGGTTTTGGAATGTTTGTGCTTATGTGAAAGTGGATTTAAGGCTAGTACGTTATAACTCGCAAGCGACGTGTTAGTTAAGTGTGCTTAGACATGGTTGAGATAGAACAATAAGGCCTTAAGTAATTGAAGTGGATTAAAGGCTAGTACGTTATAACTTGCAAGCGACGTGTTAGTTAAGTGTGCTTAAACGAGGTTGAGATAGAGCAGTAAGGCCTTAAGTAATTGAAGGTATGTGTTATTTTAATGATTGTAATGGATTAATAGATTATGAAGCGTAATGTGTGAATGATTATGATATTATATTATAATCGTTTTACTTACTAAGCCTTATGCTTATGGTTTAAGTTACCAACGTTTTGTAGGTTTATGCATAAAGGAAAGTAAGGCTTGGATTAAAGATTAAGGTTTGGAAGTGCGGGTTGGAAGGTTATGGTAATGTATATAAGAGCTTAGTATAGAATACCGAGCTCAAAGTCAATGTTGCACCCTTGTTTGTCTTTAAATGGTTTGTAACGTGTAGTCGAGTGTCAAAATGTATGTCAAGGTTGTTATAATGAATTGGTGGTCAATTGGTATGTTGTATTATGGTTAAAGGTTTATGGTCAAGGTTAAAGGGGTGTTTGGATTAACGTATATTTGTACCCATTTTGGGATTTGAACTGGTCAATGATCATGGATCAAAGTTGTCATGGTCTTTAATGTTAAATGAGCGTTTGGTTCAGGTTGAAACTGGTTCATGTGTCTAAATGAGTTTTGTATAAGTTTTAAAAGTGTGCAGGAAAAAGGGTCTATTTTAGACTGCAAATGGGTGTATTTTAGACTAATATCTGGGGTATTAGTGTCTGTTAAAGTGCAGAAAAAAGAGTGTATTTTAGATTGAAAAGGTTTTTTGTTGTTCTTGTAAAGGGTGTAGAAAATGAACCGTAAGTCATCACGGGTCGTGCTACCCGTCGATTTGAAGGTCTTTGAGTCTAGTTTGGAAAGTAAAGGAAGGTCAGTTATAGTCAAGTCGTTTCCGCGTAAAAGTTTCAAATTTTTGGTCAAATCGGGCACGGGGCGTAACAATTTGTGCGTAAAATCTCGTTTCAAGGGTCAAATAATCAGTCTCACAACCAATAGTTGGAGACTTCTCTTTCAGGTCAGTTCTCAGCTTCCTTCCTTAAGGTTAATAAATCTGTTAAAATTCTGAGTGTATCAAATACTGCATATATAGTTAGCTATGAAGCACGGGGACGGCTGTAGGGTCTGGGTACCTGTTCCGGGGACGGAAACGCTAGAGAAACGGCTTGGGGACATCCCAAATTCCGGGGAAGGCGGCAGAGAAAAGATGGGGACGTTTCATTGATTATGGGGACGTTTCCTAGCCCATTGTGGGTGGTGATGCTTTTGATTCACCATTTCTGCAGTTTTTGATGAAACGAAAATCAGGAAGCTGTAAACACCCTCACAAGTGTTTGTGATGTGTGATTAGGGTTTTATGTTGGATGTGATATGGGTTTATGTGTTGGGCTTTATGGGCCAGTGGAAATGTTTGCAGTTATTATTACAAGTGAAATGTAATGGACTATTTTCAAAAGAACAGATGTAATGGATCATCTTACAAGTTTATTAGTTTATATTCAAATCATGCTAAGTAGAGGTGCACAAAAAAACCGGTTCATGAACCGAACCGGAAATAACAACCGAAACCGGTTTGCCCAAAATGATTTGATTATTGATAATTAATTACTTTGGAAGATTTAGTATTTTTGGAACATCAATATATATCTATTTTGGAATTTCTTTAATATATTTTTTATTTTTTTAATATTTTTTTATTGCCGTACCTTTGCCGTACCCGTATCTTGGATTTTTTATTTTTGCCGTTTCCCGTCCCCGTACCCGGATGCCGTACCCGTCCCAGTGCTACATAGATAGTGAGAACTGCTTTGAGATATTCTTGACCTCAATAGATTTAAACACCACATTCACTTCATCTAATTTAGTTTTACAGCTTAAAATCTTTCATGCAAACAAATTTTTGATACAAAAAGACATTCAAAGAATTCTAGAGATCTACTAGTTTGGTAAGCGCCACTTCATGCTTTCTTGATTTTGCTTTCGATTTTCTGAATAGAATGTTTTAGCTCTTTCTGAATATTCACTCGCGAAGGTGACATGACAATGTCATGCCAAACCGAGCCACTTCCATAAATGGGATTTGGGTTATTATAAAGTTCATATATCGAGTCTGCTTTCTCAATCAAACTTTCTACCAACTTTAAGCTCGATATCTCATCTGGATCAACCAACAATGTCTTCTCTTTTTCTTTCCATCCTATCAACTTTATACACATTTCTTTCACATATTATTACCAAAAAGATATAGCAATTAATAAAATTGTGAGAAAAATAAAATAGATATACCTTTGGTGGTCCATCGAGATCATTGGTTAGATATAGTCTCGCACCGTCTACTAAGTTGCAATATGTCATAAATGCCATGGCAAATCGCTTGTGTGATGTTAACTGTGACCTCACCCTCACTGCCCTTCTACACATGATTGCTCTCCTGTTAACAATTAACCAAACTCAATCAATTCAATGCATAGCTTTGGTTAAAGGTAGCAAAATGGGCGGCTCAGTCAGGTTTCTAACAAGTCAAAACGGATGACTTCTCGCAAGTGCTGAAATGGTCGGGTTGGGTTGCCAGTTACCAACTCGCCCATTTTGCCTCCTTTTCTTCATGTCTTTGTAAAAATATATTTTAAACACATAAAAGTATTTTCCGGCTATATAATTACCTTATGCCTCTTATAACAGCTAAATAAGGATCACAAACAACCCCGCATAGCTCTATCCTGTATGGTCTTCTTTTAGTATGGCCATCTAATGGTTCACTTTCTTCATCAAGTTGCTCCCAATAGTTTTCAGTAACACTTCCGTCATCGTGCCTTTTGTATCCAGGTCCCATACGATAACGCTTACGGTGGACATTTCTTGCCATTGTTATTGTTTGGACAACAAATGGGACCCACGACAGAGTTCCGTCCATAATCACATCTCTCCCCTCGTTCAGTGCTGTTACAAGCAGGGACGATGCTGCATCTGTAGACGATTGATGCACCTGTGAATCGAATTGTTTGTGTTAACTCACATAATATGTGTTATTAGGAATAAACGAGAGGCTTCTTACATTTATAACATGCTAAAGGATGTATATTTGTGTGTGTTAGAAGATGTACCAGTTCAGCTGTTTGAAGCATGTCATGATGGCCTCTGGAGCTAAGAGCTCGGTAAATAACATCAGACTCTTTGAACGCATCCGCTTCTATTACAACTGCGTTTGCTGATGCTCCTGCCCAAAATGGTCTGCGTCCATTCAACCCAGTTACTTATGCACGGTTCAGTTTTTGTTATATCTCGAATTTGTCAAATTATTTTTCAAGCTAAAAGAGGGTCGAATAATTCAAATACTTTGGAAGTCACCCATCATATCCACCTAAAGTGTCATATTCAAAGATCATACTCGTAATAATAGTTTTTCAAATACATATTTACAGTGATGGACAAAAAGTTGTTTGTGGGTCAACCCACCCCAACGACTTGTAGCGGGTACTAAAAATGACCTGTTTTGTTTTGAAACAGCTCTGACTCATTGCACACCTCGCAATTCTGCCTATAATGTGATGCGGCGATAAAAAAGACGACTCTTTTATATAAGCAGTTGTAGTTTAGAATGTTTTGAAGAAAAAACATTGCTATCGTTTTAACGTTATGAAGAGAGTAATTGGTATATAATCTTCATGACGTACTCTTTAAGAATGTCTTTCAGAGCTGTGCTCTTTCCAGCTCCCATGCCACCACCCATGAAGAGAAGAACAGGACTTCTATCTTTGTGGGCCATCGGAACCATAACGTTAGTACATTGTGATTCGTCTGCAGATACAAGGCCTATTGCTTTCATTTCCTCAACCAAAGTTGTAAACACTCTTGCCACTTTCAGGTTCTTCGTTACCCTCTCAAATCTTTGTTCCCTGTCTCATTACAAATATACACAAAATGGACATTTCATAAGATACATATGTAATGCTTTAACAGCATAACGGAAAGATCCATCATTATCCCTTATAGTTTGCTCTTGCACATGTCATTTGCTAAGTTACCACCTCACTTCTATGAACATTAGAACTAAGCTTTGCATTGTTAATGCGACATTTTGGACGTTTATAGTGTATATATAATTATATATCATATTCTTTGAATGTATTTCGCAGTATCTTTACTCGTATCACAACCACCATAAGTCCATAACGTACCTAGTGGCTTGCATGACTATGTCCTTGAGCTTCTTTTTCGGCTCTTGAGCTTCCAAACCAGCCAGTACCTGAAATCGTAAACCAACAAATTATATGTATCAGATCCATCTATACGTACCATATAGATTCATATTTAAATAGATCTACAAAGAAATACCTGACTGATCATAAAAGGAGCGTTGCTCCAATGAAACGCAAAGTAACTCAAAATACATCTCTCAAATTCCTCCACCAATTTTATAAACAACGAGTCCGCTTCTATCTCCTCAGAAAAAAACAAATACATCTCTTCCTCACACCCTTCCTCTTTCACCATATATTCAGCAGCAAATCTTATCAAGTGCGGACACTCTTTACTATTAGAGAATCCAATTTGTCTAGCTGCACTATCACACTCATATATTTTACACACGATATTTATGTATAAAAACATAGGTAATGATCTACATAATTAAACTTTTTTGATCTTACCAACATACTGAGGGAATCTCTCGAGTTTCAAAGGTTGGCCCGTGTCTGAAAGACGTATACGAGGAATGATTTGATATCTTTTTCTCTTGAAGCCAAAATGCATGGTGGCAGCAATGACTAAGCCAATGGAAGACGCAACAATGATTTGTTTGTATGTTGGCTTTTCGCCACTAGAATCATCAGTATCTGCAAAGAGAACATTTTTCATATGAGCATTAGTTTGATAATATACTTCGCGAGAAATGAAATTTATTTGTGTAACATTACCTTCTGCCATGACTTGAGGTCACCTTAGTTTTTAAGTTTTTGAGATGAATATTTGAATATGCAGAAGAAGGTGATGATGGTTTGTTTTGGACATGTTGAGATCTGAAAAATGTTGTATAAGAATTAATCAAATGTGTAGCGAGAGAGATGGAGGGGGAAGTGGAGTAGAAGTTATTAGAGTGAGAAAACTAAATAAAGACTTTTTACTATTAAAAAAAGCTTTTTGATATAGCTTTTTGCATTACATGACTAGTTTTTTGAAAAGATTTTTGCAAAAGCTTGATAAACATCAAGTCTTTCATAAAAGTCTTGATCATTAAATGAGATTTGCATTAAATGCATTAAATGCATCAAGTTTGCTCTTAGAAAAAGTTACATGTTTGGTCCCTGTGGTTTGCTCAGATTTTATGTTTAGTCCCTAAGTCGTTTTAATTACACCACATATACCTATTTTTGAAACGTTGCACTCATTTAGTCCTTATTTTGGATGGACCCTTAGTTTGACCGTTAAATGTTTAATTAATATTTGCTCGTTAGTCCCTCCGTTAATATTTTTTGCACCGTTAGTCCTCATTGTTTAAAATGAATTAAAAAGGGCAGCATAGGATCGAACTCGGGTCTTGTTGCCCAAAAACCAATGCGCCAACCACTGGACTAAGCGTCCAGTGGTGTAATTATATCAAAATAAATTCTATTTAACTTTCTTTTTTTGCTCAAACTCATTTTTATCCGTTTTCGTCTGTGTTTATATGTTTTCGTCCGTTTTTTTTACGTTTTCATATGTTTTCGTCCCTTTTTTACGTTTTCATCCGTTTTCGTCTGTTTTTATAGGTTTTTGTCCATTTTTTACGTTTCCGTCCGTTTTTATAGGTTTTTGTCTGTTTTTAAATGTTTTCGTATGTTTTTTTACGTTTACGTTTTCGTCCATTTTCATCCGCTTTTATACATTTTCGTCCTTTTTTTTACAATTTCATCCGGTTTTTACGTTTTCGTCCGTTTTTTACGTTTTGTCCGTTTTTTACGTTTTCGTCCGTTTTTATACGTTTTCGTATGTTTTTTTTTTACGTTTTGTCCATTTTTATACATTTTCGTTCATTTTATACGTTTTCGTCTGTTTTTTTACGTTTTCGTTTTTATATGCTTAGATTATACGTTTTCGTTCATTTTTTTACGTATAAAAACAAATAAAAACCTATAAAAATGGACAAAAGCATATAAAAACGAGCGAAAACGTAAAAAAAATAGACAAAAACGTTTAAAAACAGAAAAGAATATATAAAAACGGACGAAAACATAAAAAACGAACAACAACATATAAAATTGAACGAAATCGTAAAAAACGAACGAAAACATAAAAAAACGGACGAAAACGTAAAAAAACGGACGAAAATAGATAAAAATTGAGGAAAACGTAAAAAATGGACGAAAACATAAAGAACGGACGAAAACATATAAAAACGGACGAAAACACATAAAAACGGACTAAAACGGATAAAAACGTATAAAAATGAACGAAAACGTAAAATAACAAACGAAAACGTTTAAAAACAGACGAAAACGTATAAAAAGGACGAAATTGTAAAAAAAGGACGAAAACGTAAAAAAAAAAACGGATGAAAACGTAAAAAAATGGACGAAAACGTTAAAAAAGGGATAAAAACGTAAAAAACGGACGAAAACGTTTAATAGAATTTATTTTGATATAATTACACCACTGGACTACTGGACGCTTAGTCCAGTGGTTAGGGCGTTGGTTTTTGGGCAACAAGACCCGAGTTCGAGCCTATGTTGTCCTTTTTGTGGAAACTAGAAGGGGGGATGAATAGTTTTACGTCTTTTTAATTTTATTATGAAAACCTTTGTTTACTTTTAAAACACTTAGATTCAAGTTTGTATGAAAAATAAAACTTGAACCTTATTATTAGTTAGGGTTAATGGCATGTAATAGCTACAAACTTTCCCAAGTGTTCACATGTCAGTTATGAACTTTTTAAAATACAACAATACCCATCAAACTTTTAAATTTTGTTTTATCAATGTAAAAAACTCATCTCGTTGTGGTATTTTTTTTAAGTTCGTATCTGATAATGAAACAAAATTTGAAAGTTTGATGGGTATTGTGGTATTTTTTTAAAGTTCGTATCTGATAATGAAACAAAATTTGAAAGTTTGATGGGTATTGTGGTATTTTAAAAAGTTCATAACTGACATGTGAACACTTGAGAAAGTTCGTAGCTATTATATGCCATTAACCCTATTAGTTATATATGTATTCTTTTAAATTGATTATAAAAGTTTTGGTTTCTTGAATGGAGTTTCAAATTGATCTTTATGTGAAGTCGACCTCTAAATAATACTAACAATTATATAAGCCTATGTGTATGAAAGTAATGACGATGTAAGTAAAGAAATAAATAAGGGATGGAAAGATCTAACCGAGACACGAGAGATTTATAGTGGTTCGGCTACAAGGACACCTTCCTTGCCCTACTCCACTCCCCGAGCACCAAGCTCGAGAGTTTTCTTCACAACTTCAATAAGCTCCCTTATGGCGGAGAAAACCTTACACAACTTTGGCTTACACGGGTTTAATGACACAAAGCTAAATGTCGAGTTCTAATCATAGCTAGAACCAATCTCACAACTTCACAACACAACTTATTCACGACTACTTCACAACGGCTTCACGACTGCTTCACGACTTCTTCACGACTTCAACACTAGGACTTCACGAGTAGAACTTCACGACTTCAACACGACCGCTACACAACCTCTATGCTACGGCTTCACGACTTCAACACTATGTCTTCACGACTAAGACTTCACGACTTCAACACGACCGCTACACAACCTCTATGCTACGGCTTCACGTCTTCAACACTAGGACTTCACGACTAGGACTTCACGGCTTCAACACGACCGCTACACAATCTCTATGCTACGGCTTCACGACCTCTACCCTACGGCTTCACAACTTCTAGGCTATGGCTTCACAACGGCTTCAAGACTTCTCTACTTCACAACTTTGCAAGGCTTCTACTCTACTTCTTTACACCACAACTACTTATCCACCTTCTTCACTACTTACACACTACTCTAGCCTAATCACTTATGTTTACAACTTATATACACACTTTACACAAATGAATGAAAGATTTACAAAGTATACAAAACAAACAACTTGAGTAACAAGATGCTACTAAGTTGTAATACTTCTAGTCTTGATTGATAGAAGTATTTTTCTTTTGCACTTGGATGGTGGAAGCTTGGATCACTTGGAAACCAATACTTAAGATTACATGATCAAAGGTTTTTTTTGAAGATATGAAATGAGATCTACAACAGAAAGTTTTAGTGCAAAAGGGTGAGAAAAAAAATCCAGGGGAAGGCTGGTATTTATAGGCAGAAAACTGGACAGCTGGAAGGCTACTGGAGCGTGGCCGGCCCCCTTAAATAGGGGGGCGGTCCCCTTAATTTTAAGGGGGCCGCCCAAGCCAACCGTTGCCCAGTTTTGTCTTTTTGTGGGGAAGGTTTTTCTGGAACATTTTTACTGATTTTGGTTAAAAATTTGAATTCATAAATTTATAATGAATTAAACATTTTTATTTATTACCAAAAATGTTTTTCAAAAATATATAAAATGTTTTTGACATTTTATAAAAAGTTTAGAGATTAAGAAAATGTTCCTTTGATCATATAATGCATTAAACACTTGTTTATTCATACCTTAAGTGATTTAGTTGTAAAAATGAATATTTACAACTAAATACTTGTTTATTTGATAAGTTTATGTTTAATGAGTTTTCATTTTGTGATTATCAAAACATAGAGATATGAATAAGTATGAATAATGTTTTTAGGCATTACTTATGTCAACAATCTCCCCCTTTTTGATGATTATAAAACTAAAACTCATTAAATCCAAAAAGTTATTTTTGGACAAGTATTTAGTGAGTTTATATTCACTTCTCCCCCTTTTTGTAGAATAAAAAAGGTTATGCCGACAAGTTTTTGAGATAAAATTTGTCGGGAGGAGAACTCCCCTTGATGTGTGCTCCCCCTCGTTTGAGGGCACCAAGGAATCGATATATGAAATACTTGCAAGAAAAATATTAGAAGCACAAGCATATATATAGCAAAAATAAGCATGCATATAAAGACATTCATTAAAAATGTTGTGTATAAATACACAACCATCCAAGATTATATTCAATCCTACATTAGCTAGTAAGTAATGCAATCTACATAATCATTCTAGGAGTACATGATCTTCCATGGGGCTTGCACACAAAATGGTTTGAAAAATTATTTTTGATTAAGCATTGCATATGCTTAATTTGGTGAGAATGGAGGTGGTGGTGGTGTAGTGGGTGAAAATGGTGGAGGTTGTGGTAGAGGTTGGTTGTTAAGCATGTGTTCAAGGGATGAAAACATGTAGTGTATCTCATCTCTAAGACCAAAGATGATGGTTCGGTTGTGGATGCAACAAAGGCAATTGTCTCCATGGGCTTCAAGTAAAGCCCAAGGGATGGGAAAGCATGGTGGTGGTATTGGTGATGATGAGAAATGAGCATCAAGAGGTGTTATTGGTGATATGGAAATGACAAGTTGGGTGAATGGAGGTTCTTGAGTGGGAGGTGGAGTTGATGCTCTTGATGGTGGTGATGATAGGTGTGAGTTGATGTAGTCATTGATGGATGAAGTGGAAGGTATGGATGAAGATGATGTGCCATGAGTGGAGGGTGTTTTTGATGGTGCATTTGGTGGTATGATGAGAATTTTGTGTTTCTTGGATGTCTTAGAGATGGATGATTTTGGTGATAGCATGGTGAATGAAAATGGGTGTTTGATGGAGGTGATGGTTGATTTAGGTAAGGTTTGGAGGTTTTGTGGTAAAATTCCAATACCAGTTCGTCCTTTAAGAGAAATGGTAGCTGGGGCTAGATAAAAGGGGTCACAAGATGCAAAAGAAAACAGTAAATTTTACTGCCCAGATGGCCGGTCCCCTTAATTGTAGGCCGGCCCCCTTAAAATTAAGGGGACCGCCTAGGGAATTAAGGGGGCCGCCCATCTGGTGTTTTCCCAGGCGACCAAATTTGAAATTTTTTCAGAAAAGGGTCATTTTTAAGGTGTTTTTGCAGCAAGCTCCATTTGAATCATGTACATCAAGAATGATTAAATAGTGGCATAAACATGTTAAATACGCATGCATACATTTAAAACATATTATGGAATAAGCATGTTATTAATCATCAAGCATATATATATATATATATCATGATATCAAGTATACAAGCAGTAAGCATAACAATCATATATTAAAGACAAGAAATAAAGCATTCATTAGTTGAAAATAATTATGTTAAAAACATAATTATTGATACAACACATATTTTGCTTATAGCATACAATAAGTAGAAAATTTTAAATTGCCTAAGAGATCCATTTGACTTGCTTAAGACATGAAAAACTTGAATTATTTTGGATGGATGATGGTAAAGAGGGGGTAAAAATGTTGGATTAATGGGGTTGTAAGTTTGGGTGTATGAATGTTGGAGATAGTGTTGATGGAGGAATTGGAGGTGGAGAGCTTGGACTTGACCATGTTGAATGAGGGTTTTGATGTTGTTCAAGTGGTGGTGTTGGATTAGATCTAGTGAGAAGATACTCAATCCAAGTGAGACGCTCATTTAAGGCGATGGTTTGATTTTGGAGAAAGATGCAACAAGGACAATTGTTGACATGTTTCTCAATTTGACTCAAGTGATGTGGTGATGATGGTAATGATGGTGAGATGGATGGTGATGGGTCTAAGTTGCTTTGAGCAAGGTGCAAAGCAAGGAGAGCATTGAGCTCATGGGCTTCCTTGAGTTCTTCAATGAACTTCAAGTGTTGAGTGGAAGGTGATGATGATGGAGAGTGGTTGTTATTTGGTGGAAGTGGTGGTGACACTCTTGGTGGTGGAGACATTTGTGAACTTGGGTAATTATGAGTGAATGAAGGTGGACATATGGATGATTGGTTATGTGTGTGAAAGGGTTCATTAGGATGAGGTTTAGGTGTTGGTTGAGTTTGAACAACATCATTTGTTGGGTTATGGCAAATGTCAAGCTTCCTCCTCCAAATGGGCCTCACTGAGATTTTAGCAACTCTTGAAGGCTTGGATCTTGGGTGGTTAGATGATGACATGTTTGGATGGATGATATGGATGAGCATTTATGATGGAGTTGGGTATTTATGGTGTAGTGATGATGTGATTATGGAAGGTAAATTTTGGTGGGTGGTTTGTGACAAAATGTGTTTGTGAATTTTGGGAAGTATAGGATAAAATGGGTTTAGTTTCAAGCAAGTCCAACTTCTTTTGAGGCAATTTAGGATTTAATAACTTATGTATGCTAAGCATATTCATTAGACATTATTATCTAGCATGCAAACAACTCATTTAGCATGTAACATATATATGTTAGACAAGAAAACACTACATAGCACCAAGTAATTCATAGTATCATATTTAGGAAGATTAATAAGCTAGTTAAATAATCCTAATGAATATCTATGTGCATGGGAATGTAGAGTTGTGATAGCATGGACTTCTAGACTTGTACCAAGTGAGGTCTTAGTGAATAAATTATGGTTATTTTCAAATTTAGTTCACTTATAAATGTCACATACATAAATATAGATGACAGATATGAGATCACCATGCATGATTTAAAGAAATGTTTTTGGCATTATTCAACAATGTTTGCGAGTAGGTTTTATGTGGATGTGAAAAATATATTAATGAAATAGTTTTGGCTTTATTTCAAAATGTTTTTATGAGGAAAGAAAACATATTTTTCCAATCTTTGGTTTTTGATAAACACGTAATTATGGACACAAGTTTGAGAGAAAGGTACGATGGTGAAACTTGTTTAATAGAAATGTGTCATAATCTTTTGAAAAATCATTTTTCCAAAATGTGAAGTTTTTGCAAATTTAAAAACAAGTCCCATTAATTATAGGTTTAAAAATAGTGGTTTATAAAAGATCTCATGCTCAAGGGTATTGGTTAAGTCTATTGTCACATGCTACCTCTTTCTACATATCCTATGGCATTTAAGCATGTATTATGACTAAATACAAAAATACATCATATCAGAGTAGTTAGAGAAAAACAAAAGCTATTATAATGACAATGCATTCAACAACTAAACAAATAATTACGAAGGCATGCAGTCAAATCACATAGGAGCAAGTAAATATCTAGAAATTTTATATATGCAAGATGACATAAATCTAGGAACGAAAAGCTCTAGTGAAAAGCAAAGTTCATAACAGTAAACTATTGTTAGGTATATTTAGGAAGAATAATGTATTCAAGTTGGAGAATGAGTATGAGACTATTACTAGTGGTGCTCAATTCAGGCTAAACACGACCGTTTTTACGGGTTACACACACCCAACTTCTCACATAGAAGCAATTCAACCGTTAGGTCAAATTGAGTTTCTAGTCAATAGATTCTCCAGTAGTCATTCTCTTTTTAGAAGAAATTAAGTTCCTAAATTTACCTATCGAAGAGTACCAAATATGAAGATTGCTTGGTTTACTAATACTTAGGGGGGCTAACTAAAGGGTTTCTAGTTCATTAAGCCACAGAACGAATATAACTAAAGTGTAAAGGCAAAGCAACCTATCAGACTAAGCGTATCCTAAGGCATTAATAAGATTATATGCATGAAGTAATTACTTATGAAATTTAAAAAGAGAACTTACCTCATGTCCTAGCTTTTCTTCGTAATGTCTCAGATGATGATCGACGTGTGAATGATAGGTGAGTCTTCAAGATAACCAAGGTGTGAAAGTATATCATGGCAAGCTTCTAACACCTTATTTAAACCGAAGTGGCTTGACCCGAACATGTCTTGTACTGGACTCATTTGATATCTTAGCCTTGATGCATATAACGTCTTATGTAGAATCGGATGATGATCTTCTCCTTCGTCTGTGTCACTCCATGATTTTGGATTGAGTTCACTTTGGAGTTGATTCATGTAGTCTTCGTCGTTAATACCTTCATTAACAACATTTGAACTAGTAGCACATGTATCTATTTTATCTATTAAATTTTCTAAGATAACTAATTCATGTACAAGATCAAAATCCTCATCTTTGGCTTGACATTTTTCTTGATGAAAGTTTAAGAAATTTTTCCAAATATCATTTGCCGTTTTACAGAAGGATATTCTTTCATATTCAACTTTCGGCAAGGTTTTATAAATAATTATTTTAGCTTTATTATTTATGTCATTCTTTGTTTTCAAATAATCAATTTGACTTTCAAAATCCGTTTTTGTTTGTCTTTCAAAATCCGTTTTTGTTTGATTTTCAAAATTCGTTTTTGTTTGACTTTCAAAATCACCAATCGAAATGACATGCCAAAGATCTAGATCAATCGATTTCACATAAGTTTCAAATTTATTTTTCCATTCAAGAAAAGTATAGTTTTCAAAAAGCGGTGGTTTTTAAATAGATTCCCCTTCTAAATATCTTTCGGATTCCATAGATCGATTCAAGTTTTAAAATACAGTATATTTTAAAAATCTTGATTGACGTGGCTCCTGATACCAATTGTGGAAAACTAGAAGGGGGGGGGGGGTTGAATAGTTTTACGTCTTTTTAATTTTATTATGAAAACCTTTGTTTACTTTTAAAACACTTAGATTCAAGTTTGTATGAAAAATAAAACTTGAACCTTATTATTAGTTATATATGTATTCTTTTAAATTGATTAAAAAAGTTTTGGTTTCTTGAATGGAGTTTCAAATTGATCTTTATGTGAAGTCGACCTCTAAGTAATACTAACAATTATATAAGCCTATGTGTATGAAAGTAATGACGATGTAAGTAAAGAAATAAATAAGGGATGGAAAGATCTAACCGAGACACGAGAGATTTATAGTGGTTCGGCTACAAGGACACCTTCCTTGCCCTACTCCACTCCCCGAGCACCAAGCTCGAGAGTTTTCTTCACAACTTCAATAAGCTCCCTTATGGCGGAGAAAACCTTACACAACTTTGGCTTACACGGGTTTAACGACACAAAGCTAAATGTCGAGTTCTAATCATAGCTAGAACCAATCTCACAACTTCACAACACAACTTATTCACGACTACTTCACAACGGCTTCACGACTGCTTCACGACTTCTTCACGACTTCAACACTAGGACTTCACGAGTAGAACTTCACGACTTCAACACGACCGCTACACAACCTCTATGCTACGGCTTCACGACTTCAACACTATGTCTTCACGACTAAGACTTCACGACTTCAACACGACCGCTACACAACCTCTATGCTATGGCTTCACGACTTCAACACTAGGACTTCACGACTAGGACTTCACGGCTTCAACACGACCGCTACACAATCTCTATGCTACGGCTTCACGACCTCTACCCTACGGCTTCACAACTTCTAGGCTATGGCTTCACAACGGCTTCAAGACTTCTCTACTTCACAACTTTGCAAGGCTTCTACTCTACTTCTTTACACCACAACTACTTATCCACCTTCTTCACTACTTACACACTACTCTAGCCTAATCACTTATGTTTACATATTTATATACACACTTTACACAAATGAATGAAATATTTACAAAGTATACAAAACAAACAACTTGAGTAACAAGATGCTACTAAGTTGTAATACTTCTAGTCTTGATTGATAGAAGTATTCTTCTTTTGCACTTGGATGGTGGAAGCTTGGATCACTTGGAAACCAATGCTTAAGATTACATGATCAAAGGTTTTTTTGAAGATATGAAATGAGATCTACAACAGAAAGTTTTAGTGCAAAAGGGTGAGAAAAAAAAATCCAGGGGAATACTGGAATTTATAGGAAGAAAACTGGACAGCTGGAAGGCTACTGGAGCGTGGCCAGCCCCCTTAAATAGGGGGGCGGTCCGCTTAATTTTAAGGGGGTCGCCTAGCAAAATTAAGGGGGCCGCCTAAGCCAACCGTTGCCCAGTTTTGTCTTTTTGTGGGGAAGGTTTTTCTGGAATATTTTTACTGATTTTGGTTAAAAATTTGAATTCATAAATTTATAATGAATTAAACCTTTTTATTTATTACCAAAAATGTTTTTCAAAAATATATAAAATGATTTTGACATTTTATAAAAAGTTTAGAGATTAAGAAAATGTTCCTTTGATCATATAATGCATTAAGCACTTGTTTATTCATACATTAAGTGATTTAGTTGTAGAAATGAATATTTACAACTAAATACTTGTTTATTTGATAAGTTTATGTTTAATGAGTTTTCATTTTGTGATTATCAAAACATAGAGATATGAATAAGTATGAATAATGTTTTTAGGCATTACTTATATCAACACTTTTTAATTCATTTTAAAAAATAGGACTAACGGTGAAAAAAATATTAACGGAGGGACTAACGGGCAAATATTATTTAAACACTTAACGGTTAAACTAACGGCCCATCCAAAATAAGGACTAAATGAGTGTAAGGTTTCAAAAATAGGTATCTCTGGTGTAATTAAAACGACTTAGGGACTAAACATGAAATCTGAGCAAACCACAGGGACCAAATGTGTAATTTTTTTAAACTTATATAAAGACTTTTTTACTTAGATTACTAGGTGCAAGAGGATATCAATAACACTTATTGGTCTTAGCGTCACCTTATCACCTTTCTAATAACGCATCAATAACTAAAATACTCTATTTAGAGTATCCACTATGGTGGTTTATAATATGATAAAGAGGTTCAAACTTTTGTTAACCATAGTAAAAACCTATTTTATGTTTACTTGGCATGAAAAGGTCTAGGATCTTGAACCTCTTCACAATTTAATGCATTTGAGATATATGTAATGTTTATAAAGCTTTAAGAAGTTTATGTGTAGTAGAAATATGTTTATACAACCAAAAGGTTTAAAATTTAATGATATTGATCAATTATAAAGCTTTATAAAGGTCTACCATAGTAGATGCCCTTAGCAGTAAAACCAATAACTGTTATTGATACATGTAAGTTTCACAAAACAACTCACAAAAAATACACACCCACTCAAAAAATAAATAAAATAAAATAAATAAATAATAATAATAGAACCAGGAGGGATGAATGGCGCGTTTGACCGGTGCAGAACAATGGCCAAAGACGATGTTTTTTTTTTTAGCGTACGGCGAGTATTTATACCCCACATCGTGCCCTCTAATAATTAGAAGTACGAGTTAAAAATTTTACAGACTTTTTTCACTTAAGTAAGTTAAATTCATTGAAAATGCTCGAATAAATAACCCAATGACAGTAGATAATTTAAATATAAGGGTTAAAAGAGAATGATTACAAGGAACCTACATACAGGGGCGGATCCACATTATGTTTAGGGGAGCCAGTGCTTTCCATGCTTCAACAAATAATATCAGTTTTTAGTACCAAATAATATTAGTTTTTAGTGTAAATTTTTTTAGGACATTTTTATTAAAGTGTACCCCACCAAAAAATCAAATTACCCCCACTTTAAAGCCAACTAATGTAAAATTCTTATATCTCTATGTTAATCTTTGTGTGCACCATGACTTTTGTTCCAAAAAATAAATAAAATAATAATAATTGGCCCCCGTCCTCTAACATCCTGGTTCCGCCACTGCCTACGTAACAAGTCATGAAGTACTATGTATACATAAATTTTGGAAATAGAGTAAATTGCAACAATCATCCTTGTTGTTTGGTAAAATCGCAAATATAGTCTAATCTTTTCAAAAGTGCAAGCATAATCACCTTTAGTTTGGTTGTAGTCCTTGCGCCAAAGTGAAATGACTAAATTACCCTCGCATTTATTCTTTTTTCACTCCTATACCACTTATCTCACAATTTATCTCATAAATACCTCCAGCGAGGCTTGAACCCACAACCTCTAGGTTGGTGGGCAACTCACATACAACTAGACAAAATGCCTTAGGTTTCAGAACTTGAATTCGGATGATGGTACCATAACATATCGATTACTTAGGAGGATATATAAACTTTAGCGAAGAACCAATTTAGTCCCGAGGTAAGGTGTAACCAGTTACACCAAACTATTTTATGATGGATTTATTTGGTCTTTTTTATTCTTGCTCGAGCCGGATGATGAAAAATTATCATGTCCGGTTCATCATCGATAGACCTCATATTTGTATCTTTCTATCATGTCATGTTTTTGAAAACATTAGAGGTGACAATTTTAGACCCATTGGTTAGATGGGTCTAGTTGAGTAAATCTCTATTAGAGGTTGAGTCTAGTCGAATCACCCTAAATATATGAGTCTAATTGGTTATTTGATTGAAAGTACATCTATATAACAATTACCCAATGGGCCTAGGCGGATCTAGCGGGTCAATTTTATTTATTTATTATTATTATTATTATTATTATTGTTATTATTAAGGGGGGCGGGTTATTATTATTATTATTATTATTATTATTATTATTATTATTATTATTATTATTATTATTATTATTATTATTATTATTATTATTATTAATTTTACTTTTTTCATATTTTACTATGATCAAAGACTCATGTAGACCCGGACCCAACCCATCTAAACCCGGACCTATTTAAACCCATTTTTCCTAGAGGACCAATCTAGACCCGTGTCCTGTTTAGACCCAAACTCATCAAGACCCGTGACCCGTTCCGACCCACCTATTTTGCCACATCTAGAAAATATATATGAATCAGATTGTATAAGAAATATGTTCATATTTACTGGATCTGGGCCTAGTGGGTAAATAAGTTTACAAGCCCATAAACAAAATGAATAACATACCCAAAACTTATCCTACCCTAAAATAATTTATCTAGAACCTTGTCTGAATAGTGGAAGGCATGTTTCATTTCATCACTACACTACAATTGATTGCTTAACAAACAAACACCATAACACGTCATGTGGTAGCCAATGATGCCTAGCTCAGTTGGTGAAATAGGGGGGAGCTAGTGCGGAGGTCATGTGGAGGTTGAGGGTTCGATTCCCGTCGGAGCCATATTTACCACATGTGGGGGTTCCACCTGGGGAGATCCCCATTCCAGGTGGGATGGGTAATCAGTATAGGCTGGCCCAGGGTGTTAGTCGGAGCTCCATCGACTGCACCACTTGCCGTTCTAAAAAAAAAAACGCGTCATGTGGTCACCCTTTCCCGGTCGGTACCCTAATGGACACTGGAAATGCTGGGATTTCAAATCAATGGAAAAAAGAAAATGTTATGGATGGACAGAGATACGTGAGGCGCACGTGTACAAGGAAGAAGCAAAGGAAACTGATGTAGTCAAGGTTTACCCTGGCAGATTTTGTCGAGATATTCAAATACAAGTTGATTTGAAACAAGAGGAGAATGCTCGTGCAATGGAGCCCACTCGGGGGTAGATTTATTCGACTGATTTGCCCCAAAATGCGAATGCAGTGGTGTACGATACTGCGTTTGAGAATGGTGTGCTCAGTGTCATTTTTCCAAAACTTGATATTTACCAGTAGTGATTATCATCTTATTAGGTATTATGTTGCTGTTGATGTGGTTATGCTAGCTTTTTAGTTATGCTGTAGTCTAATCCTATATATAGTTAGGTTTCAAGAATGTTGGGTTAATTACTATCCTTTTCTTATGTTTTTAATTTGGTATCCGTAACTTTATGATTTATTGAAATCAGGTTATCTAATCGTAATTAATTACTTTCCTTCTTAATTAGTGTTTGTCTTCATTTTTGGATTTTAGTAATTGGGGTTTTTTCATTGATATAGTATGAGATAGGATATGATATCTATACATCCCAATTTTGTTGGAAATTTAGTTCAATTGAGGGATATGATTATACTTAGAAATGAGTTTGGAGGTACTGAGTGTACACCCATTAAGTCCCTGATTACCCTGACTCTAATAATGGTTTTAAGTTTCTACTGCTAGTACTAATGTTACTACTGCTAGGCAGAGTTACTACTGGTAGTACTAATGTTACTACTGCTAGGCAGAGTTACTACTGCTAGTACTAATGTTACTACTGTTAGCAGAGTTACTACTGCTGGAATTAGTTTGTAACTACTTTGACCTATTAATGGGTAGTTTCAAACTCGTAATTAAGACCATAATAACCTGGTCTTGAAACCACTATGGCTATAATGGAGGAACATTATGAGGAGATTAATTGGCCGATTAATTCTCATAATTCTATTAACTAAGAGTAAATAGATCCTATAAATAAGATACACATCTGCATTGAAAAACACACGAAACATAAACACTTGAAAGCAAACAGGTTCTTGATTTGTGCATAAAATAAGAACACAACTTGGTCTTATCCCATAGAGATATTCGTGCGACCCAGGCATAGGGTCGAATAGTTTCTATTGGAAAGTGATAACACGATTTCAAGTGATATTCTTTACTCATTGATTATCTATACCCAACTGGGAACACACCGACAAGAAACCAACAATCAATAGAAACTATTTAGTGGAAATCAATGGCTGCTGCTATGAGGCAAATGGCTGCTAACTTTTCCAAATTGGAAAAGTTTGAAGGTGTCGATTTCAGAAGATGGCAAAAGAAGATGCACTTCTTGTTGTCAAGCATGAGTGTGGTGTATGTCCTGAGCACTCCTATTCCTAATGATGGGGATGATGCAACTGTGGAGGATATAAGGAAAAGGAGCAAGTGGAAAAATGACGACTACATTTGCAGAGGTTTAATCCTCAATGGTATGTCCGATCCTTTGTTTGATATTTATCAAAATGTGGAATCTGGTAAAGAACTATGGGATTCCTTGGAAGCCAAATATATGGCTGAGGATGCATCAAGTAAGAAGTTCCTTGTAAGTAATTTTAACAATTACAAAATGGTCGATTCTAGACCTGTCATGGAACAATACAATGAACTTCTTAGTATACTTGGTAGATTCACACAACACAAAATGAACATGGATGAGACTATTTCAGTCTCTTGTGTCATTGATAAACTCCCCCATTCTTGGAAAGATTTCAAGCATATGATGAAACATAAGAAGGAGGAATTGACTCTTGTTGAGTTGGGCAGTCATTTGCGCATTGAGGAATCACTCAGAGCGCAAGACGGTGATAAGCCAAAGAGTAGCAATGCTGCTGGTCCATCAGTTGTCAATATGATGGAGCATAACAACTCCACCAGGTACAATGACAACAATGGCAAACATAAACATCAGGATAACACCAAAGCTGATCTTAACAAGAAGCCAAAAGCTACTTGTTGGAAGTGTGGGAAAACTAGACACTTCAGGAAGGATTGTAAGGGTGTTAAAATTGGCAATAAAGCCAATGGATCAGGCACAAGTGGTTCAGGGACTGGTTCAACCAACCCTCTGAAAGGTCAGATAGTGTTTAATAAGTCTTTTCAGATTTATTATGTTACATATATATCTGGGGCATACTTTGTGCAGGATGATGATGTTGCGTGGTGGGTTGACTCTGGAGCAACAATCCATGTGTGTAAAGATAGAAGCTGGTTCAAGACCTATGAGTCACTGAATGATGGTTCTATTCTTCATATGGGAAATGAGTCAACAGCCCTGGTGCATGGAAAAGGATGTGTGGATTTAAAATTTAGTTCTGGAAAAGTTGTTTCTTTGTTTAATGTTTTACATGTTCCTAATATTAGAAAGAATTTGGTTTCAAGTAGTATTTTGAATAATTGTGGTTATAAACAAGTTATTGAATCCGATAAGTTTGTTTTATCTAAACATAGTGTGTTTATTGGTTTTGGCTATTTGTGTAATCAAATGTTCAGGCTTAATATTGTAAATGATATTGCTAATTCAGCCTTTATGTCAACCTCTAAACTAAATGATTCAACCCTATGGCATGCTAGACTTGGCCATGTACACTTTAAGAGAATGCGAGATATGTCTAAGGATGGGTTAATCCTAGCCTTTGATATGGACACTGAAAAGTGTAAAACTTGCATGATGACCAAAATAACTAAGAAACCTTTTCAAAGTATAAAACGTGAAACTAAAGTTTTGGAGCTGATTCATAGTGACCTATGTGATTTACATGCTACTCCCTCTTTGGGGAATAAAAAATACTTTGTGACATTTATTGATGATGCTTCTAGGTTTTGTTATACTTATTTGTTACATACTATGGATGAAGCATTAGATAAATTTAATGTGTTTAAAACTGGAGTTGAATTGCAACAAGGGTCCCTGATCAAAAGGTTAAGGACTGATAGGGGAGGTGAGTACATGGATACTCTGTATTTTCAGTCTGTTGGTATAATCCATGAAACGACTACTCCCTATACTCCTTAGCAAAATGGTATCTTTGAAAGGAAAAACAGGGTACTGAATGAGATGGTTAATTCCATGTTGTCCTATTCAGAACTGAGTCAAGGGTTCTGGGTTGAAGCTATGTTAACAGCTTGCTATTTATTGAATAGGGTTCCCAATAAAAGGAACAAGGTTACCCCTTATGAACTCTACACTAAAAGAAAACCTAACCTGAACTTTCTCAGGGTTTGGGGTTGTAGGGCTGTTGTAAGACTCCCTGATCCAAAACAGAAAACTTTGGGTGAAAGAGGAATTGAATGCATCTTTGTTGGATATGCTGAGCATTCCAAGGCATATAGGTTCTATGTTATTGAACCTAATGAGTCTGTTTCAATTAACTCAATAATTGAATCAAGGGATGCAATCTTTGATGAGAATAGGTTCTCATCAGTCCCTAGACCAAGTCAAAGGGTTCCAAATGGAACTAATGACATTGGTGTTTCAGAGGTCTCTGATGAGGTTATGGTACAACAACCTGAACCTGAGCTCAGAAGGAGTAATAGGGTCAGGACTCCAAAGTCATTTGGACATGAGTTTCAATTATATCTAATTGAAGGAACAATGGATGAGGTCTCTAACCAATACTCTTATTGCTTCATTGTTGAGGATGATCCCAAAATATTTGATGAAGCAATGAAGTCCCAGGATGTTACTTTCTGGAAAGAAGCAATTAATGATGAGATGGATTCCATTATGGGCAGCAACACTTGGGTGTTGGCTGATCTACCACCTGGTTGCAAATGGATTTTCAAAAGGAAAATGAAGGTAGATGGAACTATTGAAAAGTTCAAGGCTAGACTAGTCATTCAGGGCTTTAAACAAAAGTCAGGGATAGACTACTTTGATACTTATGCCCCTGTGGCACGTATCAGTACCATAAGATTGCTGATTGCTTTGGCATCAATTCACAATCTGATTATTCATCAGATGGATGTGAAGACAGCTTTCTTGAATGGTGAATTAGATAAAGAGGTTTATATGAATCAACCTCAGGGCTTCATCATGCCTGGCAATGAAAACAAGGTGTGTAAACTGATTAAGTCTCTCTATGGACTGAAGCAGGCACCTAAGCAATGGCATCAAAAATTTGATGAAGTGGTTTTGTCAAATGGTTATCTTCTTAATCAAGCTGACAAATGTGTATATAGCAAATTTGATGAATCTGGTAAAGGAGTTGTAATATCCCGTAAAATTTCCCACCTAATTATAAATGATTAACGAGAGTAATCTATCGTCACGATTTAATTAACCATTTTTACGGGCTAAATTTTTGCTTTTATTCAACTATGTTAATCTAAACGGCGTAACACGTTCGCACATTATTTATGTCACCCTCATTTGTGCGTACCATGATAGTCTCAATCGCGAATAAATCAAAACTTTTAACACTTCTAAGTTACGTATCATAACTTGGTCAAAAGCATTTTATTTAAGTTATCAAGATTACGAAAATTAAACTAATCACACTCTAATAACAGTGGGCCTCGGCCCACTGCTCAAAACAACCAAACGAGCTCTCAAAAATCCATTGGGCTTCAGCCACAACACTAGCCCAACACTATGCAAGCCCAAAAACTTAATAAATCTTATTACTAAACACGACTCATGCTCGTTTACTTTGGTGTGTTTTCTTTTAAATTCTCTTAACAATCTATCAATATTTTTACATGTTTCGACTTAGCACTCTACTAAGAATCATGTTTTGGCAATTCATTTCCAGTTATACGATCATTTGATAACTAAAAACACGACAAAACTTAGTTCAACACTCATATATCTCCACTTATTTTAACTTAACTCAAATTCATATTCGACTTGTCCCTTGTATCGTACAAACTCCAAACAAATCCAAACAATTCACATATGATTTCTGTCACGTTTAAAATGCTTATTTGATCTCTTGAATACACCAACAAGCTAACAACATTCAACCATGATACTAGTTTGTCTCGTTTCCCTTGAATTGCTAGCAAGGAAAAAATGCTCCTAATAACCATCATTTTATTTACTTACACACTCAAAGAACCCCACAAACTTTTCTTGTGTTACTAGTTTTCGTGCATCGATAAGCAAAGAAAAGCCAAGAACCATGTGCAACTTTTATAATCTCACCTACCTACCCTATGACACACTTAAACTCTCATCCTAATGATTAGTTTCCCATGTGCTACTCCAAAACCAAACCGACCCTTAATGTAACTTTTCTTGAGTGAATCGATTCCTAGACAAGCAAATAAGACCAAGCATCCCATGATGATATTCCTTACACACCCATTTGTCCCTTTCTTCTTGTCTTCCCAAACTCTTGCTGCCTCAATACCAACTACAAATCATTTCATGTCAATCCCTACGTCATGTGTACTAAAACTTCTCTTTAAATACCATGCACTCCATACTTGTTTTTCACCCAAACAAAAACACAAAAAAAAGCAAAACGCAAACAAAGCACAAATATCTCCCTTGTTTCTCTTGTAGTTCGACAGTATGCAAGCAAAGGAAAGACAAAAAAAGGGAGTTGGTATGTTAGTAAAATAGAAACTTGGGTTTTCATAAGCTTGAGTTAAATATTGTCCTTGTTTCTTTTCCTCTTGCTCGATCAAACTCAAACCCACTGAAACTGAAAAAAATTACAACAAGGGTCTAAACTTGGAAAGCTTGGGGTGAACTTGGAGTAAGCTTTTGGAAGCTTGGTCCCTTCTTGGTTTAGTCTTGCTCTCGCCACTCGACATCCACTCTTTCTCAGGCTCACTGTAAGGAAACACTTTAATATAAAGACTCATGTGTATTTCATTCGGTGTAGTTGATATTTACACGCACATTTCTTGTTTTGAAGTAAACATTTAACGTCATAAAACCTTGCTTATGCATGCTATAAACCATTATTTAAAACTAAGAAAAACAACATCACTAATTGCTTGTGACTCTCGACATGCATTCACATAATAAGCATGCATGCTTCGTTAAAATGAAAACATGAAATATTTTCAATCATTTTGAACCTAAATAAACTAAAGAGAAGTGTATATAAGAAACACATTAAGTCTTGGCTCAATCTTGGAAAGATGCTTATTCAGATTATTGGCTTATCTCGTGTTTATTTCGGTTTTATACTACCTTTTGAACCCTCTTTGTACTCGATATATATACACGACCCATTTGTTAAAAACCACGCTCAAATACCTAAAAGCTTAGTCGAAAGCTTATTTATAAGCTATGAGTATAAGCTTACTTGGTTCACTATCATAACCCAACTGCTTCTTTGTAAAATCGGGAAGAAAAAAAAACCGAAGGAAACATGGACAAACCCATGCCTGCTGTTTCAAACTATAAGGCAAATCCCAATCCAGCTACATATCACATAAATCCATATGCCATGCAAGATATAAACGAATAAGGGACTGGTCCCACCCGGTAACACACTGGTATGTACACGAGACGTCCTGAGTTCGAGTCCTAGCGGTGGCAGTTTTGCTAATTTGAGTTATTTTTGCAACTTTGGCCACTTGGCAGTTTCAGCCCTTCAACTTTGAATCAAGTAGCGGTTTTCTTAAGACTTATATAAGTTAGTAACTTATATAAATTTTTACACTTTTAAACCCTCAACTTTAAAGGGCTTAACATTTTCTTAAAAGACTTTTATAAAGTTTTGAAACTTATATTACTTTTACAACTTCAATCCCCAAGCTTAATACCTTGACACTTTGCGCTCTAAAACTTTTGTAAGCTTAATAAACTTATACATTTTTACCAAGTTTCGTCTAGAAAAATATGTTTAACACATAATTTATTTGACGACCACATCCGCGCAAATTATAAATAATATATTACCCACCACTTCAATAAATATATATTGCATATATATTTTCACATTTCAAAACTAAACGAATCTAATAAATACAATTCGACATGTATTTATTCCCGCTACGATCGTACTTAAGCCAATCTTCGAGCCAACTCTTATGTGAATATATTGTAATTATTCCCATACTTATTCCAAGAGCCAATACTTGCAAATATTTTCACTACAATTTTCCTCAACAATACTTTTTCAAATCATTATACATTAATATAATAAAACTTGAACTATCGAAATCTGAGACATCCGTATTATTCAGGCTAGCTAATGGAGCCATACCCATTCTGCAATTGACATTCATTTACCTTGTCTACCATCCCACTAAGGTGAGTTTCATAGCCCCTCTTTTTATACGTTTTGAACTACTTTTGGGGGAGATACATGCTCAAACTATATTCATTTACTTATACAAGTACTTTAGAAACTTTCACGGATTACCGTGAGATTCATAGCCCCTCCTTTCTCATTTAACTGTTTTATCAACTCTTTGGGGGAGATACATGCTTAAACTACTTGCTTTTACTTTAACAAGCACTTTTACATACTACTGTGAGTTATTGCACCACTTTTACTAGTTAAAATTGTTTTATAAATGCTTTAGGGGAGATACATGCTTTATACTTTTACAAGTACTCTTACACTGGTACAGATATTACCTTTCGTCACACCCAAAATGCGTGACTATATGCATATAGTCACACACGTTTTTTTGGGTGTGTGTGACAAAAAGTCACGCCACCGTAGGTATCATATGGTCACATTGTTTAGTTTGTGGCCGTTTTCATCGAAAAAGAGTGACCAAAACCCGAATATGTGTGACTAATTAGGCACAAGTTTTGTTGGATTCATCAGTATGTGTGACTATTTCCCATCCTATGGCCACACGAAAATATAATAAATGTGACGTTTGTGATGATTTAGTCACACATCGTGTGTTGTTTTTTTCGAGTTAGTCACATACAATTTAAAAAACAATGGCCAAAAGTGTTAATAAGTGTGACCATATGCTGTTTAAAGTGAAGAAATGTGTACTATTGATCATCCAATGGTCACATGAATTCTTAGTTTGTGTGGCCTTTTGTAATATTTAGTCACACAAAGCATGTTTGCTTTGGGTATTTAGTCACATACAATTAAGCATAAAGTGGCCAAAAGTGTTAATAAGTGTGACCATATGCTGTTTTAAGTGAAGAAATGTGTATTTTGTGTGACTATTGATCATCCAATGGTCACATGAATTCTTAGTTTGTGTGGCCTTTTGTAATATTTAGTCACACAAAGCATGTTTGTTTTGGGTATTTAGTCACATACAATTAAGCATAAAGTGGCCAAAAGTGTTAATAAGTGTGACCATATGCTGTTTTAAGTGAAGAAATGTGTATTTTGTGTGACTATTGATCATCCAATGGTCACATGAATTCTTAGTTTGTGTGGCCTTTTGTAATATTTAGTCACACAAAGCATGTTTGTTTTGGGTATTTAGTCACATACAATTAAGCATAAAGTGGCCAAAAGTGTTAATAAGTGTGACCATATGTTGTTTTAAGTGAAGAAATGTGTATTTTGTGTGACTATTGATCATCCAATGGCCACATGAATTTTATGTTTGTGTGGCCTTTTGTAATATTTAGTCACACAAAGCATGTTTGTTTTGGTTATTTAGTCACATACAATTAAGCATTAAGTGGCCAAAAGTGTTGATAAGTGTGACCATATGCTGTTTAAAGTGAAGAAATTTGTATTTTGTGTGACTATTGATCATCCAATGGCCACTTGAATTTTATGTTTGTGTGGCCTTTTATAATATTTAGTCACACAAAGCATGCTTGTTTTGGGTATTTAGTCACATACAATTAAGCATAAAGTGGCCAAAGTTGTTAATAAGTGTGACCATATGCTGTTTAAAGTGAAGAAATGTGTATTTTGCGTGACTATTGTTCTTCCAATGGTCACATGAATTTTTATTTTGTGTGGCCTTTGGTACTATTTAGTCACACATCGAATTAAACAAAGAGTGACCAATAATGTTGGAGCAGAGTTGCTACTGCTAGCAGTACTATGGTAGTCCAAGGTAGTCCTGCTGAAGCAGAGTTACTGCTGCTAGTACTATGCTAGTGCTGCTGGAATGTGTATATATATTATATATAAAACAATAATAAAAAACACAAGAAATTTCAAATTGAATTAAACTCGAATGTATATAACTGGACAGAATATACAATTGTAATGTCGTACTTAATTAATCAAATATCTAAAGACTTTTGAACCTTCACCCCCTTAGCAGTTTGCCTTAAGTTGTTAGCAGATATATATTGTTTCTTCGTTGGTGCCTGTGGTACACATTTAGTCACATGGTTTGTTGGTGTAACCTGTAGTAAACAAAAGGCGCTTCTATCAAACATTGAATTACATATGAATAATTATATATGTAGGTTGAAAAAACACATGTACGTACCACCTCTTCAAAAATAACTTGATCCTTTGGCCATGCAACGAAACTACCTTCGACTTTCTTAACTGTTTTGAACCCATTATTTGCTACGTCCGGTATGCATGCTGCATCAACTAACGATGAATCAATTGACACTTTGTAGCAATCATTTGGGAGTGGTAGGTTATGCAGCATTTGCTTTCCATGAGACTGGTATACGGTACCAAAAGCAACGATATTTGATTTCTTTATGTGCCAGAGTTTGCACTTAAGTGTCTACAAAAAATTTTTTTTGCATGTATATATCAGAAATTATTTAAACAAAAGAATAACAAGAAACATGTTGAAATACATACTGTTGGCAGTGCTTGTGTTAGAGACACATCTTGTTGCGATTGGGAATCTGGAGACCCGTTTCGTCGCTTCTTTTGCTTTGGCTTATTGGGTCCGACAGTTTTAGCAAGTTCCTATATGTATATATAAAACACGTTACATTATTTAAACAAAAGAGTAACAAGAAACATGTTGAAATACATACTGTTGGCAGTGGTTGTGTTGGAGACGACACATTTTGTAGCGATTGGGAATCTGGAGACCTGTTTCGTCGTGACTTAAGGTTATGCTTAGGCCTGACAGTTTTAGCAGCAGGTTCCTATACGTATATATAAAACACGGTACATTAGTCGATCATGTATGTAAAATTCAAAAATCAAAGGGCGATCTTTTATTACTAGACTTACCATTGTTTCCGTTACCTTTTTAGAAGTTTCAAGGCCATTGGATTTCTCCTCAATTCCCGCATCTTTAGGACTTACAACACCACTTGTCTGAGTGCCATTGGAGTCACCTGCAATATTGTCAATGGCCATTGGAGTCACCTGCAATATAAATTAAGAAATACAGTCACTCATCAGTTTATGTTCAATGCCTAGTATCATTAGCATCAGTGGTGTTAGCATTAGAAAATGAAATTGTTAACAACATAAAAAATGGCTTACAACTGAGGCTATTGGCGATGGTTGATCAGTTGGCAGAGTTATATTCATCCCTTTATCATTCAATTGTTGCAGAATTTGAGAAAGCATTATATTTGTGTTTTCCACCTCACCGGATAATTTATTGACCTGCACATCTTTTTCGGTCATCTCGGCGGACAATTTCTTGATCAATTTATCTTTTTCTTCACGCTCGCGTCTCTCATTATCCAGTTGAGTTTGAAGTAAGGCAATTTTTTCATTGGCTTCTTGTTTTCTTCGAGGAAGGCCAAAATACTCTTTGTATGTTACTGCACCTCCCACTCCTCTGGCATAACCGCCCTTTTCCTTACCAAATACAAATGTCATGGCATCAGTGCCATCATCAAAACCCGATGTTCCTTCCTTGATCTTGTCATCAGCTTCTTTCTGCACAAAAAATATAGGAAATGTTGGGATTAAAAGTCTTCTTGATGCTGTTAGAGTAACTGCTGGTATACAAGCTACTACTGCTAGTACACAGTTAAATGTTGCTGCTATATAAGCATAATAATAGAATTAGCAGTCAAACTTACAAGTTCATCTCCCTTTGATTTAATATCATCATTTGGGTATTCGTCGTCTTTGTTTACCCTTCCTTTCACCCACATTACATCACGAGGGGGTTCTTCATCCGCTTCAATCTCTTTATTTTGGATCTAATAAACATCAAATGCATACCCATGTAAAGTTAAACCAAGATAAACGAAAATATGAGGATGCTTACACATGTACAGTTAAACCAAGATAATCGAAAATATGAGGGTATTAATGCAAATGTGCAAATTGGGCAATGTAAACAGATTCATTTCTCATACTGATCGTCTCTTAATTGGTAAAACAAACATTGTGTAATCTTACCATTTTCTCTTTGACATAAGCATATCCACCTCGTCCCATTTTATGCTGATAAATATTTTGGGAACGCGCCATTTTACCTTTCTCAGATTTCTCCTAAAAACACAAAATCATAAGGCGTTTAGATGCGGTAATGCTGCAAACTGAAAATAATAAAATGACATATACACTTAATTAAAGATGACTAATTAAAACCTTGTATGCTTCGGTGGTTGTGTATTTAACATACTCGACCCAGTCTTCTGATTTCATTATTGTATTATACAAGTCCGGGACTTCATTCAGTTTGGAAGGTGTATTTAGGTTGGGCAAAATGTAGTTGAATTTGAGCTTCCTTCTGTAATTCCTTAGCATTTTACCAAGACGAATCATTATCAATTTTCTGTATTGGACGTCAACAACAAAAAATTTCTGAAAAGATTAACACAATATTGTTAATTAGTTGCACATAATGTAACTGCATACATAAACTTATGTAGTACTGGGTTACAAAATAGTATATATGTACCAAGATTTCATCCCATAGTTTATCTCTTGATTCTTTATTCACCTTCTTCCAGTGTAGAATCTTCACACCTATCTGCTCACGAGCCACATCTCCTAAAAAACTCACAAACACTGCTCTGTTTTCCCTTGTTACCCTACCGAATGCATCGAAGGTTACCTTGAGCTTTATTGCACCAGGTTTGTCATGCTTCGCGCGAAACTTTACTATCCTGGTTGAGCCCCTCTTAGCTAGTATCTCAGGTGTTTGGTTGGTTACAGGCTCATCTATATCTTCTTCATCAGAAGACTTTTCGGATTCATATTCTAAGGCGTTATCATCATGTACAATATGATCAAGAGGAAGCAAAATATGGTTATCAACAATGGGTTCAGTTTCCATGACTCTTGAGCAACAAAGGGTAAAAGAAAATGATTATGGCTTAGCTTGGAGAGTAATGGTGAGAGAAGATTTGATTTTTGTTTTTTATTTGCAGTCTTTTTTTTAAGGAGAGAAAAGAGGCTATACACCAAGAATATGAATCGTTTGTGATTCAAAAAATTTCGATCCAAAAATTTGCCTCCAAGTTGTAATTTGAAATTAACAATTGAATTATTTGAAAATTTTGCCTTTGAACCTGTTAATTAAAGCATAAACTTGAATAAATCAAATTTTTGGCTCCAAATTTATAGAGTACTATCTTAATAATCGCAAATAATGTATCATACTGTGCAACCATCACATCAACAGTACAAACTACGAGTACTACCCATTTAACAAAACAAAATACTTACATAATTACTAGTTATTGTACCCTTACTAATTACATTTACAAAACACAAATTACTAATTACCTTTTTGTTATTTGGTTTCATTGTTTGCGTGCTTGTGTTTGCCATAAGAATGTGTGTGTTGATTAGGGTTTATTGATTTTTGTGTGTGTTTACAAATGACCGGGTAATTAAAGGGATTAATTGCTGGTTGAATATTGAATTTGTGGTTTGGTTTAACTATAGCTGACGTGGCAAGATTTGTTTAAAAAAAAAAAAAAAAAAAAAAAAAAAAAAAAAAAAAAACTAATGGTGATGACGTGGTGGTGAAATCCGGCTATAGCCGGTAAATAGGGATGGCAACGGTTCGGGTTCGGGGCGGGTTTTAGTATACCCATAACCGAACCCGTTTATAATATACCTGTACCCGCCCCATATCCCACCGGATACCCGATTAATATTATCCATCGGTTTTTTCGGGTTTCCCCGCGGGTATCAGTTATCCGTACGTAGTTGAATATTATATGGACAAAATTGGCGGTATTAAGATTAAGTCACGCTAAAATCCACCGAAAAAACAAAAGAAAATACTCTAACCACTCCCAACAATAACTCAGCTTTAAACTTTAACACAATGCCACGTCAGCTTTAACACACTCACCCTTAATTAACTGAGCTTTAGTTATACACAAGATGTTTAACGAATGAGCCGAGATGATATGGTTGTATACGAGATGTTTAACGAATGAGCCGAGATGATATGGTTGTATATATACGAGATGTTTAACGAATGAGCCGAGATAATATGGTTGTATACGAGATGTTTAACGAATGAGCCGAGATGATATGGTTATACACGAGATGTTTAACGAATGAGCCGAGATGATATGGTTGTATACGAGATGTTTAACGAATGAGCCGAGATGATATGGTTGTATACGAGATGTTTAACGAATGAGCCGAGATAATATGGTTGTATACGAGATGTTTAACGAATGAGCCGAGATGATATGGTTATACACGAGATGTTTAACGAATGAGCCGAGATGATATGGTTGTATACGAGATTGTTTAACGAATGAGCCGAGATTATATGTTTGTACATGATCAACACACCCAACAATAACTCACACAACCTTTCGACCCTGTTTCATCATTTCTTAAAAGAGTTTAATTTCTAGACCAACCCTGATAGCTGGATGGTCTTGAGGCAACTCACGCAACTTTTCGACCTCTGGATCAGCACGATTATGCATCTGTAGCATAATACGAGTTATCTGATCACCTAGCAAATTGTTAATCAATTTGAGTTCTTTTTCTTGTTCATTGCGTAATCGGGTGAGGATAGCCTTTTGCACCTCTGCTAGTTAATTTGTTAGCCATAGTGTTTGTGTTAAAATTAGTGATACTTGCGAGAGAGTTTTATAAGAAGTTGTGTGAGAAAACGAAGTGTTGTGAAAGTGGCTTTGATAGTGGAAAGCCGTTAAACTAGCCGTTGGAGGCTATTTTAAAAATCAGATTGAAAGTAAAAGTAACCGTACGAGTATTATTCAAATTCAAACGTAAAGTAACAGTACAACATATTAATAACGAGCGGGATATTTAAATTTTAAAATTTCAAATTCAAATTAAACAAAAGGGCGGGATATATTTAAAATTTATCAATTCAATTCAAATTCAATTCAATTTATAAATTGAAAATAAAGTATCAAATACAAATACATTAAACATGAAATAGAAATACATTAAACATGAAATAGAAATACATTAAATGTCAAATAAAAACTACGTTAACATAAACAACGATTGATTAACATAAACAACATACGATTAACATAAACAACGGACGATTAATAAAAACTATCATCTGAATCTGGGTAACCATCTTCAGAGGATTCGGAAGGTGTGAAAAAACCAGACTCCCACCTTTGCCTACGTTCTTCATCCTCCCTGGCTTGCCGCTCCAAACGATCAGCTTCCTCTTCTCTTTCAAGTGCTTCCATTTCCAGGAGGACTTGCATATCTGCTTCCTCTTGCCTAAGTTGTTCCTCAGTTAACCCAAACGGATTTGGGTCTTGGTTGGGAACCGGTTCATTTTCAGGTTGATTATTCACCGGAAAATTTTCCGGTTGGAAAACCGGAAAGATATGCTCGGGTGGAGTATGGAATTTTTCATTTTCGCTAGGTGGGCTTGGAAACTGTTGGCCAAAATCCTTTTGGCGAGGTGGGCTTGGAAATTGTTGGCCAAAATCCTTTTGGCGAGGTGGGCTTGGAAATTGTTGCCCGAAATCTTTTCTGGAAGACATCTTGAATTTGAGATGCTTGGATCTTGAGTATTTGAGAAGTTTGGAATGTGTTTCTGTGTGACTTGTGCTTCAGAAGCATTGGTATTTATAGGGTACAAATGCACACGTTTTATTAACGTGACTTTGAATTTTAATTGTTGGGGCTAACCTGCGTTAACGCAGCGTTAATATGTTGTACTTTATCTTACGTTTGAATTTGAATTTGAATTTGAATTTGTTAAGGCTGAGTTATTGTTGGAAGTGGCCTAAATATACCCATACTTCTCAAACACATTCAGACTGCGATAGATATTAAAGCATGTATTTACATTAAACATGTACTAGAAAATATCAATTACTCTAATGAAAAAGTCAATTAGTCATTAAAGTTAGCACACAAATTACATTAAACATCATTAATATAGAAAATATCAATTACCCTAATGAAAAAGTCAATTAGTCAATCCAACACCAAACACACTTCTAGATCAACTACACTAGTCAAATCCAAACCAAACACAAACCAAATCCGATCAATATTATCCATCTGTTTACTTTTGGCGCCTCTCGATGGTCCCTCTTCCCGCCTAAAGTATTGGGAACCGTTCGTATACCTCTCTAGCCTATTTGTACAACTCGACATGGAAAACCGTTCATAATTAATCAACCGTACCATATACAACTCCTTTGATATTTTCATTAGAAAATAAATTTCAAATTTCAATGGCTGACTCCTCTTCAACTCCTTCTTCCAACAAAAACAAACGCCCAAGGGATGATTCTCCTCCACCAATGCCTGAAAAATATAAAAAAATTGGCATATCCCAAAATATTTGGGAGAAATGTAGTAAAGGCCAGTATGGTGTTGAAAACGCATTGTTAGAAATTCACAACAAGCGTATAAAGATGTATGAAGAAAGGAACAAGAAAGATTTAGAGGTCATTGAGGAGCATCAGAAGAAAATTGAGGAGAGGAACAAAAAAATAGAAGAAGAAAGAAAGAAAATAGTTGATGTTTACAGAAGTATTGAAGCTAGTAAATATGTGTCTTAATGTATCTTTTCTTTATATATTTTGCCTATGTATATTTTGCCTATGTAAATGTAAACTTATTTTGACTTGGTTTAATATATGAATGCAGTTATTATGTACAAGTTTATGATATTTGAATACAGTTATTATTATTGTACTGCTAGGTAAACAATTGTACTGCTAGCGAAACGTTGTACTGCTGGGTATCCTTTTAGCAGTGGTTGGGAGTGCAGGGTAGTTTGTATCACTTTTTACTTAAAGTGTATAAACCCCCAATTGCTGCACACAATCACATTCACGCACACATTACTCTCTCTCTTCCACTCCCTAATCGAATTTTAATTGTCAAATTGCAAAACCCCCAAATCAAATCATAATGTCGAACCTAACTTTTACCGAACCTCATAATAATGTTGCCTTTTTAGAAAAATCCAATAAGTCTGTAGATTTTACTGAGATCATTGATTTCCTTAATGCAAGCTATATTAAGTTTGCATTAACAGTAAAACCTACTATATATACTTCCAACATTATCCAGTTTTGGTCGTCTGCTAAGGTCCAAACTATTAATGGGGAAGCACAAATCCATGCCCTTGTAGATGGGCAGATGATTATCATTACAGAGGCGTCTATTCGAAGAGATCTTCTCCTAGATGATGCTAACGGAGTTGAGAATCTTCCAAATACTACAATCTTTGAAAAACTTGCACTGATGGGCTATGAGAGATATACAGATGCTTTAAAGTTCCAAAAAGGTAATTTTTCTCCTCAGTGGAAATTCTTAATTCATACTGTCTTAGTGTGTCTAAGTCCAAAGACCACTGCATGGAATGAATTTAGCAGTAATTTAGCTTCTGCTATAATTTGTTTGGCTGAAAATACTCAAAGATTTAATTTCTCAAAATTAATTTTTGATAATATGGTTAAGAACTTGGATGGTTCTTTGGCTAAATATTTTCTATATCCAAGGTTTTTGCAACTCTTTTTGGACAACCAATTTAAAAAAAAGAAAAGTCACAAAAATGTTTATCCCACTCCCTGCCTTACCAAAAAGGTTTTTGCTAATATGAGTAGGGTTGGAAAAGATTTTTCAGGGAGAGTGACACCTTTGTTTCCAACAATGTTGGCACTAGCCCAAACCCAAATGGGTGAAGGTTCAGCAATCCCAGCTGGTACCCATCACACACCCACAGAACAACAACAAAAGACCTATAAACGTAGGACTAACACCAAGAACACTGAGCTACCTCAGGCTAGTGGTTCTATACCAACTGTTGCAGATGAGGATGTCACTGGAGGAGAGAGTGACATGTTGGCAAGGGCTGCCACTACTGTGTCTAGCTTAGCAGCAGCACAGGACAGTGGTAACATCATTAAGACCCGAACCAAGACAACTTCTAATGAAGAAAGTTCCTCTGGAACTGATTCAGGTGAAGGTCCCAGTCACATGGAAACAATGGGGGGTTCGGATGTTCATCCTAGGGGTGAGACTGAACTTAACTTTTCCAGTGATCCACCTCTCGGGCTAGGTAACACAAGCCGAAGTGGTGAGGATAGTATGCAACTTTTGAATGAATTGAAGGATACCTGTGCCAAGCTGTCTGCACAAATTGGTGATCTGCGAGCAATAGCTTCTTCCCAAGATGGAGTCATCAAAGCTCAAGGTGGGGAGATAAAGGCTTTGAAGAGAAGGGTTAGGTATTTAGAAGGAGTCAAAGGATCAAGAATTCCCAAACAAAAGGTTAAATCTTCTGAAGCTTCTAAGGATGCTCCCAGACAGGGAGGGAATGAAGGCAAAGTTTCAGGGGAGGATAACCAAGGGAATCAAGTGGTGATTGATCATCGTCTGGGCAAGGTTACAAATGCTGATAGTGCTACTGAGCCAATTACAGCTGGTACTACAAAAGCTAGTACTGCTACACCAGAGGTTTTTGCAAATGCTGTTAGTGTACTTGCTGAGCTGAAGACAGCAAAACCAGTAACCAAAGGTGTTGTGATACAAGAGCCATCATCCTCTCCAAAATCTAAACAATCAACTCCACAGGTACAAGGCAAAGGTAAAGGGATTCTTACTGAAGAGCCTGTGGAGAAACCACTATCAAAAGAAGAGCAATTAAAAGTTGATGCTGAAATTGCTATGAAATTCTCACAAAAGTATGATGCAGAACATCAGACAATTTTGGAACAAAGGAGAATACAAGAAGAAAAAGATGCAGAGTTAATAGCTTCATGGGATGAGGAAAGGGCTCAGGTTGCAGCTGATTCTGAGCTTGCTAAGAAACTACATAAACAAGAGCAAGATAAGTACTCAGTAGATGAAAAAGCCAGGATGCTGAAAGAATTTTTTGATGCAAAAAAGAAGTTGTATGCAGAACAAAGATATGCAGCTAAGAAGAACAAGCCACCCACTCAAAAACAAAGAAGAGATCTCATGTGCAGGTAGTTTTTTTTTTTTTTTTTTTTTTTTTTTTTTTTTTTTTTTTTTTTTTTTTTTTCGCAAAGGTATTTATATTAATATCAACAATACCCAATATGTACATCATATCATAAACATCTACTCATGTGCAGGTATTTGAAGAATGTGGACAGATGGAAACTAAAGGATTTGAAATTCTTGGATGATAAAAGAATTGAAGAATTATATGCAATTGCCAAGAGAAACAATGATCTCTTCTTGAATGACAGTTCAAAGAGAGCAGGTGAACAGTTGGAAATAGAAAGCAGTAAAAAGAGAAAACAAGAACAAACTGAGCAAGCTGTTGCTGAAGAACAAATGTAAGCTCACACTGAACTTGCAGTTGACTCTGTAGGAGAAGCCATGGATGCACAACCTTTAACTGTCAAACATCCCATTGTTGATTATAAGTCTGGATCTTTTGGGGAAACAGTTTATTACGATATTAAGAGGCATGATGGTTCTTCTAGAAGGTATGTAAGCTTTCTTCACATGGTTCATGATTTTGATAGACAAGATATGATAGCTCTATGGAAATTACTCAAACAAAGATTTGGTAATAAGACACCAGAACAAGCTAATTATGATAGAGAAGTCTGGAATTATTTAAAGGTAATGTTTGAACCAAATCATGAAGATGAATGTTGGAGAAGACTAACGCACAATACTGTTAAAGAATGGAAAATTTTTCAACGATGTGGAGTACATGCTTTAACTGTGAATGAGTTGGTGATCTACATGCTTGTAGAAAAGGATTACCCTTTAAAGTTTCACAAAGACATTCTACATCAGATGTTGCGTGGGAAGAAAATACTCAAGCTTCAGCTTAATTATGATGACATGGCATATGAACTGCTCAGGAAGATGGAAGAGTATCTAGGACCCAGGGACAAGAAATAGAATGTATAGTTATTACTGCTACAATGTATAGTTTGACTTAAACATGTATAGTTATTACTGCTAGTATGTATAGTTATTACTGCTAGAATGTATAGTTATTACTGCTAGAATGTATAGTCTGACATTTATCATGTATTGTCCACTTGCAGTCAAGCTTTATTGTATTTGCAGTTTCCATTTATCATGTATATGCACTTGCAGGCACTTTAGTAACATGTTACTTCATTATAAAGTTGAAAATTGACTTTAGAAAGTCAAGTAATCTGGTTCCAGCTAGGGGCAAGTAACATACTTACATACTACTGCATTAAACTAGATAGACTATAAAATCCCAGCATTGTAATGGGGCAAATTAAATGAAGAGTCATGACTAACAGTCTGAACTCAAAATATGACTCTATGATTTAGACACCTAAATAAATACTTCATGTGACCATATGTAACATCTTGAATTTAGTCACACAAACACTCAATGTGACTAATATCAAGGTTAATGATAACTGAGTTCACATTTTGCTATACATATTAGTCACATGAATATTTCACAGTGTGACTATTTTTAATGTATTGGTCACATATAATACCCTTATAATGTGGCCATAAACATAATTTAGATGCACATTTGTGGTATGGTGTTACTATTGTATAGCCTATAGTCACATGATTGTGCTACAATTAAATGTGACCATACACATTAGGAATTGGCAGGCAAACACACACTTAACTTTAGACACACATATTAACTTACGTGACTATTTGTATCGAATTTTGGTCACACTTAATCATGTATGCCTATGGTTTAGTGTGACCATATATGACATTTGGTCACACATCTCAAGTGTGTGACATATATTTGTCACTTTTAAATGCATATCATGACTATGCTTCAAACTTACTTTTCAGTTGTCACACATTTCAAATTCATATGTGGCTAAATTTTCAACAAAAACTAGCAGTCACGCTTAAATAATGTGTGACAAACTTGAGCATATGATTTAGCCACATATACAATTACTTCGTGTGACCATATATGGATTTTGGTCACACTTTTCAATTGCGTGACATATATTTGTCACATATGTATATATATAGTGTGACTAATGTTTCAACCTTATTTGTATCCGTCACACGTCCCAAATTATAAGTGACTAAAAAATCAAAAAAAATTTTACCAGATACGTATAGTCACGAAAATATTCAAATGTGTGGCTATAGCCTCGGATGTAATTCCGAAATGGTCATACAAGTCGGATCAAGTGTGGATGTTTATTTTATTCTGGTACATTTAGTCACATAAAAAGGCGACTGTGTGGCTGTTCGAAAAACAGCATGTGTGACTAAATCCCATTTTTGTACTAGTGTTATCTATATACATGTTACTGTGAGTTCCATAGACCACTCTTTTACCTATTTTGAATTACTTTTGGGGGAAATACATGCTTGTATTTCATATAAACTTTACTAGTTTACCTTAAACATTATACTCAGTTGATAAACCACTCTACTTGTTATTGAAACGTAATACTTGCTTTTACTTACAAGGGCACTATAAACTTTTGCGGATTACTATGAACTTATGAATCCACTTTTATATCTCATGGAGAGGTACCTACTATAAACATGATCACAAGTGATTTTCAATTGTATGCTATACCTGATTCACTATTGCCTAAGTTTACCTTTATTGCCATGTTCGAAGTCCCTCATATCATGAACCTTAATCACTTGCGAGTGAACGTAAATAATTGTGAATAGATCTATTTGGGACTGACAATCCCCGTTTGGTCTTGCCAGGATGGGCCACCAAACGCACTTTATTTAAACCCACATATAGGTTATTGGCAAATACCTATCCCGAGGGCCACTAGTATTTTACATCATTCTTGATGCCAGTTAAACGTTGAGTGTCATGAGGCTTAGAGCAATAGAACGATACTGTAGTCATGATACAGTATTGCCATTATTTTATTAATGTTTGTAGTCATTGCAAATATTACCTAAACTTAGAACTTGTGTTCACTACATAGCAGGAAATCACTACTTGGCAACGAACTATTTTGTGTTGACCCGGTTAGGGCTAACAAACGAACTATGGGTGTATAACAACGTAATCTACTACTTATTTTATCAATAATTGTATGTAATACAATTATTATCTAAACTTGGAACTATTGAAGATCAACTGATTTTATGCAAACTCTATGGATTCACTCACACTTTGATTTTTGACAATCAACTGGTTTAACTATAAATACTATGGTATTACTCACTTTTTGACTTCGATAATCAACTGTTTATTTACAACTGCTATGGACTCACAAACTCTTTGATTTTGGAAATCATCCATTCTACTTATAAACTCTATGAACTCACCAACCTTTGTGTTGACGCTTTTAGCATGTATTTATCTCAGGTCCATAATGAGCAGGGATGGCACGGAGGAGCACGGATACTTATGAAGGCTATAAATTTTACTATCATTCGAAAACCTATTTAATAAACTTTGAAACCACTGGGACCTCATTTTGTAAACTCTGATATTCGAATGATAAATCTTTTAAAATGACTAAATTGGTGATCGTTTTCTACTATTCAACTGTTGTGCCATGAAGTAACACCCAATTTGAATTCCGCTGCGTATCACGAAATTGGGGGTGTTACAGGAGTCATCATTTGCCTATATGTTGATGACATATTGATCTTTGGCACTGACCAAAATCAGGTTGACCTTACAAAGGAATTTTTGTCATCAAGGTTCTCCATGAAGGACATGGGGGAGGCTGATGTTATCCTTGGTATAAGGATTAAACATGAAAGTAAAGGAATTTCTATCTCTCAATCTCATTATATTGAGAAGGTGTTGAGGAAATTTAATTACTTTGATTGTACTCCAGTAAGTACTCCTATGGATACAAGTGAGAAGCTGACACCTAATACTAGTAAGGCTGTATCTCAACTTGAGTATTCTAGGGTGATTGGTTGCCTGATGTATGCCATGACTTGTAAAAGACATGATATAGCTTTTGCAGTAGGTAAACTGAGCAGGTATACTAGTAATCCTAGTGCTCATCACTAGCAAGCAGTTCAGAGGGTACTGAAGTATCTGAAAAAGACTATGGATTATAGTCTCTCATATACTGGTTTTCCTTCAGTATTAGAAGGATAAACTGATGCAAGTTGGATCAGTAACACTGAAGACAATTCGTCTACCAGTGGCTGGGTATTCTTACTTGGTGGAGGTGCAATTTCTTTGGCATCCAAGAAGCAAACTTGCATCACTAGTTCAACAATGGAATATGAATTTGTGGCTTTAGCAGCTGCTGGTAAAGAAGCTGGATGGTTGAAAAACTTGCTTCTTGAGATTCCATTGTGGCCTAAACCTATAGCACCTATTTCTATCCGTTGTGATAGTGCTGCTACATTGGCTAAGGCTTATAGCCAGATGTGCAATGGGAAGTCTAGACACTTAGGTGTCAGGCATATCATGATTCGTGAGCTCATCATGAATGGGGTGGTATTTATAGAGTTTATTAGATCTCAAAAAAATTTAGCTGATCACTTGACGAAGAGTTTGGCTAGAGACTTGGTTTTAAAGTCTGCTAAAGGGATGAGTTTAAAGTCCAACTTAGTCACTGAATGCTAAGACACCCAACTCCCTCCTGAGAAAACTTGGGAGCTGAGTTCAATGTGGAAAGCTGAACATTCAGTGGACTGGAGCACATGTTTTACAATCATCCCAAAGTTGTGCTCGGAACCTGCTGAAAAGGAGGATGAAGTCTTTACTTGTTAATGGTTAATTTCTTTGAAAAAAGTGCTAAGCAGGAGCATGAATAAAGAGGAACCACCTATGTGAATGTTGAAGTTTTGCCGCTTCAGGGAGCTTTGGACTTTTGGCTCTTACAACATTTGTGAATTGGATATGGACACATGGCTTATTTAGTGTCAGGAGCGTTTAAGTGTTTGAAAACTTGTGTGTATTTTATCTTCAGGTATTCAGATGGGTTGAAGGGTTCAATTCTTAGAACACCCTGCTTCTCGAGTATTTGAACGTGTAATGTACTAAGATGGGAATTCAATCTTCAAGATATTTTCATTTATGCACATGTTTTGTTTTATGTTTATTTTCATGCAAAAGGAATTGTACAAAATTGGGGAGGACTGTTGGAAATTTAGTTCAATTGAGGGATATGATCATACTTGGAAATGAGTTTGGAGGTACGGAGTGTACACCCATTAAGTCCCTGATTACCCTGACTCTAATAGTGGTTTTAAGTTTCTACTGCTAGTACTAATGTTGCTACAGCTAGGCAGAGTTACTACTGCTAGTACTAATGTTACTACTGCTAGGCAGAGTTACTACTGCTAGTACTAATGTTACTACTGTTAGCAGAGTTACTACTGCTGGAATTAGTTTGTAACTACTTTGACCTATTAATGGGTAGTTTCAAACTCGTAATTAAGACCATAATAACCTGGTCTTGAAACCACTATGGCTATAATGGAGGAACATTATGAGGAGATTAATTGGCCGATTAATTCTCATAATTCCATTGAATAAGAGTAAATAGATCCTATAAATAGGATATACATCTGCATGGAAAAACACACGAAACATAAACACTTGAAAGCAAACAGGTTCTTGATTTGTGCCTAAAACAAGAACACCACTTGGTCTTATCCCATAGAGATATTCGTGCAACATAGACATAGGGTTGAAAAGTTTCTATTGGAAAGTGATAACACGATTTCAAGTGATATCTTGTACTCATTGATTATCTATACCCAACTGGGAACACACCGACAAGAAACCAACAAATTTTGTCGTTAATGGTTGTCATTTTAATTAGTATGATATATGCACAATAGTCATTGCTATAGTCTGAAACATTTCAAGCTTGACCAAATTTTTTTATGGGTAGCCCTTTAGGATGATTCCAACGTAATTTAAACAAAAATGTACTAGAGACGTTGAATGTGTTTGGCAATTCATATGGAAAATCTAACTTTTTTGGGCCAGGTTTTAGTTGTTTGTGGAATCGGTAAGATAGATTATTATTCGTTAAATAAGTTCTCTATATTGTTTGCATGTGTTTGTAATGATGTTATTCTCAATCTCATTTCGAATATGATAAATTGTCCCCACATGTATAATTTTCTTTAACGATAGTTTTATCTTGATATCAAATGCATATTCATTTACCCGCCTCATCAAAGTTGGCCCGGATATGGACAAATTAAATACATATGGTTATCCTTTGTCAGAGTGAACATTTTTAGGCATGGCTCAACTCCTTGTGCAGGAAACATGACTTCCTATATAGAGGATACAACCGCAAGTGGAAAAGTGCAAGGTCAAGGCAATTGTGTTATCTTAATACAAAGATGTAGAGATTAATGTAAAGGATAGCCACGCTTTGCTCACACCACGCCGACTTTACGCATATCACGTATGTACGCTGTTGTTTTTTTATTAAAGCGGTCAAATAAGCAAAATTTAAGATTAACATAGATAGACAACGGCTAAAGGATTCATTTCACAAGCATCGGCGAAATTTTATAAATTCTACGAAATATCAATTCACTTGTTAATAAGAATGAATATTTTCTAATTATGTATTATGTTAACTAAATAACACATCATTTATAACGAGAACTTAACAGAAAGTTGAACAAAAAGTATTTCATGTCAACTTAACCCAATCCATTTGAGCCTGTGGCAACATTTACAGATTTAACCCAACCATATCCACCCATTTGACCTATAGCAACAAGTACAAATTGAACCCACCCATACTTCTTCTCTACTTCGAAACCACTTACCGACCAAGTGCAACCACCCTTCTTGCACAGGCTTGAGTTAACAAACAACGAGCCGAACACATACCATTTGATTGGTAACATATAACATGACCTAAAGGAAGAATACACTTTAATTAACCTTCCCCAGCTTGGTCACTGTTTGTAGTATATTTGATTAAAAGCAAAAAGAAAATATACTCGTCAGCGAGATACTTACCTCTAACCCACTGCAACACTCTTAGCATGTAGAGATCTTTGTCACGACATACAAAGTGCAGTTAATCATCTCTAGAATGATCATGAACAAGAAGCAAAAGCACAAGAATTCAAAGACAAACACTTGACGTAAGAGACACTGTTAACTTATCTATCCGCAAAATATCCAATCATTTTCAGGCTTTTAACCCAGAAAAAGGGTTCTCTTTAGCCAAAACAAAAACGCAATGTACCACAACAACAGCAAAAACGCCAAAAGTCTACTCTAAGTTCATAAAAAGAACAAAAACCAGCCATCTCATATTTGTGATCCAGCCCTCCATTTATATACCCCTCAAACCGCATTAAAAACATAAACAACAAACAACATAAAGGCTCGAGCTTTTTTCGTCTATCAAGATTTGTTTTTATGCGTATGCAGATCGAGACTGTACCCTTGTATGGTTGTGCTAGCCTACATATGTGACAAAAAACATTGCAGAATCATCCAAACACCGCTCCACATGACAGGTCACCCTCGTCCTCCTGTTCTAGTGTAGTGGCAAATGTAAAATAGTGAACCAATAACAGTGGATCTTCCTTTAATGTCCTGCATAATTAACTATCCATTTCATTTTCAGAAATCATGTTACAAAATTAACACAATGTTACAAACTAACAAACCTGATCAATCGAGAAACATGCAATGATTACCACTCCATTAATCTCTTTTCTTCGTACATAAAGCCTCCTCACTGACAGCAACCTCGACTATGTATATGGGGAAATTAAGACCAACCGATTGTAGATGACCAAAAAGGAGCCCATGTGATGCGGAAGCATCTAGATTGATGTGGAAGCACCTATGACTCTTTAGTTCCCTAAGCATCTACGACTCTTTATTTTCCTCTATTTAATTTAGTTTATTAAATGTTTCGGTTTCTTTATCATAAATCCCATCTATAAATTGGGATCAAGTTTTTGTTATTCATTAGTTTTGTTTGATGATGAAATTTATGAAAAGTTTTTTCCTCCCTATCACATGTGTGTGTTAGTGTGTGTGATATTACCATGATTATCGGTATTCTTTTGAATCAACGATAGTTGGAAGAATTGTTCCTGGTATTCGTGTGAATCAACAGGTCCAATTTATTTATCTCGTTTTAGCGCTGCATCAGTTGGTATCAAAGCCAAATTTCCTGTTCAGGATGCCTTCTAATGACGATATTATTTTTGAATATCCATCCGTTTATGATGAATACAAGGATGAGGATTGGTATCTTTGGTTCGGGTCTGATGATTGTCCATATGATGAGAAGATCGATGAAGAAGATTACGTGCCAATTCGAAAAATACCCAAAAATCCGTTTATGTTCGTCCAGGTTTGCGCAGTTGCGGGAAAACAGGCGGCACGGATTCGTTCACCGTTGGATCGCTCTGGTTTTTGGATATGTGATCCAAGACTCATCGGCGCACGATCTGACCGTTGGGATTTTCGATTGGAGTTTTCTACAAGGAGTTATGGTTTTCCGAAGTTGCTGCAGTTTGTGTTTGATTCTGAAAAACATGTGAGTCTCGATAATAATGATGAGTGCAAGATAGTTCCATTTGATCCTGTCCTAAAAGAGATTCTCAACATCTCAATTGATGACCTCACGAGATCTTTAGAAAAGCTTGATAATGTTGACGTGGCAAAGATGGTAGAATATATTGGTGGTCTTAAGATATGGCTCAGTGATTCATTAATGTATCAAGAAATTTGTCATCAAGGATTTAAGAATACGAAGGGTGAAACAGATAAGAAATTGAAGAGAGTTATTGGAAAGTTTAAATATATAGAAGATGGTGGAATAAATGGTATTTTAAAGGATATTAATCATCAAATATATTCCAACAATAAAGTGTGTATTGGATGTTATTGTGTGGTCACCACTTCAAACTCGAAGTCCGATATTTTTGGGGTTCCGTTCGATCGTGGTCGTTTTGATAATACGAAAACTCGAGGACGAGTTTGTTCAAATAAGGGGAGAATGATGCGGAAGCATCTAGATTGATGTGGAAGCACCTATGACTCTTTAGTTCCCTAAGCATCTACGACTCTTTATTTTCCTCTATTTAATTTAGTTTATTAAATGTTTCGGTTTCTTTATCATAAATCCCATCTATAAATTGGGATCAAGTTTTTGTTATTCATTAGTTTTGTTTGATGATGAAATTTATGAAAAGTTTTTTCCTCCCTATCACATGTGTGTGTTAGTGTGTGTGATATTACCCTGATTATCGGTATTCTTTTGAATTAACGATAGTTGGAAGAATTGTTCCTGGTATTCGTGTGAATCAACAGGTCCAATTTATTTATCTCGTTTTAGTACTACATCACCATGGGAAAGTCCAAGTATGTTGTTTGGCTTCATGTGCAAGAATAATCCTCATAATTATCAGCCTGAAACAAAAAAGAAGACATTAATTTTACATTATTAGTGACTGTTGAAATCCAGCAGAATCAGCTAACCTAAGCTTGATAAGATATTAACAGCAGGAGCTTACATTTCATAGTGTGCGCATTTAAATTTCTAGTGTAGTTACATATCTAAGAATCACAATCCCATGTACCATTAATTGAATGAAATATCAATCAAAAAGAAATTTACGCAACCTAATCTACTTAAGAAGTTAAAAAAGAAAAAAGAAAAAAAAAAACAAAAACAAACGAGAACCAGAAGCTAAATAATTTGCACCATCATTTGCTATATATTAGATGCCTTATATATTGTTTGAAAAACGGCACACCAGAAGCTTGTTTCAGTTAAAAGAAAGAAAAAAACCATCAACCACATAAGGAAGCGAGATAATAGCTACCACTTGCAAAGTGTTAGTCGTATTATTTACAGAGTCCATTAGTTGTTTGTGTGGGCTACGGCCCGATAGTATTATGTGCTAGGGTCATGGGTCTATATATATTGGGTCTATATATATTGTAAACATCAGTTATATCAATATACAAACCACTCATAACCCTAGCACATAATACTATCGGGCCGTAGCCCACACAAACAACTAATGGACTCTGTAAATAATACGACTAACACAAAGGTCTTTAAAAACAATAAAAGGGTTGGTCAAGGAAAACTTGCATTCAGGAATTTATACTTCACTATAACAACGGGACATAGCGATTTTACCAGACGGCAACTTATAAGAAGCTTTGACCTTAACTAACTTATCACTAACAACAAACTTCATTTACTAATACTTTCATCCATTGATTACATGGACACGTTAGCAAACTTACACCACCAAAAACCTTTTCTTAATAGTATTAATAACTGTTAATCTAACGCTTTGGAGATTTGGTGCAAATATTTGATGTTGCACCATATTTAGTGTAAAATGTCGTTGACTCGTTGGTAAGTGTACCGGACCACATATTGCACTAAATTTGTTGTTTTGATTGAAGATGAACCTCCACACTTTAACACCAAATTTGGTGTTTTGGTAATGGAGATAGTCTCTAGGAAATCTGATTAACTGACAAGCAGGCAAACCACGAGTCTTATGACAGTGTGACCGTCTGGTCGTCTAAAATCATTCGCTGATAAATCTAAATCACTGTCACATGCAATCAATATCATATCGCCATCTTTGTCTTCATATTTGAGCCTAAAGTTTTCTAGCTTGAGCCGAAATCTTGTTGCAATCTGCTCTTTCAAGTTTGTTAATCCATCTGAAAGTATGAATGGAAACCTCACAATATCCTCTTTGTATGTTGCCTTGATAGTCAAAGGTTTCACCGACTTTTTAAAGGTTGCTTTGGGTTGTCCAAGTCCATCAATCAGAATTGTTTCTACACGTGTGGAACTATACATAGCATGTTCGGTATGGGTTGCAGGATTATGTTCATTAGATCCCCAAAAATTCGAGGAGTGGGAATCACTTTTATTAGGAGTATATGGCCACCCCTTAATACCAAGACTTGTGCAAATGTGCTTCAACTTACTTCTGCTAACTTCATATATACAATGTACAAAGTGAAAATGAGATCCAAGGAAAGGACACAATATATAAACTTGGTTGGGTTAATTTAAAAACTTTTTATGAAGATCGAAATAATCAAATCCGTCATTCACAACTAGAGGTAGCAATGTTGGACTTGTTAATGTCTTACATGCCAAAAGGATAACAAGATGGGTCAAGAAGAAACTTTCTGTCATGGGCTGCAATCCGCAGGCCTCAAAACCCAACATATGACAGTTAGATAAACGGTTATTTTCATTGTAACGTTGTATTCTAGGGTTGCAACACTTTGGTGAATCGTTGTATCTTTTCATGAAGCAACGTTTCATATCTTATAAATAGATTAGGATTCTCTGTAATTCATTAACCCTTTTATTATCAATATATCAATTATAGGGTTCAAACCCATCTTCTTTGTCCATATTTATTCTTTATGGTTGATTATTCATGTTGCTTGTTTGATCATAATCGATCCTGGAAACACCCCTTAAAACCTGTGAACAAGAGGTAGCAAAATGCGTGGGTCGGGTAGGGTTGGATCACGGGTATCAAAAAAGAGAAAAAAAGTGCTTCTTTATACCTGCTAGACCCGCCTAGACCCATTGGGGGGTAATTGTTATATAATTGTACTTATCTAATAACAAATCAGATCCATCTATAATATTTAAGGAGACCAAACTAGACTCATCCCCTAATATATACTTAACCAATGGGTCTCAAATTGGCACCTCTATTCACATGTAGGCACGGAGCCAGAGTGGGTCACCGGGTCCATGGGACACCCATTAAATTTTGCAGCGTAGTGTTAATTTTATTAATAACCTATACTTTTCTTAAATGCACCCGTTCCAGAAAAGATAGTGTATCCACTCTTGTTTAGTTTTTCTTTTCTTATATGCACCTGGTCAATTTGTGTCATGGTTGTGTCCCTCAGAACAAGCGTTCCTATTTGAATCGACTAAGTTCATAAGATATTTTTATTTAACCCGTTTCCATTTGACTTAAATCTAGCTAGCCAGTTAAAAATTTAGCATAACCCAAATCGACCCATTTATAACATAGGTGAAGAGGTTAAAATTGGCACCCTAGATATTAGCAACAAGTTACTATATTGTACTTACCACCAAAGATATCCGCAGCTTCCTCAAATGACTTTGGAGTCAAGTTAGGTTTAGCAGCTGCCTTAGCTGAATCTGCTTTGGCCTTAGCTGGTTTCTTCTTTGCCGGAGCTTTCTTGGTAACCGTCTTTGCGGCTGGTTTAGCTTTTGGAGCCAGCTTAGCCTTAGCATCCGGTTTCGTTTTTGCAGCTGGCTTCTTCTTAGCTGGAGCTTTTTTAGCAGCTGCTTTGGGCTTCGGCTTAACAGTAGAAGAAAGCTTGTAGGAAGCTTTGACCTTAACTAACTTGTCACTAGCAACAAGATTCTTCAACTGAATCAACAGCATTTTCTTAAAATTTGCAGGCAGGTCCTTATGCTTGTTTTGAATAAACTTCTTAATCGCATACTGACTCGACCCGTTACGTTCCTTCAACGTCACTATCGCGTCACTAACCATCTAAACACAATCAAAACCACAAATTAAACATTAAAGATAAAAAGCATTTGAGCGAATTTAACAAAGTTGTGCGTAATGAAATTACCTCCAAGTAAGGAGGGTGTTTTCTAAGCGCAAGTGATTTCCGCCTAGCTTTCGAATGGATAACGGTGGGAGGTGAACCACCGCCGCCACCGCTACTAACACCGTTCATCATCACTGTAAATATGACCACAAACTATGAAATATATGAAGGACTAATTATAACATTCTTGATTGTAGGAGGGTAGCTAGTGTACATATATTTGTATTTCTGTTTTCACTGTAAATAAAGCGGGCTAAGCCCTTGTAATCATTTGAACAATTATCACTTTCATTTATAAAATTCCCCCAATTCTCATAACTGCTTCCGCGTTCATATGGTATCAGAGTGGCGCAGCGGAAGCGTGGTTAATTATCACAAACTGTCGCAGGAGAGATGACACCGTCTCACTCAATTATATCTGGATCACACACACACAAACTCAAATCAAAATACCTAATACTAACAGAATAACAGAATCTGTTGAGTTTGTTCATTTTATTAAACATAGGGTTTTGACTTTTGAGTAGTATTTTTTTTTTAAAGTTTTGTAAAAAATGATAATTTGACCGACCAAAAGATGTAAATAAAGTAAAGTTAACTGTAAAAAGAATTGAAGTTAGCGGACCTGTTGTTTGTTGAAGATGTGAGAGGAGGTAGTGAGTGATTTTTGGGGTTTTGTTTTTTGATGTGTGAAATTGTTGGGATTGAAGGTGGTACTCATTCAAGTGTGCAAAGGACAGCGCGAGTTTTAATTGTCACACGAATACCGACTTATTTTCCAATAGTTTACAAAAATAGACTGCACATTAATGTGACGCAAGATGTGAAACTAAAAGACGCTATTAGGATCGCGTCATTGCTTCCCTCATCTTTTGTTATCATTTTTATGTCTAATTAGAATCTCAACAATGGTACAATTGGTATTATTTTAATAATGTAATAGAACAGCCATGTTACATGTCATGTTATGTATTACTATTAAGCATTTTGTATAAAATTTTGGCTCATTGGATACTGGTAGGTTTTCTAGAGAAACTTTATATGGTTTTTTTTTTCCAGCTTTTGAATGACATTATGTATTTGTATTTGCAATCTGTTTCTTAAGTTCATTTACAATTTGATTTAAGATGATGTGCAGACTTAAAAATAGTTCCGGTTAGAATTTGATCTTTTAGTGTGCAATCGCAAAATGAGCAAGTTGAGTAACATGATATTCAAAGTGCAAGCGGTCAAACCAACATTTCGCAGCTGATGTATAGTACAGACGTTGGAAAAGTGGTCCAACAGTCCAGCCAACATGAAATATGTCGTTTTTCATTTGAATCCTCTAATACTTCCGTATGCAAACGCCCCGCCGCTAAGTGCAGGTCTTAAGCAACTACACACTACCCATTCTTTGCCTCACCATGCCTGCAAAGTGCAAACAACTACACAACAAAGGATTAAAACCAATACACAGTTCAGACAAAAGAAACATGAAACAGACTTTTACTAGACAAAATGAAACCAAACAAAACTTAAAATACTTCTGCATCCAAACGACCCGCAGCGAAGCGCGGGTTTATATCCTCGTTTGAATTAAAGGGATGTTCTTGTGAGCATAGGCTTTGATGTGCTTAAAATGTATCACACATGATGTAAAGATATCATATGAATTGAAAGTGTGCTTATAAAAACACAACATGTTACTGTGTTAAAGATAACGAGACACAATATGATTGTGAAATGTGATCGACATGTTAAGTTTATATCGTACTAATCTAGCAAATTTGTCCAACGAAAAGGATTTGACTCAAATTTAGTGTCCAAGAATGGTGACAACCTGGTTTATTTAAAGTGCTTTGCCAGCCTCGGAAGGAATAATGTTTTTAACTTTTTTAGTCATTTATATATGTAAATATGGCGTTCTACACTTCTGGAAAGTGCAAGCTCAAGGCGTCTACCGTGCATACTTCAATTATTCAGTTCAAAAACATCAACCAAGTGTATTATCATTCTTAGTATCAATTCACTTATAAATAAGAATGATTATTTCCTAATTATGTATTTTCTGAACTATATATAACACATCATTTATAATGAGAACTTAAAAAGAGCAAAACCTATTTAATGTCAACTTAAACCAACCCATTTGTGCCTATAGTAACATCTATACAGATTAAACCAACCCATATTTACTTCTCTATTTTGAACCCACTTATGAATCAAGTGCAATCTCCCTTTCTGTGCAGGCTTGAGAGAACAAACAACGAGCCATCAAGACGACCCATTCGAATAGTAACATATAACGATCCAAATATAACACAGCCTAAAGGAACTGTGTGTAGTACTTTCCAAAACTCAGCTACTCGAACTTATTTGATTTAAAAAAATAAAAAAAAAAAAAGACTCGGTCAACAAAATACTTACCCTCAACCCAGCTGTAGCCACTCTTAGCATGTAGACATCTTTGTCACTGCATACAAAGTGCAGTTAATCTTCTCCAGAACGATATGATCATTAACAAGAATCAAAAGCACAGCTGCACAGGAATTCAAAGACAACACTTGACGATAACAGACACTGTTAACTAATCTATCCGCAAAATATCCAATCATTTTCAGGCTTTCATTTCAGAAATGGGGGTCTCTTTAGCCAAAACAAAAAGGCAATGCACCACAGCAACAATGAAAGCACCAAAAGTCTACACATGTGACAATAAGCATTGCTGAATCATCCAAATACCGTTCCACTTGATACACAACATTGAACATTTTTAAAAGTATGTTTTATTAACAGGAAAAAAATAGAACGATGCACAACAGAGCAAAAAGTGCAGAGATATATACATCTAGAAAATTATCCCAATTAACAAATGCCCATTGTGCAGTCACCCAATCTTTCAACCATCTAAGATCTAGAAAGTAACTAATGTGCACTATGCACAAAACCATGTCGATTGCAATTATACAAAAGCCTTTTTAGAAGCAGTCTAGATCTACAACTTGATTAAACAATAAGTAGACGACAGCGTTAAGCGGTTCAAGATCATTTAAAATGGCCTCGTACTTTACATTCCTTTAGGATAAAGGGGAATCAATACCACAACTTTGAAGAGCAATGAGCCTTGGATGTTCCTGTAACAATAATTCACATTCAAAAGTTGTAGTAATACTGTGCAGCAAATGATAAACCAAAGCCTGTTTGCAAGTGGAGCATTATATGATAATAAAATGACGATCTTACATCTTTTGAGGCTAGTCTTAGGCCTGGTAAATCAGCTCAGCCCTTGGCATTAGGCCCATCAACAACTAATTGGTGTATGCTACGAAAAAGATATTTGTACGAGATTAGTGACATGACACATAACTCTACCGATCCATCCCATAATTACATAAAAATAGAAATTAAAATCAAGGAATTTTGTAAACATGTTTTGCGTGAGTAGAGATATTGGCGTGCTTTACTTATGAAGCATGGTCGTATTTGTTCACAATGCCTGATCAAGTAATAATAAACACCGTAAAACTTGTACCAAGTTTCTTATTCACACTTTTAAGGCCACTAGGAGTCATGATTCCGAAACTATCATACCTCTGAAATTCAACCAATAACCTTCAGCCAACTCATTCCCATAAATTCCCATACCTCCCAACCTAATTCACTGGCGGCCCATAAATTCTCATACCTCCCTTTTTTTTTTCCTTTTTTGTTTTTAATATTTAAACTAAACAATTTTTAATAACAACATACCATTTCATTAATACAAAAAAAAAGTCCATTACATGATAAAAATAAAAATACGACATAAAAAAGTCCATTACATGATAATCGAAATTAAAACTAGAACTAATAAATATCTAGAAATTACATGGCCAACCATATTTTGCTGCGAGTTGGCGTTTTTTGTTCTTTACCCACTCCAACATAATCGGATCTTCGATGTGGTCATGCGGCTCCATGTAGTACTTGAAGTCTTGCCTCTCCTTCTTGTCTTTAGCTTGTTCAATTTGGATGTCCAAAAGTTGTTGTGTCTTCTCCGTGAGATCCGTCATCATTTTTTTCTTCGCTTCCGCATAAGAGTTGACGGTCTCAACAACACTATCTGCCCTTGACGACATTTCATCAACCTTTTTTTCCCTTTTCTTGAACGCGTGGGGGTTGAGTCCTCATTCAAATCCGGGATGACATTATTGGGATCGTTGCTATCCGTCTCATAGTTCCCCCCCTCGGATGACTTTCTTCGCTTGTCGGAGTGTTTTGAAGATGTCCCGGTAACACATTTTTGTTCTACCCATTTAGCTTCGTCTTTGACCACCAACCATGCCGCTTGGTGAGTAAACGGTTTTCGCGTTTTCGTGCTATAATCAGTCATAGCGTTTTTCATAACGTCCATATCATTGCATCCGCTCTCCCGTAGACGAGCCTACAAAAAAAAAATAAGTTCGAATGTAAAAAAAAAAAAAAAAAAAAAAAAGAACCGAATTTAAAAAATACCGATTGGTGGTACAAGCCGTTAAATACACCCATGTTTGTGTTAATTGTATTCCACTTTGTGTTTAAACTATGATGAGTTCGAGTTGTTCCGCCCATGAGTGACGCGAAATGCTCTAAAATCCGTTCCCAAAACTTGTCTCTATGTTGTTCATTCCCGACTACTCTACATGTCGAGATATGAATCCATGCCTTAGCCAAAGCTTCTTCTTCCTCTTGAGTCCAAGGGATTTTATCCGCTCGTTTCTTCACTTTATTTGTCGGAACATCTTGCACTTCTTGAACCTCATCATCTAAAAAAAAAAAAAGATCGAATGTAAAGAAAAAAAAAAAAAAAAAAAAAAAAAAAAAAAAAACAGTTCGAGTCGATGGTTGAGGGTAGTAAGCTTGGGGAGTCGGTGGTTGAGGGTAGTAACCTTGGTGACTCGGTGGAGGAGCAACTTGACTTCGAACACCTCGGCCTCGACTTTTAGACCCGGATGAAACATTTTTTTGTTTTCTTGAATCCATGGAAGAGTTTTTAAGTTGTTGTGTGTGTTTTGGGTTGAAGTAATATAATTTTTGGGGTTGAAAATATATATAAGGATTTTTTTTTATTTTTATTTTTATTTTTTTTATTTATTTTTTTTTTTAGTGCACAACGTTCACATTTTTTGAATTTAATTGGGTTGCAACGTTCACTTACTCCTCCCAATATCAGTCCAACGTTCACTTTTTTTCTTTTTTTTTAAATAATGAATTTATGGCCACCGGTTTGGCAAACCGGTGAGCAAAGATTTTTGGCATAAATTTGGAACCGGCGGCGGTGTTACCGCCGATTTCGTGCATGCCGCTGGCCCATAAATCCTCCACTCCGAGTACCCTAAAGTCTATAATAAAATGAACTTGTCAGGTTCTAAAGTTTATGATAAAAGAGTTTCACACTTTTTTAGTTCCATTAATGCATTACCTTATGTCCACACATAAAACTCTTCAGGAATAATAAACATTACCAAGTATAAATGTATAATTTTTAGTCCCTTAGAACACATTAATAATACATAGTAACAATAACAGGACTCAAAATCACCAAACATTACGAAAGAACAGTGGTAATGAACCATTTTTTGTGTTTAATCCAAACCCGTACTTGTCCGCTCCTGTGCTTAGTTTCTTTTCCATATAGAAACTTGAAGTATACATAACAAAGATACATTTCGTAGTTTCATAGACCTAGGATAGAATACTATAGCCTGGGTAGATGCAAGTGATTATAGCAGACCTGTATACTTAACTATGATATTATAGATTAATATGGTTTTAAAAAACTAAGTAAATCGGATGTTACAATGATTCACACCTTCCATAGTTTCATACTTTTTTTTTTTTTTTTTTTCAAAAGTTACGATATTAATAGAGAGTAAAGACGATGCAAAAAGGATCACCTCTTACCCCAAACATATGACATATCACCCTTGTCCTCCTGTTCTAGTGTTGTGGCAAATGTAAAGAGTGAACCAAGAGCAACTGACCATATAAGGTGTATGATACAAACCAGGTTCACACTGGGTCGGGTCAAGTTGCGTCAAATCAAGCCCAGTTACAAGTGGATAGAGGGAAAAGAGGTGGAGGGGAATTAGGAGGGAAATGGGCTGAATCCTCTCTGTCAAATCACTGGATGATTTGAGGCAATCGATTTAATTTATGATTATCCTTATCCAGGAAATTAGGGTGTAGAATCCTGCCCTTAATTACTACCCATAATTCTAGTATTTGATTAGTATAAATAGGTGGCTAGTGCTTCATGTTTGGCATTTAGAAGTATCTATTGATTTCCTAGTTCTTGTAAACAGGAGACTGTGCCCCTCTCAAATCGGGCCACTATCCTTTATTTCTAATAAAATTCGGTCAACTTTCATCTTCATCAATCCTGTACCTATCACTTGGTTCCATTGCCAGGAAAATCATGGTGCAGACCCGGAATAACTCAACTGATGGCAGCAACCCACCTGATTCTATTCCTGCTCAATTGGCTGCCATAGCCGCAAAGTTGGAGTCAATTGAAACAATGAAGGGAGATATAGCAGCCTTGAAAGCAGGGGGACATTCCCGGGGAAGCAAGAACGATGAAGGGTAAAGTTCTTGGAGGGGCCGACAGCACTTTAGACCATACAACAAAATCGAATTTCCAACTTTCAGTGGCGGAGACCCTCGCGGGTGGCTACTGAAGGCTGAAAAATACTTCAAGTATTATCAAATACCTGATGAGGAGAAGGTTGAAGTGGCTTCTATGCACCTAGAGGGTGATGCTTTGGACCTTTATTCTTGGCTCTCTAACGACCAACCCATCTATTTCTGGGAAGAATTGGCCCAGGCGTTTACCAAAAATTTTGGTCCTGCAGAATTCCAAAACCCGGATGAGTTTGTTAAAATGTCTTCCAAACTTTCATAGGTTGTTTCTGTCATTTCAGAAACTTGTTTTTTCTCTAACTCTTCATGTTTGTTCTGTGTTTGTTATGTTTGCTTTGTGCAGGGTCTGGAGTTGTCATTCTCTCAAAGATGTTTGGCTATAAAAGCCCCTCTCCTGCTTAGAGCTCAACGGCTCTCTTCTTTTCTTCTGGTGGAATACTTTCACTTGTCTTGGGAGCTCATCTATCTTATTGTCTTGTAATCATTTGACTGATCATACAGATCCAATCTTGTTGTTGTACTTAATCTGATTGACCACTATTGGGTTCAATCTGACCTTCTATGATTTGGTATTTGTAAGCTGACATTCTTATTTTGAATCAAGGGGTGGTTGGTTGGATTCATACCCAAGTGTTCTTAACCATTTTTACATGGTATCAGAGCTACGGCTCTGTCGAATTGGTGATTTCAAGATCTAGGGTTTTCAATCAATTTTGGGGTTTCTGAAATTGGTGTCTTCCCTGGGTGTATCATTGTCAATTCAACGTTATCGTTGGGTTAATTGCTGATTGAAGTTAAGATCTGGAGAATTAGGGTTTGGTTATTGAAACCCTAATTTTTCTGATTTGGGCGTTTGTGGTTTAAGTGGTTTTTGTCGCTAATTGGGACCTGTTTACCTTATAATACCTCTTAATTAAGAGTATTGTGAGGCTTTTCCGCGATCTTCTTCTCAAAAGCTCTGTAAGCTACTTTCTTCCTTTAAGATTAACAAGTCTTTAGTTAATTGGGTGCAAACGGGTTCGGTTAACACCTTTGACCTCCATTTGAATGGTGTGGAACCTGCTCTGGCCAACCCCAGTCCAATTGGACTGAGTCTTTGTTACATCTTGGGTGTGAGTTTTTTTCATTTTTCTTCTTCTTAGCTTGTTTCTTGCTTGTTGTTTGTTGCTTTCTGTCTGTTTCTTGCTTTGGATTTGTTTTATGCCTGTCCTATTGTTTATGCCTGTTATCTTTTAGTGATGTTTATCTTTTGGTTATTGCTTTCTGCTTGCTTGATTATCTGTTTCTGGCTGTTCTTCTGCTTGTGTGTTTTCAGTATGTCTGCTGGTGTTAGTGGTAGGCCTGAGGATCTTATTAGTAATCTTGACTTGGGTAATCCCTTGCATCTTCATTCTAATGATATCAGTACTAGCTCTATTGTTTCTGTTAAACTGACTGGCACTGAGAACTATAGGGTCTGGTCCACTGCTATGAAATTGGCCATTAACACTAGGAATAAAACTGGCTTTATTAATGGTACATGCATCAAGTCCTCTTATGCTTCAAGTGATGTTCTGTCTAATCAGTGGGACAGATGTAACTCTATTGTTTTGTCTTGGATTTTGAATTTTGTTTCTGAAGATTTATATCTTGGTCAAATCTTTTTTGAAAATGCTGCTGAAGTGTGGGCTGAACTTAAAGAAACTTATGATAAACTTGATGGTTCTGTGATTCTGAGTCTTATGCAAAAAAATAATAACTTCAAACAAGGAGAACTATCTGTGTCTGAATATTATCATAAGCTCAACTCCTTATGGAGTGAAGTTGACATTATGACCAAATTGCCTAAGTGTTCCTGTATTGCTAGAGAAGATGTTCTAAAACATAATCAACTTATGAAACTTATGCAATTTCTCATGGGTCTTAATGAAATCTATCAGCCTATTAGTAGTAGCATTCTCTCCAGAGAATCTCTCCCAGATGTTAAAGATGCTTTTGTCATTGTCTCCAGAGAAGAGTCTCACAGAGGCATTGCCTCTTCTTCTACTGGTTCTAATTCTAAAAATCCAGTTGTTGGCTTTGTTTCTAAAACAAATTGGTCTAATAATGGGAATAAGAGATTTGAGCATAAAAAAGGTTCTGGTGCTGACAGTAAGAAGTTTGTGAATACTGGGAATCATAATAACAGCAATTACAGGGGTCCTAATCCTAACTTGCTTTGCAATAACTGTGGTAAAATTGGTCACACTGCTGACAGATGCTTTGAAATTGTTGGGTATCCCCCTGGTTACATCAAGAATCCTGGTCCTAAACAAACCAATCACAAAACTTCTTATAATGCTAATTCTAGCACCTCATCTGTGGAAAATGGACCTTCAATGACCTTTACCAATGACCAGATGATGAAATTAATGAGTCTTATCAATGATATGCCTGCTAGCAGTATGCAGGCCAACATGGCAGGTATATCCAGTTTTATGAACAATAATGTCTTCTTTAATATAAACTTTCACAAGTTTTATAACAACAATACTGCTTTGTGCAAGGTGAGTATTGGGTGGATTATAGATTCAGGAGCAAACCAACACATGACTGTTAATACCCTAAATATGTTTGGCATTATTGATATTTCTGATTTAAATCTTACTGTGGGTCATCCCAATGGTACTCTTGCAAAAATCAAATATATTGGTAATCTAAAACTTTCTGATAAGGTCATCTTGTATGATGTGTTGGTTGTCCCTGAATATTGTGTTAGTCTGTTATCTGTGCACAAACTTATCAAGGATAGCAGAATGTTTATTTGTTTTGATGAATCTAAATGTTACATTCAGGATTTGACTCAAAACAAAATCATGGGGACTGGTAGTGAAAATGGTGGCCTATATTTGTTTGATTCTCCCTCTCCTCTTAATACCAAAAATCAAACTATAGGTAATGTTTCTGTGTTCTGTTATGCCTCTAAATCCTTATGGCACAACAGACTTGGTCATCCCTCTGACCAAGCTGTGAGTTTGCTTCAACCTGATCTTAAATTCACCAAGGATTCTCATGTGTCTCCTTGTGACATTTGTCACAAGGCCAAACAGAAAAGAGAACCCTTCCCCTTGAGTGATCATAAGACCTCTGCCATTGGTGACCTTGTGCATATAGACCTTTGGGGGCCTTACAAGGTTACTAGCAGAGAAGGATTTAGATATTTTTTGACCATTGTGGATGACTATACCAGGGCTGTTTAGATTTATCTTGTCAAAACTAAAGATGAAGTCTATAACTTGTTTGTTAATTATGTCAATCTGATTCACAATCACTTTAAGTGTGGAATTAAAATTGTGAGATCTGATAATGGCACTGAATTTATAAACAACAAAATGAGTAATCTGTTTAGCAGCCTTGGTATTGTTCATCAAACCTCTTGTGCTTATACTCCTCAGCAAAATGGCATTGCTGAGAGAAAGCACAGACATCTGTTAAATGTTGCTAGAAGTTTGTTGTTTCAAAGTGGTATTCCTTTGAGCATGTGGCCTGAATGCATCTTAACTGCTGCCTATCTGATTAACAGGTTGCCATCTTCTGTTCTTAGTGGGAAATCTCCTTTTGAGCTTGTGTATGGTCAAAAACCAAATCTGTCTCATCTGAGAAGTTTTGGTTGTCTGTGTTTCTCCTCTATTCTCAACAATTCTGATAAGTTTTCTGCTAGGTCTGAAAAATGTGTTCTGATTGGTTTCTCTACTACAAAAAAGGCTTACAAAGTTTATAGCATTGACTCTAAAATCATTTTCTATTCCAGAGATGTTCAATTCTATGAAACTGTCTTTCCATTCAAAATGAATTCCAAGTTGCAAACTGATCAGATCTCAGATCCTACATTGAATGATCAAATTTTTTTTAATGAGAAACACTTTAATCATATTCCCAATGATGAAAGGAGAGGTAATACTACCACACCCAATGATGATGGTGGTGCCTCTTCATGCCCTAGAAGTATACATACTTCTACTGATGGTGAGATTGATGGCACTGCAACATCCATGGGTGATAACACTCTGTCTGAGGGAAATTTCCCTTCCAGTCCTGACACAGCTCAAGTCAATCCCACTCAGAACCTAAGTCCTGTGCAGCCTGCTCCTAGGAGGTCTAGTAGAAACACTAAGCCTCCTGCCAAGTTTAATGACTATGTTGTCAATAGTAGTGTTAAATATGGGCTTGAAAAATATGTTTGTTACTCCAATCTTAGCCCTATTAATTACTGCTTCTCCACTACTTTAAACAAGTATGTTGAACCCTCTTCCTATGATGAGGCTGCTAAAAACATTAATTGGGTTCAGGCTATGAATGATGAGATTACTGCCTTACAAAGGAACAATACTTGGACTGAATGTGATCTTCCAAAAGGAAGAAAACCTGTTGGCAGTAAATGGTTGTGGAAAATTAAATATAAGTCCACTGGAGAGATTGATAAATACAAAGCCAGGCTTGTTGCCAAGGGCTTCAGCCAGAGGGAGGGATTTGACTATATGGAAATTTTCAGTCTTGTTGTTAAAATGTCCACTGTTAGATGCATGATCAATGTTGCTATATGTAATAATTGGAGTCTGTTTCAACTTGATGTCAACAATGCTTTTCTATATGGTGAGTTAACTGAGGATGTGTATATGACTCTGCCCCCTGGGTTTGATAATCATAAATCTAAGGTTGTGAAGCTTAATAAGTCCCTGTATGGCCTTAAACAGGCTCCCAGGCAATGGAATGCTAAACTTACTTCCACTCTGAATGAACATGGTTTTGTGCAGTCTAAATATGATTATTCTTTGTTCACTAAGAAATCTGGGAATGTGTTTTTGGCTTTACTTGTGTATGTTGATGACATTTTCATAACTGGCAATGACATTATTGAAATTGAGAAGTTCAAAGTTTTCTTGAAAACTAAATTCCAAATCAAAGACTTAGGAAAGTTAAAATACTTTCTTGGGATTGAAGTTTTGGAAAATGAAAATGGTGTTTGTCTCAGTCAAAGGAAGTATTGCTTAGAACTCTTGCATGAATATGGTTTGCTTGCTGCCAAACCTGTTGACACACCTTTGCCTGAAAACACCACCCTTAATCACATTGAATCTGTTGATGACAAAGCTTTGAAAAATATTGGGAACTATCAAAAACTGGTTGGTAAGTTGATTTACTTGACTCATACCAGACCTGACATTTCTTATGCTGTTCATTGTTTAAGCCAATACATGCATGCTCCTCTTGAGTCTCACTTAGATGCTGCATTAAGGGTTTTAAGATACTTGAAAGGCTCACCTGGTAATGGTGTGCAAATCAACAAAACTGGAAATCTTAAGCTTAGGGCTTATGCTGATTCTGACTGGGCTAGATGTCCTGTTACCAGGAAGTCTGTATCTGGCTATTGTGTTTTTCTGGGTGACTCATTGGTCACTTGGAAAAGCAAGAAACAAACCACTTTGTCTAGATCCTCTGCTGAGGCTGAATACAGAAGCATGGCCTCTTGTACCTGTGAGGTCATTTGGTTAAATAATCTGCTTGGTGATATGGGTGTTAAGACCTCTTTACCTGTGGTGTTGTACTGTGACAACAGTTCATCTATTCAAATTGCTGGAAACCCTATCTTTCATGAAAAAACCAAGCACTTTGAAATTGATGTTCACCTTGTTAGAGAAAAAGTGGCTGCTGGTGTTATCAAAACTGAGAAGATCCATACTTCTCACCAGATTGCTGATATCTTAACAAAGGCTCTTGGCAGCAAAAGCCATTTGCACTTGTGTGATCAGCTGAGTATGCTGGACATGTTTGGTGTGAAAGTTTGAGGGAGGGTGTTAAAATGTCTTCCAAACTTTCATGGGTTGTTTCTGTCATTTCAGAAACTTGTTTTTTCTCTAACTCTTCATGTTTGTTCTGTGTTTGTTATGTTTGCTTTGTGCAGGGTCTGGAGTTGTCATTCTCTCAAAGATGTTTGGCTATAAAAGCCCCTCTCCTGCTTAGAGCTCAACGGCTCTCTTCTTTTCTTCTGGTGGAATACTTTCACTTGTCTTGGGAGCTCATCTATCTTATTGTCTTGTAATCATTTGACTGATCATACAGATCCAGTCTTCTTGTTGTTGTACTTAATCTGATTGACCACTATTGGGTTCAATCTGACCTTCTATGATTTGGTATTTGTAAGCTGACATTCTTATTTTGAATCAAGGGGTGGTTGGTTGGATTCATACCCAAGTGTTCTTAACCATTTTTACAGAGTTCCTTTGTAGCATAAAACAAAATGGAACAGTTCAAGAATATCGGCAGGAGTTCGCAAAGAGGTCATCTCGGGTCTCAAATTGGCCCGAAAATTGTCTTTTGGGGGTATTTTTTGAATGGTCTTAAAGATGAATTGAAATCTGATGTAAGGATTCACAAGCCACGTACGGTGTATAATGCTATGAGCCTGGCTTTAGAGTTTGAATCTAAACTCTCCTCTCGCCGACCAAGCAAAAGTACTTCTTGGACCTCAAATATGAAGATGTCTCAACCAGATTCAAAACCAACAGAACCTTTCAGCTTATTGCCATCGATTGCTACAGCCCAGAAACCAACTGAAGGCCGTCTGTCTGATGTTGAAAAACAGGGCAGGTACATACGCGGGGAATGCTTCCGATGTGGGGATAAATATGGCCCCGGACATCGTTGTAAAACGGGGACTTTCAAATCTCTTGAGATTGCTGATGAGGGGGAAGGAGCAGCGGAGGATGAACTCGAACAGACCAGTGAATTGGCTAAAATCAGCCTCCATGCGCTATTCGGTCAGTCTTCTCTAACAACCATGAAACTTCGTGGCATTTTAGACAAGGTTGAAGTCCTAATTCTGATTGATAGCGGGTCCACACACAATTTCATTTCGGATAAGTTAGTCAGTGAGCTGAAACTCATCACCCACTTTATCTCTCCTTTTGGCGTCCAAATTGGGAATGGTGATGTCCTCCGATGCAACAGGATTTGTAACGATGTTGTGTTGCAGGTTTCTGACTTGCAGATAAAACAAAACTTCTATCAATTTGCCTTGGGGGGAGCCGATGTGGTACTCGGTATTCAATGGTTAGCAACACTTAACACGGTTCAAGCAAATTGGAAGGAGATGTTCATGAAGTTCACTCTAGATGGTAAGGAGTACAAGTTACAGGGACTTACACCAAATCTCCAACTCTCTACAACATTTAGCCACCTCACTGCTGAAATAGTTGAGTTGGACAACGCTGGACCAGCAGCTCAGTTTCCTCTAACCCGACTTGAGGACAAGTCGTCTCTTGGGGCATACAAACCAGGTTCACACTGGGTCGGGTCAAATCAAGCCCAGTTACAAGTGGATAGAGGGAAAAGAGGTGGAGGGAAATTAGGAGGGAAATTGGCTGAATCCTTCCAGTCAAATCAGTGGATGATTTTAGGCAATCAATTTAATTTATGATTATCCAGGAAATTAGGGTGTAGAATCCTGCCCTTAATTTCTACCCATAATTCTAGTATTTGATTAGTACAAATAGGTGGCTAGTGCTTCATGTTTGGCATGGAGAATTATCTATTGATTTCCTAGTTCTTGTAAACAGGAGACTGTGCCCCTCTCGAATCAGGCCACTATCCTTTATTTCTAATAAAATTCAGTCAACTTTCATCTTCATCAATCCTGTACCTATCAGTGTAATATCGATCAGTCAATCTTCCTTCAATGTCCTGCATAATTAACTGTCTATTATATTTTCAGAAATCATGTCACAAAATTAACACAATGTTACAATCGAGAAACTTGCAATGATTGCCACTCCATTAATCTCTTTTCTTCGTACATAAAGCCTCCTCACTGACAGCAACCTCGCTTATGTATATGGGGAAATTAAGACCAACCGGTTGTAGATGACCAAAAAGGAGAAGGAGCCCACGGAAAAGTCCAAGTATGTTGTTTGGCTTCATGTGCAAGAATAATCCTCATAATTATCAGCCTGCAACAACAACAAAAAAACATTAGTTATTACATTGTTAAGGTAGTGACTGCAGAATTAACTAACCTAAGCTTGATAAGATATTAACAGTAGGAGCTGACATTTCATAAAAAATGTAGTGTGCATATTTAAATTTCTCAAGTGTAGCTACATATCTAAGAATCACAATCCCATTTACCATTAACTAAATTATCACACCAATACTTTTGAAATCTCAATCGAAAGAAACTAACACAACCAGAAGCCTTAAAAAAGAAGCTAAATATTTTGCACCATCATTTGCTATATATTACATGCCTTAAATGTCGTTTGAATAAAGGCACACTAGAAGCTTTTTTCAGTTAAAAAAAAAAAAAAAAAAAAAAAAAACATCAACCACATAAGGAAGCGAGATAATGGCTACCACTTGCAAAGATCTTTAAAAACAATGAAAGGGAAGGAAAACTTGCATTCAGGAATCTATAGGTTAAACATTATGCCAATATTTAATATAACGTGAATCACTTCAAAAAGACTAAACATCTGTTACATAAAAGGTTCACCTGCTTTCACACATAGCAATTTTACCAGACGACAACTTATAAGAAGCTTTGACTATGGCTAACTTATCACTAGCAACAAACGTCATTTACTAATACTTTCATCCATTGATTACAAGAACACTTTAGCAAACTTACATCATCAAAAACCTTTTCTTAATAGTATTAATAATTGTTAATTTAACGGGTTTTGAGTTTTGGTGCAAAATTTTTGATGTTGCACCATATTTAGTGTAAAATGTCGTTGGTAAGTGTATCAGACCACATATTGCACCAAATTTATTATTTTAATTGAAGATAGTCTAGGAAATCTGATTAACTGACAAGCAGGCAAACCACGAGTCTTATGACAGTGTGACAGTCTGGTCGTCTAAAATCATTCACTGATAAATCTAAATCACTGTCACATGCAATGAATATCATATCACCATCTTTGTCTTCGTATTTGAGCTTAAAGCTTCCTAGCTTGAGCCGAAATCTTGTTGCAATCTGCTCTTTCAAGTTTGTTAATCCATCTGAAAGTACGAATGGAAACCTCACAGTATCCTCTTTGTATGTTGCCTTGATTGTCAAAGGTTTCACCGAGTTTTTTAAGGTTGTTTTGGGCTGTCCAAGTTCATCAATCAGAATTGTTTCTACACGTGTGGAACTATACATAGCATGTTCGGTATGGTTCGCAGGATTATATTCATTAGACCCCCGAAAATTTGAGTGGGAATCACTCTTATTAGGAGTATATGGCCACCCCTTAATACCAAGACTTGTGCAAATGCGCTTCAACTTACTTCTGCTAACTTCATATATACAATGTACAAAGTGAAAATGAGAACCTTACAAGGAAAGGACACTATATATAAACCTGGTTGGGTTAATTTAAAAACTTTTTATAAAGGCTGAGCTAATCAATTCTGTCATTCACAACTAGTGGTAGCAAAATACATGGGTCGGGTCGGGTTGGGTCACAGGTATGAAAAAACTTTCACTTCTTATCAAATAACCAATCGGACCCATCTATAATATTTAAGGAGACCTCATGCCCTAATAGATATTTAACTAACTTCACCCATGTTTAACCAATGGGTCTAAAAAACAAAACGTATCTACTCTTGTTTAGTTTTTCTTATATGCGCCTGGTAAATTTGTGTCCTAATTGTGTCCCTAAGGACAAGTGTTTCGATTCGAATCGACTAAGTTCAAAAGATATTTTTATTTTAACCCGTTTCCATTTGACTTAAATCTAGCTAGCCAGTTAAAAATTTAGCATAACCCAAATCGACCCATTTATAACATAGGTGAAGAGGTTAAAATTGGCACCTCTAGACATTAGCAACAAGTTACTGCTATATTGTACTTACCACCAAGGATATCCGCAGCTTCCTCAAATGACTTTGGAGTCAGGTTAGGTTTAGCAGCCGCCTTAGCTGGTTTCTTCAATGCCGGAGCTTTCTTCGTAACCGTCTTTGCAGCTGGTTTAGCTTTTGGAGCCAGCTTAGCCTTAGCAGCCAGTTTCGTTCTTAGCTGGAGGTTTTTTAGCAGCTGGCTTAGGCTTGGCTTCGGCTTACGGCTTCGGCTTAGCGGCTGAAGGAAGTTTGTAAGAAGCTTTGACCTTAACCAACTTATCACTAACAACTAGCTTCTTCAGCTGAGTCAACAACATTTTCTTAAAGTTTACAGGCAGATGGTCCTTATGCTTGTCTTGAATAAACTTCCGAATCGCATACTGACTCGATCCGTTACGTTCCTTCAACGTCACTATCGCGTCATTAACCATCTAAACACAATCAAAACCACGAATTAAATATATGACAGCATGCATTTTAACAAAAGTTGTACGTACGTAATGAAAATACCTCCAAGTAAGGAGGGTGTTTCCTAGCTTTCGAATGGATAACGGTACCACCGCCACTAACACCGTTAGTCATCACTGTAAATGTCTGGATCACACACACAAAAACTCAAATCAAAATATCTAATACTAAAACAGAATAACAGAATCTGTTCAGTTTGTTCATTTTATTCAACCTAGGGTTTCGAGTATTTTTTATAAAAAGTTATATGTAAAAAATGATATATGTAAAAAATGATAATTGACCGACCAAAATATGTAAATTACTTATATCTGAGATATTGATGACTTTAAAGAAAGTAAAATTAACGGTAAAAAATAATGAATTTAACGGACCTGTTGTTTGTTGAAGATGTGAGAGGAAAAAAATGCGGTAGTGAGTGATTTTTGGGGTTTTGTTTTTTGATGTGTCAAATTGTTGGGAAAGAAGGTGGTACTAATGGGTTTTATATAGCTATAGATAAAGATATTCAAGTTCAAAAAAAAAAAAGATAAAAGATATTCTATTATAGATTTGGGTTGGTGAACACTTTAAAACATACTCGTCAACAAAATACCTACCACCCCCAACCCAACTGTAGACTCTTAGCAACAGACATCTTTGTCACTGCATACAAAGTGCAGTTAATCTTCTCCAGAACGATAATGAACAAGAATCAAAAGCACACAGGAATTCGAAGACAACACTTGACGATAAGAGACACTGTTAACTAATCTATCCGCAAAATATCCAATCATTTTCAGGCTTTCATTTCAGAAATGGGGGTCTCTTTAGCCAAAACAAAAAGGCAATGCACCACAGCAACAACAAAAACACCAGAAGTCTACTCTAAGTTCTTAAAAAGACCAAAATCCCATATTTGTAATCCAGGCCCCCATATATATTCCCCTCAAATAACACTAAAAACATAGACAATAAACAACATAAAGGCTCGAGCTTTTTCTTTTATCAAGATTTGTTTTTATGTGTTTGCAGAATGAGACTGTACCCTTGCCTGGTTGTAAGTCTACACATTTGACACTAAGCATTGCTGAATCATCCAAACACCGCTCCACTTGATACACAACATTGAACAATTTCAAAAGTATGTTTTATTAACAGGAAAAAAAAAATAGAACGATCCACAACAGAGCAAAAAGTGCAGAGATATATACATCTTGACAATTATCCCCAATTAACAAATGTTAGCCTCTAATTCATTTAGATCAAATGTTATAGTTTACTTATGTTAAGACAATAATTAATTAAGTGTCATGTACCATAGTTTATTTGTTATGTCGAATTGTAGTCACTGCAATGGGTCAAAGTAGGAACCCATGCAGTTAGTTAATATAGTTAAGGGTAGGTTAATTGGCGGTTATTATGGTTGACAGTTACACACCAAACGTCACAATGGTTGATGTAACTGTAACTAGGGGTGTTATCGGGTCGGGTTATCGGGTTATCGGGTTAGTCGGGTCGGGTTGAGTCGGGTTTGGATTTTTTAAAAACTCACCCGACACCCGACCCGATAAGGAATCGGGTTATCGGGTTCGGGTGGTAATCGGGTCGGGTTATGTCGGGTCGGGTGATTCGGGTTATCGGGTGACCCGATAGTAAATGTCATAAACATAGCTTTGTTGATGCTGTTACGAAACTTGGTGGCCCTGACAGTTAGCCTTCTGCTTTTTCTCTTGAATTTTTATCATATTTAAGTTGTTTTTTTTATCATATATAACTTACAACAGTCTGAAGTTTTTTTGAGTCATTACAACATAGCATTGAACAAGTTTCAGTCATAAAGTTTTATTGTTCTATAAGACACACATGTACTCATAATCAGTTTACTTCTCTAGATGATTAATGCACATACCTCTCTATGGTAGGTTTAATAGCAAATTAAGAGAACCACTATGAAATCTTGGGCTGCAATTTATTTTAGTCTAAGAAAGTAAGAAAACCTTTTGCTGCAATTAATTTAGGCATAGCTCTTCCCACAGCATTACATGAAGACTTATTAGATAAGCCACTTTTAAATGTTCACAGAAGTATAGACTTGGACAACAGGCAAAGAAGCAAAACAGACCAGCTTAGTTTTATTCGTTTTTTTTAACAGAAGCAAACCAGTGTTTTTAAATGTTCACAGAAGCTTAGTTTTGTAAAGCAATTCATTTGACATTCAAACTAAATTTTTATCTTCATCAATTTCACTACAACTTTACAAGTTTCCTACCGTAATTTCCTAACATTATTCATACACATAGCCTATAACCCGATAACTAAAAAGGCAATAAAGGATTGTCGGGTCTTATCGGGTTGACCCGATAACCCGATAACATTTTTTATTTAACCCGAACCCGACCCGATAACACTATCGGGTTATCGGGTTCGGGTCAAATCAACCCGACTAGATTTTTTGACCCGATTAGACCCGACCCGATTAGACCCGACCCGATCGGGTTCGGGTTCGGGTCGGGTTGACCCGATCCGACAGACACCCCTAACTGTAACTGCCAATATCATGTCGTTTAGGAAACTATAAATAGGTAAATTGCAGTACTTTGTAAGCATGTTGATTCACTATCCAATATATCAAATTTTACTGCATAAACTTTTGTTCTTGTTTACTGAATTATTGCATACTTAAATACACACAATTCACAGTCATGAAACACACACTGAAACAAAGATTAGTTGGCCATTATCCTGTGAAACAATGGTATCAGAGCTACGGCTCTAATCCATGGGAAAGGCCAACTTCTGGATTTCAATCAGGGAGATACCTATTGAGAGAAACTCCCAAAAGGGTGTACCAATGGAACTCTAGAAGAGAGAGTATCTCTCCAAAGGGAAAGAGATGTGGGTGCAGAAAGTTCTTGAAAATGAAGCATACAATGCTTCAAAGAAGAAACAAGAATCAAATGGTCATGGAAAGACTGCAGTGAGTACAAAAAGGGATAAGAAGGCAAGATGTTATATATGTAAGATGAGAGGACATGCATACTGGGCATGTGAAAACAGAAAGAGACTAGCAAGCATAGAACTGCAACAAGAAGTAGATACCAAAGATAAAGTTACTGCAGAAGAAGCAAGATACCCTGAAAAAGTGCACATAATTGCAGATTATATGGTGGAAGGTTCGAATGATAAAACCTGGAACGAGGTTTGGTATGTTAGTTGCAACTACAAGTTTCACGTGTGTCCTAGAAATGATTTGTTCAAGGAATTGCAGTATAAATTCAAAATGATAGGGAAGGAAGAGAATGAAAAGAAGTTCATTTTCTCATATGGGATAGGAGATGCCAGAGTAAACACAAAGAATGGTGAATTGGTGATTGGCAAAGTGCAGTATACCCCTGAAGTATCTCTAAACATACTTAGTTATGATTTACTTGAGGAACAAGGTTACACTGTGCAAATCAACAACAACATGTGCAACATACAGTACATGTATGATGAAAGAACTAATGGTACAAAGATGAGAAGCAACAACGATTTAATCGAGGGGCCAAAGGATGTGATAACAGAACACAATAGGTTCATGGAAGATTATTTTGCATCTATTGATCCAAACACTGAATGTTCTTTGGTGAAAGGATTGGAAGAATTAAACTGGGACAGAGATGATACCCAAGATTACATTGATGAAGAATATATCTCTTGGAATGGGACTCTGTATGCTTTGAAGGTAAACTCTTTTAACAGATTCATGTCCTTTATGAATTTGATTAAAAAGGATGGTTTGGTGTTTAAGAATTGGGAAGTGTTTAGTAAGAAATACTTAGAAATGGTGAAATGGTTCTACCTTGTGTACTTGAACTATGATATGATTGATACCATACCACCAATGATTGGAGTGATTAAGATAGACCTGTTAAGTTTGCACAAAATGGTGGCAAGCCTAGGAGGGTATGTGTCTGCTACATTGGGAAACAAATGGGGAGTTATTGCTCAGATGCAAGGTTTGACTCAGGAAGAAGGAGAGGCAGTAAAGAATTGCTTCAAAAGATTCATTGATTTAATGGTAGTGTACCATGAAACTGCGAGGGTCCCTTGGGGTGAAAAGCCATTGGAAGTAGGAGAAAGTAGCAAAGTTGCAGAAGCTAGAGACCTACAAGGCCAAAAGGAAGTTGCAGGGAAGGATGGAACACAGGAAGGGGAAATGAACAGACTTGGAGTCAAACAGGAGATTGAAGAAGAAGAACAACAAGAAAGCAGTCAAGACAGCACTGACTTTGAAGTCATTGCTTGAAAGAAGAATCACTCAGAAGAAATTTGATGCTAAATGATTAGGGGGGAGATTGTTAGCCTCTAATTCATTTAGATCAAATGTTATAGTTTACTTATGTTAAGACAATAATTAATTAAGTGTCATGTACCATAGTTTATTTGTTATGTCGAATTGTAGTAACTGCAATGGGTCAAAGTAGGAACCCATGCAGTTAGTTAATATAGTTAAGGTTAGGTTAATTGGCGGTTATTATGGTTGACAGTTACACACCAAACGTCACAATGGTTGATGTAACTGTAACTGCCAATATCATGTCGTTTAGGAAACTATAAATAGGTAAATTGCAGTACTTTGTAAGCATGTTGATTCACTATCAAATATATCAAATTTTACTGCATAAACTTTTGTTCTTGTTTACTGAATTATTGCATACTTAAATACACACAATTCACAGTCATGAAACACACACTGAAACAAAGATTAGTTGGCCATTATCCTGTAAAACAACAAATACCCATTGTGCAGTCACCCAATCGTTCAACCATCTAAATCAGCTCAGCCCTCCGCATTAGACCCATTAACAACTAATTGGTGTATGCTACCAAAAAGATATTTGTAAGAGATTAGTGAAATGAAACGTAACTCTAGTGATCCATCCCATAATTACATAAAAATACAAATTAAAATCAAAAAATTTTGTAAACATGTTTAGCGTGAGTGGGGATAGTAGCGTGCTTTACTTATGAAGCATGGTCATATTAGTTCACAATGCCTGATCACGTAATAATAAACACTGAAACTTGTACCAAGTTTCTTATTCACACTTTTAAAGTTTATAATAATGAACTTGTGAGTTTACAATAATAAAAGAGTTTCACACTTTTTAAGTTCCATTAATGCATTACCCGAGCTTATGTCCACACATAAAACTCTTCAGGAATAATAAACATTACCAAGTATAAATGTATAATTTTTAGTGCCTTAGAACACATTAATAATACATAGTAACAATAACATGACTCAAAATCACCAAACATTATGAAAGAACAGTGACTAGCAACAAGCTTCTTCTACTAAGTCAACAACTGTTTCTTAAAATTAGCAGGCAGATTCTTTTGCTTGTCTTGAATAAACTTCCCAATCGCATACTGACTCGATCCATTCCTTTCCTTCAAACTCACTATCGCATCACTTATCATCTGTACACACATTCAAAACACACACAAATTAATCACCTAACTAACAGAAACTTAAAATAACTAGTTGTAAATGAAATATTACCTCCATGTAAGGAGGGTGTTTAAGTGATTTCCTAGCTTTCGAATGAGTAACACCGTTACCTTATATAGTATTTTGTTAGTATTTATGTAAAAAAAAAAATATTACTCTAACATTGTCATTGTTTTATATTTGTAAGAATGAAAAATTGTGATTATAAAAAACTCGTTTAATGTCATATTTTTAAGTTTTAATTTTGGCGATATAATTTATAATTATTTATATATAAAATACTATCCTTGAAAACTTAATAAGGCTTGTTTGTAATTGATTATTAATAGGTTCGTTATTGCCAACAGTCTAAAAATAACAATTAATGTGAAATGATACGGTTTTGGTCGAGAATTGCACCCAAAGATAACACCCCGATAAGATCCTCGATTAATAACGGGCGGGTTTGGGGGACCATCACGCCCCAACGGGGCGCCCCGATGGGGATCGGGGAGGGTTTGGGAAGAACTTTGGTAATCTGGTTTGGGGAAGGGGATGGCCGCCCCGCCTCAAACCCGCCCCGTTGCCATCCCTATCTATTATAAATTATTATACAAGAAAATAGTATCTTATATAAGTATGATAACGACGTAGTTTTATTCATGTGTTATTCTAGCTTTATTACATGTGTTATTCTTGGACCATTTAATATTTGGGGGATTCGGACCATTACCAATATTATGATAACGACGCTGTTGATACGATCCATTTTGATCAATAACATTTCAATAACATTTATATGTGTTGTCACGTATTTGCAACCGATATTTTTTTAAATAGATGTCATTGGCTCAGTGGTTGGTATCGAGGAAATTGTCCATGTTATGTCTGCAGCTGGGAAAAAGATCCGTAGGACAGTTATCGTTGAGGACGTTGAGTAAATATAAATATACGAATTATAATCTATTGTTTTACCCGAGTGATGCTAATGATTGTAATATTTACTTATAAGCTATTGTATGTATATTATACAGGGGAAATCGTTTGAACCTCACTTTCTGGGACACATGAGCGACCATGTGGGATCAGTATGCCAACAAGCATGACCCATTGATCATCTGGTGGTTATACTTCAACTGAGAAAAGTGAAGTACTGGGACGGTAAGTGCATCGTTTTCTTACCTTATTTTGAATACATTGACTTATTTTATTCTTTATTAAGTATATGTATTCAATGTTGCACTAAGCAGGGTCAGCTGCAGTTCATAATGCCCTCTTCGGTTCAAAGATATTTGTCAACCGTGACCTACCAAAGATCATTGCATTCAAAACAAGGTTATTATCTTTTTTACTAGATAACTTACTGCAACAATTGAATATTTCATTGTTATTAATATTATTAATTTATATTGTTTTGTAATTGTATTTTAGGGTTCAACAGCGTGAAGGGTTTCAGGCTAATCAGCTCAAGATTGAGATGTTCTCACCGGAAGTCAAGGTTCAAACGACGACTGAGTTTTTTTGTGGATGTGTGGAAAAGATGGTTAGTGCGATCCGTGACTGTGAACCGGTCTGTTACTCATTCTGATTCTAAACTATACACGAATTATATTTCACGTAGTTTCATTCATTGAATACACACATTTTCAATTATAAAATGCAGGATTCACACTGTATTGTTTTAGCAACAATACACAGGATCCACAAAGAGAGTGGCTGGGTGTACACAACATGTAAAGAGTGTAACAAAAGAGTGGATGTTGTTGAGGGAAAGAATCGCAAACCTGTTTTTGTTTGTGAGGATCATGGCTCTGTACAGGTTGCATCCAGGTAACAAACATTAAATTCCACACTTTGTATGTGTGATATTTTAGAAGCAATATTTAAATTTACAACTTTTTACATACATGTTTATTTTGTTGTTACAGGTTTAAGGTAATTGTAAGGCTGATTGATGAGTCGGGTTCCGCCCCTGTGTTTTTTTTAACACCAACTTTTGCAAGCTTTCCGGGCATACTGCCTGGGAATTGATGGAAACCCATGGTATGGACCCAGACGAATACTGGCCACAGGAGGTGGACAAAATAATCGGGAAGAAATGTCTCTTTAAGATCTACTATTCGGAGTACAATGTCAACAGGAACAACCACACCTACCGGTGTGATGGTTTTTCTGAAAATGTTGAATTCATCGACCATTTTAAGAAAGACTTTTTTGAAGATGGCGTGGCTGACGATGTGTCTGATGAGGTAAACTATCATATAACATTTTAAGATATTACAAATATTCAAAGTTTATAGTGCATCGTACAATTGAGTAATTTTCTTTGTTAATCAGGTTCCAACTTAGGAGTTTAGCGAACCTGCTACTCTTATAAAAAAAAGTAAGCATGTATGATGCCAGTTTGAGCCGTGTGTTGGATTTGCAGTCACCTCCTGCATCATGTGAAGCATCTGGAAGTTCATCAAGTTTCGGTTCAAAGAAGACCCGTGTGTTGCGGTTACCTCCTGCAGCAGGTCAACCATCTGGAAGTGCAGAAAAGAAGCAACGTGTTATTGTTCATCTCGATGAGGTTGAGAGCGAACCCGAGGACGAAGCAGGCAAAGGCACTCCCCAAGATTTGGTCGAAGTCAAGATTGAACCAAAAGATTATATCACTTCCAACCACTCCATGGTTTTATCATTTTGATTTTTAGTTTGGCAAATGTCTTTGCAAGAACAATGTTGGTTTTGGAATATTTTTATTTTGACAATTTCTTTGCTTCCTTTTGGAAGTAATTGCTATCTTTTAAGTACCATGGAGATGGTATGTGTGGAACAATATTGCCAAATTTTAGCTTTTTTATGGATTTGCTGTTTATTTATCCTTTGTTTCATGATTATTTAGTTGTTTTAGAACAACTGTTTATATAATTCTTTGCAGATACCAAAGGGGCTCCAGGATGAAAACAGCAAAAAACACTACACAAGATTTGGTTAAAGTCTATATTTAACTTGAAGATTATTTATGCAGTATTACATGTTTGCTAAATGTCTACATATTATGTGCAGGTTGACTGACTTTCCTAGGATGAAGCAAGCAAAGGCACTACCCAAGAGTTGGTTAAAGTCGAGATTGAACTTGAAGATTAGCCCACAAGGACCACTCCATGGTTTAATTATTTTGAATTTTATTTTGTCAAATAAATTGATTCCACAATTAGTTTGTGTCATTTTGTAAGTAATTGTTATCTTTTAAGTACCATGGATATTGTATTTGTTAACCACAGTTGCCAGTTTTTGGCTTTTTAATGTATTTGTTTTTTTAATCATGCTTTGTCACTATTACATGTTTACTTAAGTCTACAAATTATAATTACCTTTGAAACTAAAAAAACTAAGCCTTGCATCTATTTACATATTAGTATACTTATGTATACTAAAAACCACCTTTATTTTACAAATAAAATTTACAGAATAGAAAAAAATGATATGAATATAAAACATAATCATCAGATATACTTTGAAAAATCAAACATTCATGCAATATGTTAGGATGCTATACAATAAGCAATATACTTTGAAAAATCAAAAATCAAAAGTTGCAATGTTTGATCATGGAATATGATAGGATGTTACAACTTTCAAATGAAACCAAATCATTTCCTAAATTTGAGGTTCTGAAACATTACTACTAACAAACTTGCAACTTTTAAAAGATATGTTTCAATCTTCAATTTTAAATAATTTTAAACAATATCATTTTCTAAAATCTCTATCTCTTTACAGTTTATTTAAACTCTCAACATCACCCTAAACAATCTCAACCTATATTTCATAGCATATAAACCTCCATTTATCAATAAGAAATGGTTCATACGAAATCATCAAAGGTAAGCATCATTACTGTAACACCCCAACCCGGCAAGGGTAGAAGTGTCACGCAAATGGTGACATATCAAAGGCAAGCATAACATACGACTTAAATAATACAATAGAATTTCAAAGGTTACAAATGATATACTGAAACTACAAGGTTACAAATGAGAAACCAAACTAAATACTATGCCTGTCAATGCAAATCCTTCTAAAAACTTCTACTTCCGAAAAACTATCAAGGTCTTCTAAGTCCAAAGGTCTCTTAAGTCTCTTCACTCTTACCCAGCTTCCAACTAAAACCTGCCGCACACGAAAAGAAAACGTGCGGCTGAGCTTAAAAAGCCCAGTGAACAGATATATAATAAACGGAAACAAACGCAAACGGAAATGAACAGGCATATCATAATGAATGAGATATAGGAAAGAAAATAAAGAGTAAGGTTTAGGACAGTAATCCACCACGAGCCCACATATCACATCACATATCAAATCGTATCATATCTTCATAATCATATAGAGGGGAGACCTCTCAGATAATCAGATAATATGAGGGGTGTCCTCATTCTTCAAATGGAGTAGCTAGCTCCCACATTTTGTGAAAGACGTGGATTACACCCATCATCAGTCACCACATGTCACATATCACAATATCACAATCACAATACAAATCTAGGATGCATCCATTCGCCCCCCACATATCACATTGGCCATAATAATAATAATCATAAAGCGCGCATATCACAAATCACAATGGGGACGGTGTAACCAAATCACTAGGGCTACACACTAGTCATGCCAGTGGTGCATCACAGACACGGCCATGTTACCTTCATGGCTAGAAAACACATTTTGGCTCGTAGTATCAAACTGGGGTCAAAGGTCAAAGGTTCATATCAAAGCAAAGGTTCACATGGTCATAATCACAGTCCAAATGTCAAGGTTCATATCATAGGGTTCATTTCATAGGGTTCATATCAAAGGTTCATATCATAGGTTCAAATCAGAAGTCAAGAGACCGAAGGCACCTTATTAAAAGGGCAGAATATCCGTACCTTATTCCAGCAAAGCACAAACAAAATGAATAAGATAGGATGAACTCAGTTCTTCTCCTTCTTCACACCTAGAGGGGTAGACAAGTGTTACAACACCTTCCATTTTAAGTAACTTTCCATTTTAGTCAGGTTTCCATATTTAGTAAGTTCCCACTTTTAGAAAGTTTCCTTATTTAGAAAGTTCCCATACTTAGTAGTATTTCCAAAATCTCATTTAGGCTAAGTTATAATCAAATTATCCAAAGTTACATTTTCACCCTTGAAGATTTCATACTTTACACTTTTAGTCCTTTAGTTATAAAAGTTACACTTTTAGTCCTTATAATATCCATAGTTACATATTAAGCCCCTTGGCTTTCCAAATTACACAACGTACCCTTAGTTTATTATGTTGTACGATTAGGACCTCTAAAATACAAGATTACAAAACAAGTCCCTCAAATTAATGCTTTTACATATTTGGTTCCTTTATTTATGTTTCTATCTTTTATTTATTAATAATTATACATTAGGTCCTTTAATTATCACAATGATACAAAACCCCTTTAAATATGATTTATTACACGACTTACCCTCAAGTTTCATGATTTACCATTTATAACCCTTAGTTTTGGAAAATTAACAATTTACAACCTTTTTACATATCTTGACAGCCTTTAAGTATTATCTAAACCCGTTTTAAATAATTTATAAACCATATCAAACTTTCGAAATAAAATATATAAAAATTCACAGACGTTCCTCAGGGTTTTGATTATTTTATATAATTTTTCCAGATTTTATTAAGTGGTCTAGGTATGAATTAAAAATCCTTTTCCCCAACCTGTTCCAGAACCGGATCAATTAAAAACACCCGACAATTAACCATCTGCTTACCCAGTCTAGAAAATTTATAAAATTCTACAAAAATTCCAGTAATTAGCTAACATGTGTTATATTACCCAGTTCAAAGGAAATGTTCTAAATCGTTATGGTTTTAAAATGAAAAATGAAAAACCCGACCTGTTTTTCCAGACTTCATGAATCCGACCAGACACATAAATTTCCAAAAATCAAAAAGTAACCTTCCAGGCCTCCAAAAATTACAAACTAAATTTTCCCAGGTAGCCACTTCATTGAAATTAGTTTTAGACTCAAAAACCATCCCAATACCCGTTCACATCATTGAGTTATAGCCGGTTAAATTCGAACCAATTTTCAGGTCAGTAGCAGATTGTCACAGATTCATATATAACTTAGGGTTTTTAACATATAACCTCTTTAATTCTTAACACACAATGATTATAGATGATAGTGTTACGTATATACCTTATAATAAGAACAAAATTAAGGCTTCTTGGTGGTATTTTTGGCTCGATCACAGCAGCAAGAAGGGAGGCGGCAGAAACTTTTGTGTTTAGGGTTTTTTTTTTTTTTTTTTTTTTTGGAGGATCGGTTTGATTTTGTTGGAGGAGAAGGAGATATGAACGAATTTTAAGTGAGGAAACCGTGTGAGAGGAGGGGGTTATGACATATTTTCGGGATATGATGGTTGGGCCAAGTCATGGGAAGATTTGATTGAAAGTTTCCAAATAAATCTTGTAGTTTAAATCTTTAAGTGATAATATGTGTACTTAATATATATAATCGGCCTAGGTAAGTTTTAAAGGGTCCATAGTAACTTATTTAATGTGTCAAATGTAGCTTAGGATTATTTGGTTTCGTAAGTTATTAGTTTACCAAGCTTCGGGATCAATTCGGTGCGTTAAGGACTCGTTTTGTTAAAGTTTTAGATTGTAGGGGCATTTTGGTCCTTATACATGTTTTAGATTTTCGGGTTTTACAACTCTTCCCCTCTAACAGAAAAAATTTCGTCCTCGAAATTTGCAAAGCATCAGAAGTGAAAGGATCGAAAACAAAATAGGGACGTACTAGATCAGAATGCGGATAACTAGCTCGTATTGATTCCTCGGTTTCCCAGGTAGCTTCCCGCTCTGGGTGGTTCTTCCAAAGAATCTTTGCGAACGGAGATGAAACGAAACAGAAGACACAACGGACAGCGAACGGAAATGTAAAAAGACTTGTTTCTCTTGACTCTTCATTGCCGATCCAAAAGTAACTTCAGTTCCCAGAATTGACATATCATACGGAATTCAGATTGCAAGGATCATATTCAAACATGACGAATGGTTATCATATTCTCTCAGAAGAGATACAAGGATACGCAAGATTGTGACGGATATCCCGTCCATAGCATTCGATTAGACAAATCAGATGAGATCGTACAGAAAATAAATTGTAGGTGATATCAAATGGAAGAACTTATAGCCGAACTTAAGATTCTTATCGAAATTACAAAGGTCATATGTCACCATTTGCGTGACACTTCTACCCTTGTCGGGTTGGGGTGTTACAATTACTATATATTATATCGTTTCAGAACATAGTCCTATATCACATGTTTAAACAAAAAATTGCATCCACATATATTCGTATAATATTCTATTGATTTCTTCATAATGTCTTCTACATTTCTTCATTAGGTTACCAACAAGGAAGAAGGTTCAAACATACCAACCAATGTAAACAACAAAAACTCAATTGTTATCGTTTTATCTGATGATGAAGTGGTATGTGTTTAACATGAACCTTAAAACAAAAAGAATAAAGTTGATTTATGAAATTAACTTATATTAACAAATTTATAGGAGGTACCCTTCTCCAGCAAACGCAAAAGAGGTATAAAGGATACTGCTTTGTTGGAAAATAATATTGTTCATATTGTTTTGTCGGATGATGATGAAGTATTACCAAAACTTGAAAAAAAACAGTTTGAAGGGCATGTTGAAAATCAAGACAAATTGGTATGCAAATATGATAATTACCTGATAAAGATTTTATTTCATTATTATATGTTTAATAATGGTGGTATAATATTCCTTTATCAACAATACTAACTTTTTGAGATAGTACTAACCTTTGTGACTCTAATGTGTTCTCATTATTATCTTAGGAATCTGATGATTAAACCCCTATCAGGTTTAAGTGAACCCGCAAGAATACACAAACTAACTCTTCAAAGAAGGTTTTGGACCATTTCATTGATGAACCTGCTGATGAAGACATTGATCAAGACACTGATGTTTTTCAATCATTTGATAATGTAGTTTCACCTAAATTTAAAGAAGTTTGTCAAAAGGATGAGGAATTCATTAATCATTCTACTAATTATTTGCACCATTCGGATAACTTTACAGATGAAGAAACACAAGTTCATGAACAACAATCTTCACTATCTAAAGGCCACAATTTTGCTCTCATTGATGAAGAAACTGATGAGGATACTAATAACAAGAACAACATAAGTGATGATGGTGTGTGCGTTAATATAAATGATCTGCCTCACCCTTCTCATGTTCTTGATAATCATAACAAATACATTGATGATGAAGCAGAAAAAGATTTAAAAGATTCGGACATTGGTACTGTCCGGTCTGTATCCGATGGATATGATACAGACAGTTTCATTGATGACGAATCTCTAGGGTATGATTCCACCGATGAGGAAGATGACGATGATGATTTTTGATAGTTAAATTTGTGGTTCTACTTTATCAATGTTTCCTTTATAATAAGTTTTTTCAATATTAACTGTAACGTCTTAGATTATCAAGTTTAACTTCTGAATCACTTATAATGTTCCCAATCAATAGCAATCTTTTATTTTTAAGTATTGTGTTTAAAGATGTTTAACATTTTATTTACACAATCATGTTTTTTTGTACGCAAAAACATTTTGACTATTTATTCTAATAGTTTGATTTTTTGTTTTTTAAATTTTGTTAATATATCAAGCAAATGCACATATGAATAACAACAAGAGGAAATCTAAAGCAAATCCAAATTTGTTATCAAGCCATCAAAGACATTCACATGTTCCAGTACACGATGCACCTTTAGTTGATTTTTCCATTAGAAAGGTTGGAAGGAAGGCTTCAACACCTCGACTCCCGGAAAGTTTGTGACTCGATAACAACTATAAAGCTATTTATATTTATTTTATTTTCATGATAACAACTATAAAGCTATTTATATTTATTTTATTTTCAGGTGTGCGTAATGTGTTACTTAATTCTAAAAAAGATGTTGGAAGACCATCTATGAGGCAGGCGTGTAGTCAGATGAATAAAAGTAGGTTTCATTTTGTTGTGGTTAATTATATTATGTGTGTATGAAGTTTATATTGATTTTATTTGTATTAGGTAAGGCACTTTCACATGTTACTCTTCATGTCTCATTAACTCAAAATTATTCGAATATATATTCATTTATTTATTTGTACAATAGGTACTGAATCCCATATTTCGATAACAGATGCGCCTTTAGTGGATTTCTCCATAAAAAAAGGCCGGAAGAAAGGCTTCAAGACCTCCACTTACAGAAATTTCAAAAAGTTTGCTTCTAACTTAATATCTACAATAAGAACCGAATTATTATATTTTTATTTATTTATTTGGCTTTATCAACTAACAATATATTTATGCTCATTTTATTTTCAGGTACACGTAATCAGTTACTTAATACCAAAAAATCTTCTGGAAGACCCTGTACAAGAGAAACGCATAATGAAACTACTGAAACAAGCACAAAAGGTATTCATCTTAATTTTAACATTTCATCATAAAGGTTTTTATAACAAATTTTAATTTATGCGCATCTATAAAAATTAATGTTATTGTTACTCATAAATAAAATTTTATGTGTTAGGAAAAAAACTCCAACACCTTTATCTCCTGAGTCGATTCAAGCGGCTAGAGTTCTTCGACCTAGGGGACGTCCGTGTAAAACCGACATTTCAACACGTAATTCACTATGTTAACAAATTTATCAAATTTATATTATGTGTATAGGAAATTTAAAATTGTGTTTTTTTCATTAGATACACCGCTTAACGATGTTACGCCTGTTGGCTCATTAACTCCAAAGACTACAATACGTAATGTTTCGGTTCTTGGTAGTGGTAATACTGAACCAACGTCAAAAGGTATTTAGCTTTTCATCATAATCGTAATCGCACACCACACAATTCCAAAAAAGGATACGTTCCATATATACTTATTATATATGTTATGGATTTGTAGGTACATTCATACGAAACAACAATGGTTCAAGGTTTCGCAACCAGACGCCGGTCAAATTCATTTTAGGTACATATTTACATTACTAAGTCATCATTTATCCCACATTCGAGATCCATATATAATCTTTGATTTACAAGTACATTTTTTTAATATAATGTGTCATAGGTTCCACATCTTCTAAACGCGATACACTATCCAATGGCCAATCCTCTTTACTTGCATCTGACCGTCATAAGATTAAAGGAAAAATGGTTACTAGGAATCTGCAAGGCGTATTAACTTCAACCACGCTGATCCTGTAGTCGATAAAACTGGAAATAGACATGCATTTGTTGGAATCTCGAAAGGTAAAGAATTATAAACCAACACTTAGCAAAACATTATTCATTCGTATCTGTTCAAGCATGTGATTTTTGTATTAAATATATGAAATCACTTATATCTCATTCACGTATTACCATATATCATATTATATTGATCATGGTGATCCAACATTTGAATGCGAATCTTGTGGTGCAATGTTATGGCATGCCGAGTCATACTCACTATGTTGCGGTAGAGGTAAGGTTAAGTTGGGCCCTGAACTAAAAGAGCCACCTAAACTGCTGAAACAACTTATTAAGAATGAACACCCTAAGAGTGCGTCATTCATAGATAATATCAGGCGGTATAATTCAATGTTTGCATTCACTTCCATGGGTGCTCAACAAGACCATTCTGTTAATGCCGGACGTGGTCCCTATTGCTATCGCATACATGGTGATAATTACCATTTCCCTCCGTCCCACTATAAGTGTCCACAATGGAATATTCAAAGTCTTTGTTTTTCAACTTTGACCGTAAATATTTTTGTTTGTGTTATATAATACTTGATGAAAGTTATATGAATTGATTTAGTTTTAGATGTGTTTTCATTGGGTATACTTTTCATCAAGTATTATATAACACAAACAAAATATTTACGGTCAAAGTTGAAAAACAAAGACTTTGAATATTCCATTGTGGACACTTATAGTGGGACGGAGGGAGTACCATTTAGCTGGCACTCTGTTGCCAAAACCTGGAAAGCCACCTAAATTTTCTCAGCTTTATATCGTTGATACTGAAAATGAGATCAAAAACAGAATGAACGTTGTCAGGTTTAATTCTTTATCCAACTACATTTTGTTTTTTAACATTATCACAGAAAATTATATATTCTTATTATCCGTATATACTTCCTAAATACTGAAATTTTATGTTACAGCAATGAGTCGCGCACGTCTTAAAAAAATGATTTACACTACCAGCTTACGATGGAGATACGTGACATGCTCGATTCTATTAATCCATTGGTTCAGGATTTTCGCATGGCTGGTGAACGTATGAAGTCTTCTGATGATAATAATTTTTGTCTTAAGCTTATTGGTACAAGGGAGCGAGATGGTAGACACTATAATCTACCCACGGCATCCGAGGTCGCTGCCTTAATTGTGGGAGATTTTGACGAAACCAAAAACAAGAGGGACATTATTCTCCATCAACAAGATGGTGATCTTAAGAGAATCAGTGAATTGCATCCCTCCTATCTCGCATTGCAATACCCTTTGTTTTTCCCTTATGCTGAGGATGGATATCGTACTAATATATTCCATGAAGGCGTAACTGATTACGATGAAACAAACAAAGGAACACGCGTTACAATGAGAGAGTGGTTCGCATATCGTGTTCAAGAAAGGCAAAAGGAATTCTCCATGATGCTAAACGGAAGAAGGCTATTTCAATTTTTGGTAGATGGATACACAATGGTTGAATCAGAAAGAATGCCTTTTAACAAAAAACTGCAGAAGGAGATTAGAAGTGAAACTTATTTTAAGTTGGCAAAATTGGCTGATGATGCAGAGTCTGGAGTACAGCTACGTGGCAAAAAGGTCATATTGCCATCGTCATTTACCGGTAGTCCAAGGTATATGATGCAAAACTATTTGGACGCCATGACAATTTGCAAGTTTTATGGTTATCCAAACTTATTCATAACCTTTACATGTAACCCAAATTGGCCAGAGATTTCACGTTTTATGGCGGAGAGAGGTTTGAAATCTGAGGACCGACCGGATGTAATTACCCGAGTGTTTAAAATTAAGCTTGATAGCCTTATGACTGATTTAAAGGATCGACGTACATTTGGACGTGTCAAAGGAGGTAATCCCATTAAACTATTTTGTCCATTTTTTATTATGAATCATTTCATTGAGTTTGTTACCTTATTGGTTAATTGCATCATTTGTTTTTTTATTTTCCAGCTGTTTACACCATTGAGTTTCAAAAAAGAGGCCTTCCTCATGCTCACATATTGCTATGGCTTGAAACTGAAGATAAGATAACCACAACAGCAAATATTGATAAGTATATATCAGCTGAAATACCGAATAAGGACGAGGATCCTGAATTGTATCAGATTGTTACAGATCACATGATGCACGGCCCATGCGGTCATGATAATCCAAGCTGTCCGTGCACGGTTGATTTCAAATGTACCAAGAACTTTCCAAAACAATTTAACGAAACCACAGTAATTGATGACAATGGTTATGGAATTTATAGGAGGAGGAATGATGGAAGTACTATAAAGAAAAACGTAGTCCCTTACAACCCCGGTTTGCTCAGGCGATATCAGTCACATATAAACGTTGAATGGTGCAACCAGGTTGGGTCCATTAAGTATTTATTCAAATACATAAACAAGGGACCGGATAGGGTTACTGTTGGTCTAGATGGCGAAGAGGTCGACGAGATTAAGGATTTCTATGATTGTAGATATCTTTCTGCTTGTGAAGCAGCTTGGCGTATATTTAAATTTGATATACACTATAGGACTCCAAGCGTTGAACGTTTGCCATTTCATTTGCAGGATGAACAGTCCGTCGTATTTGATGCAACCGAAAGCATTGATTACACTCTTGAAAAGGAATCTGTAAACCAGACTAAATTTGTACAGTGGATGGAACTAAACAAGACTGATACATTTGCGCAGAAATTGCTTTACGTGGAGTTCCCTAAATTTTATGTTTGGAATTCTCAGAAAAGAATTTGGATAAAGAGAAAGAGAGGTTTTAGTTTAGGACGTATTCATCACGTTCCGCCTTCTTGGGGAGAGTATTTTTACTTGCGTGTATTGCTAAACAAGGTGAGAGGTCCGCAGAAATGGGAGGACCTCAGGGAATATGACGATGTTGTGTATCCTACTTACAGAGATGCTTGTTATACGCGTGGAATTTTGCAGGATGATAAGGAGTATATTGATGGATTACTGGAAGCGAGTCATTGGGGAATGGGCGATTATTTGAGATCATTCTTTATCATGCTACTCATGACAGATAGTATGTCTCGGCCGGAAGTTGTTTGGGAAAAAACTTGGCATGTTTTGGCTGCTGATGTGGAGCATGTTGAGCGCATAAAGCAGAATAATCCTGGTATGTTGTCTGTTTTTTTCATTTTCATTCCGTATTATATGTCGAACTTATGTGTAACTTATATGGAACACATGCTATTGTGCCAAACACTCATACACCTAATAATATTTGTACACATCATAAATAAAGCTAAATAGCCAGTTAAATAAGACTAAAACAATCAGAACAAGTAAGGTCCCTCTTGTGCCAAACACTCATATACCAGCATAACATTCAGTTAGAAAACTAAGGTTTGTACTACTCTAATGTCCAAACCCTCATACACATGCATAATTGCAGCCCTTACAAAATTTTTCTGCATATATTAATACAAAAACTTTTTGATCTAATGTGCCAAAGAATCATATGTAAAGATTGACTCATCAAAATTTTTTAAGTTCATGTCTCTATGCCTTTTTTTTTCTTTTGTACATGCAGACTGCAACTTTAAGACAGTCATAACTATAATATGATCTGTAACTTATATTGAATACATGCTACTATGATCTCTTTATGAATTAAATTTTACGTTAGATCCTTGATTGCTGCAAATAGTTCCCTTTTACATCAACACAGCTTTTCCGTTACTAAACAATCCTATATTAAGTTTCAATATTACGTATATGCAGGCCTGCAACTTTCAGACGATCAGAAGTATAACATATGTCTAACTTATATTGAACACATGCTACTGTGTAACAACAAGAGTTTAAAGTCATTCACGCATATGCCATTTCCGAAAAATGAATACACGATGGAAGGGTATAACAGGTTGATATATGATGAGACATCGTACAATAAAGATGAATTAAAAGAGCAACATAAAACATTGTATGGTAGCTTGACATCTGAACAAAAAGGTATTTATGCAACTGTTATGGACGCTATAGACTAGAAGAAAGGTGGAATGTTCTTTGTGTATGGATACGGTGGAACTGGAAAAACATACCTTTACAAAACAATGTCTGCTGCCTTACGTTCAAAAGGTGGTATAGTGTTGAATGTTGCGTCTAGCGGTATTGCTGCGTTATTGTTGGAAGGCGGAAGGACATCACATTCTCGGTTTACAATTCCAATTTATATAGTAGAAGATTCAATGTGCCACATTCCTGCTGACAGTGACCTCGCTGATTTGATACGACAAGGGAAGCTCATTATATGGGACGATGCTCCTATGATATAGTCATATTGTTACGAAGCATTTGATAGGACATTGCGAGATATTTGCAGGTCAGACCCTTCTCAACCATCTAACCGTGTTTTTGGTGGAAAAGTAGTGCTTTTTTGTGGTGATTTTTGACAAATACTTCCTGTCATTCCTAATGCCAGCCGTAATGATGTCGTCAATGCCACAATTAACTCTTCTTATCTGTGGCAACACTGCAAAGTTATGAACTTAACAGTAAACATGAGATTAGGTTCTGGATCAACTAAATCTGAAAGAAAGAAATACAAGATTTTGCTGATTGGATTTTAGACATTGGTAATAGAAAGGTTGGTGGTAAGAATGATGGCGACTCAACTGTTGTATTTCCAGATGGGATGTTGATTCCAGAGTCCGATGATTACGTAGGCTCAATAATTGATGCAACATACCCGCGTTTTCTTGACAACCTATGGAATCCTGAATTCTTTCAGGAAAGGGCCATTCTTTCACCAACTCATGAAATGGTTGATATGATTAATGAACGCATGCTGGAGTTAATTCAAGGAGACGAGACGATATATTGTTGTTCTCTTTTCACAAGTAGAAATAACTACAAAGTTAATCTATTTGTGTACCATGACTGATAAGATGTGATGATTAATTTTGACAAATAAGTTTAATGTAAAGATAAAAACACAAGTTTTTCAACGTTTAAATTCTTATTAGAAATTAATCAAAGAATCTATTACCCAAGTGTTTTGCGGAATAAACACTTGGGATTGAATAGACAAGGTATGGTGTTCTCCTCACTAAACTCAAGGTATTCTTGAGTGACAACAATAAAGACCCAATGAGCTATCTCAGGGATGTGGTTGCTCTTTGGAGGAGAAAAGTGGTTTTGTGAAAGTCTAAGCTTTTAATGCACAAAACTTAATCCACTTTTCTCCTCATCTATCCTATTTATACACAAGTATAAAAGAGCACCCGTGACTAAAAGTATAAAGGAATAACCTAGCTAGTCTGACAAAAGCACAACAGTCTTTTGTCAGTTCCAAGAATCCATTTTGGGAATGGCTTAAAAGTGCTTTCCAGAAGTCAGTGATTACACTTCTCATCTTTAAGCCATTTAGGGAAAGTTTGACTTTGGCGGCGATAGGACCCCTCCTTATCTTTTCAAACTCTTCCCGCTCAATCCCGCCTTTCTTTCAGACTTCAGATTCTTCAGTCTAGGTCTTCAGTCTTCAGTCTTCAATTATCATTGTTGTTGAGGAGACTGGGGGTTCAGTAAGCTCTTGTCAGTACTCACTGAACCCATCATCTTCTTCTTTGCCTTAAGTCCTACTCAGGGAGTTCCGCCTTACTGAGTGGTGAATCCTTCTTCTTGAACTCGTCTTAAGCATCCTGAAGATGACTCACTGAGTGACTGTTCACTCAGTGACTTGAGATTGTTTACGGTTGATTAACACTTGGCTTAATTTGTATTCAAATCCTGTTTTCAGGACGCTTGGGTACTGACGGAGTTTCATACCATGCCCTGGGAGCTTGTTTCAGTCCATAAAGGGCCTTGCCAAGCTTCCAGACATAGTCAGGAAACTCACTACTTTCAAATCCAGGAGGTTGTTGAACATAAACTTCTTCTTTCAGTGAGCCATTCAGGAATGCACTTTTAACATCCATTTGGTACACTTTGAAGTTCATGTAGGTTGCAAATGCAAGGAAGATCCTGATGGCTTCCATCCTTGCTACTGGTGCAAATGTTTCTTCATAGTCAATGCCTTTTTGTTGATTGTAGCCTTTGGCAACCAGTCTGGCCTTATTTTTTTATGACTATGCCATTTTCATCAGATTTGTTTTTGAACACCCATTTCATGCCAATGACTGTAACATCCTGAGGACATTTGACCAAGGTCATCACCTTGTTTCTGTCAAATTGTTCCAGTTCATCATGCATGGCCTGAACCCAACTTGGATGTGTAAGTGCTTCTTTGACACTTTTGGGTTCAATTGTGGAAATGAAGTCCACAAACAGGCATTCATTGGCTGAGGCTGCTCTTAGTTTTATAGCCGTGCTTCTAGTGAGCATACCTTCAGTAGGCACTCCAATAATATTGACAAGTTCTATATCCTGAGACCTAGTCCAACTGTCCTGAGGTCTTGGATACTGATTAGAACTTATGGAGGCCTGATTAGGTGGAGGTGTAGGTTCTAGTGCAGACACCTGATGATCTTCAGGATCTTGAGTGTCTAACTGGGTTGGTTGATCACTGAGATTATTTGGTTCCTGAGCACTTTGTTCAGACTGATTGATTGCATCAGTACTTGTTTGTGCTTCAACGAACTCAATGATGGTTGGGTAAGGAAGGTTGTGAGGGACAATGTGATAGGAGATATCAACATCTGCTTGATACTGAGTAGAAGGATTGTTATCAGGATGATATTCATCAGGAGGGTATCTTGATGAGTCATCAATTCTTATCTCTTCCACTGAGCTATTTAAGAACCTGATTGCTTCAGTGCTCTCATCAAAGGTAACATGGAATGTTTCCTCAGTTTGTTGTCTCCTTGTGTTGAACACCCTGAAGGCCTTTGAGACAAGAGAGTATCCTAGGAAGTATCCATCATCAGCTTTGGCATCAAATTTCCCTAAGTGATCCTTGTGATTATGAATAAACACAGGACACCCAAAGACATGAAAGTAGCTAATATCAGGGATCCTTCCCTTGAATAACTCATATGGGGTTTTGCTATGTCTCTTGACAATGATGGATCTGTTTTGTGTGTAACAGGCTGTTTTGACTGCTTCAGTCCAAAAGTGTTTGGAAATGACTGATCCATTTAGCATTGTCCTGGCAGCTTAAATGAGTGTTCTATTCTTCCTTTCAACCACACCATTTTATTCAGGTGTGTAAGGTGAGGAAAATTTTTGGTGGATACCTTTCTCATCACAGAAACTTTCAATTTCATGGTTTTTGAACTCAGTCCCATTGTCAGTCCTAATCTGTTTGACTTTAATGTCATTTTGATTTTCAATGTTCCTGACAAAGGATATGATAGTTCTTCCTGCCTGACTCTTTTTGTTCAGGAAGTAAACCCAAGTGTATCTTGAGTATTCATCCACAATGACCAGAGTATACTTCTCATGGTTAATGGATCTAGGACTGATGGGCCCAAAGAGATCCATATGGAGAAGATGAAGGAAATTCCTGATGGAAAAGTTTGTTTTGGTTCTAAAGGATGCTCTATGATGTTTACCTTTCTCACAGGCAGAGCATGGTTTATCCTTTGAGAACACAAGAGATGGTAAGCCAAGGACCTTGTTTTGTTTCACAAGATTGTTTATGTTTTTGAAGTTCAGATGGGAGAGTCTCTTATGCCAAAGCCAGTTGAGGGTTTCAGTGGCCTTAGCAAAGGGACAAGTTCCGTTCTGAGTTAGACTGGACATGTCTAACACATAAACATCTTGTCTTCTAGGTGCAATAAGGACAACTTCCTTATTTGCATTGAAGATGGTTCCTTGCTTATCATCAAACTGAACTATGTACTTTGCATCACATAGTTGACTGACACTGATCAAATTGTACTTAAGACCATTTACATAAGCTATCCTAGTAAAGACTATACCACTGCAGTTTACTGAACCATAACCTTCAGTGAGACATGATGAATTATCAGCAAATACCACCTTTGGTCCTAGTTCTTCTACATATTTGTGCAGATACTCTTTCACACCAGTCATGCTCCTTGAACATCCACTATCTAGATGCCAAACTGGCTCCCTGGCATGTCTCTGCACAAATTGTAAACTGAGTTAGTTCTTTCTAGGACCCCTCTTCTTGGAGGGCTTGGCTTTAATAGCCTTCTTAAAAGTAGCAATTGATTCATGGTCAGAGGTTGAATGGACTGAGTTATCACAAATATTGCATTTGATTGCAGAAGTTGACTTAGTAGACTGAGAGGATGGTTTTGGAATTCCTCTTCTAGTCTGAATGACATCCTCATGTCCTGAGGTGTCATGAGTGGGATCACCACATATGTCACAACTTGTGTCCATTAGGCAATCCTCAGGAAGGTGGTCATTGAAACCACAGTGAGGGCAAGGTGCAAAAGGTTTGGCCTTTTGTTTCAGTTTCTGCTTGGAATCAGATGGATACTTATGAGCTTGTGCTTTAAAGTGTGCCATATTTGATTTGGTTGTGTATGATTGATGATCAGAGGTCCTGTGATCTTCCTTTTTGCATATCATGCAGTAAAGGATTCTGAAACAGTCATCAGTGGAATGATTGGTATAGTGACACAACTCACATCTAAGCAGAGGTTTGGAGGGTTTTGGTTTGGTGCTTGAGGAAGCTGATTTTGATTCCTTAATCTTTGATTGAGGAGTTTTTTCAGAAGATTCAATCTTCTCACTCAGCTTCCTGACAAGCTCAGCCAACTGATCAATTTTTGAGTCAGGGCTTTCAGTTTTTTACTTCAGAAGGGACTGAAGTTGTTGAGTCATCAGTATTTACTGAGACTTCAGGGGTTTGCCTTTTCAGGATGGTTTTTCCCAATCCTGGCTTCTCTTTTGGAGAATGCTGAGAGTAGACCAATGGTGTGAGGTCTGAGCTTGGTGCAGCTCCCTAAAGGACTTTCAGAGGTGGGAGTGGTGCAAGTGATTCTGATTCAGACTCTTTGACTGACTCAGTACTACTGGGTTCGTCAGTGAGTCCAAGCATATTTTTCAGAGCCTGACTTTCAGGAAGCAAGATTTTCCCAGTTTCAAAGTTTGGCAACTTACTGACTGGGTTCTCCCTGACAATCCAGTCATTTGACTTGGGTTCCATTTCCTGCTCAAAAGATATGCCAGCTGGAATAAAATCCTTTTCACTCTCACTGGGGGTTTCAGTGAGTTGGTCTTTTCCTATAACTTTCTTGTTTTCACTAGGAATTAGACTCACAGTATCATAGACTTTGGGGTTCTTTTTAGTCCAGCTTTCTATGACAGCCTTTTCTTTGTTAAGTTCATTTTGAAGAGCTTGATTCTTTTTCAAAATTTCAGTGTTCTGAATTTGGAGTGTAACAACTTCTAACTTAGCCTGTTTTAATACAAGCAACTCATCTCTACACTTATTCAGTTCTAACACAAGATTGTTATATTTTGAAAGAAAATTAAGCCTTTGTTCTTCTACAAACTTAAGATCTACAGAAATGTAATTCATATAAGACTGCCAATCAGAATCATCATCCATTGAAAGTAAAATATTTACCTTTTTCATGGTGATGTTGACCCACTCTCAATTCCTTACATGGCTCTTTCCAACAGCCATCTGATCACCATCTGAAAGTGCCATCAGTGCACTCACATGAACTTCTTCATCATCAGAGACCTCTTCTTCATCCCAGTCATAAGCTTCAGCCATAAGGACCTTGTTCTTTGCTTGAACAGGTTTGGAAGCCTGAGAGACTGAGGGAGTGGCCTCAAGAAGAGCAAGCTTAGCCTTAGCTTTCCTATATTTTGTTTCAAAGTCTTTTTGACCATTTTGAAAAGGTTGAGGGGACTGAAACATTTTATGTTGAAACTTGCTAGCTCCTGAAGAAAAACTGTTTCCAGAAAATTTATAAGAGGGTTCTGAGGTTGTTTTTGAATAACGGTCTTTAGCAAAATGACCCTTTTTACCACATTTAAAACATTCAATGGTCTCATTTGCTTTCGCTTTTGAAAAGTTTGACTGATTTCTTTTGATAAAACGTTTTGAGTTTGCAAGGAGTGCCCTTTCTTGGAATTCCAAGTGTAAATCATTCAGGTACTCCTCATTGGTTTTATCATCAACCTCATCATCAGAGTCCTCTTGAAAATCCTGCACAATACCATTAGAATAAAAGGCAGTTGATATGGGTGAGGAAGTCAGGGCCTTTTTGGTCTCAAGAGCTTTCTTTGAGTCTGGGTATCTGCTAGAGATTAAGTTGTCTTCATAGACAAACTTCCCATAGATCTCAGGGAGCTCAAGGGTCTGAATGTGGTTTGCATTCCTGAGGCCCTAAGAGAAGTTTAACCACTTCTCAGGGAGACTGTTGACAAAGCCAACATTGATCTCATGCTTAGACAAAACTACACCATCATTTGACAATTCATTTATCAGGGTCTTGTATCTGGTATAGGTCTGAGAGAGACTTTCAGAGTCCTTTGCCCTGAAAGTATTGTACTCAAGTTTCAGGTCCATGATCCTGTTTTCCTTGGTATCTGAGGGATCTTCAAAGCTATTAATCAAGTCAACCCAAGTTTGTTTGGCTGTAAAAACAGTTAATGACTGATACCATTATATCGTCTGGGAGACAAGATATAATTATGCTTTTAAGGCGCTGGTCTTGATTGACCACCCTTCTCTCATAAATGGTCCATTGTGCTTCAGGTTTAGGTAACCCTTCAGCGGTCTTAGAGACATAAGGACCTTCATTTCATTGATACAAGTGATGTAGTATGGTTCCATACCAGTCAAGCAGCAAAGCATGCGATTTTTCCACTTGCTAAATTTTCCAGCTTCAAGTCTGGGAGCAACAGCTGAATAGCTACCTCCCTTTTTATCGACTAGCTGGGGCACATCCATATCAGCCATAGTAGGATCTTGGTTTTAAAAACCTTGAGCACTCTTAGTTTTTGAACAGATTTTATAAACCAGAGGCTCTGATACCACTTGTTGTTCCCTTTTCACAAGTAGAAATAACTACAAAGTTAATCTATTTATGTACCATGACTGATAAGATTTGATGATTAATTTTGACAAATAAGTATAACGTAAAGATAAAAACACAAGTTTTTCAACGTTTAAATTCTTATTAGAAATTAATCAAAGAATCTATTACCCAAGTGTTTTGCGGAATAAACACTTGGGATTGAATAGACAAGGTATGGTGTTCTCCTCACTAAACTCAAGTTATTCTTGAGTGACAACAATAAAGATCTCAGGAATGTGGTTGCTCTTTGGAGGAGAAAAGTGGTTTTGTGAAAGTCTAAGCTTTTAATGCACAAAACTTAATCCACTTTTCTCCTCATCTATCCTATTTATACACAAGTATAAAAGAGCACCCGTGACTAAAAGCATAAAGGAATAACCTAGCTAGTCTGACAAAAGCACAATAGTCTTTTGTCAGTTCCAAGAATCCATTTTGGGAATGGCTTAAAAGTGCTTTCCAAAAGTCAGTGATAACACTTCTCATCTTTAAGCCATTTAGGGAAAGTTTGACTTTGGCGGCGATAAGACCCCTCCTTATCTTTTCAAACTCTTCCAGCTCAATCCCGCCTTTCTTTCAGACTTCAGATTCTTCAGTCTAGGTCTTCAGTCTTCAATCATCATTGTTGTTGAGGAGACTGGGGGTTCAGTGAGCTCTTGTCAGTACTCACTGAACCCATCATCTTCTTCTTTGGCTTAAGTCCTACTCAGGGAGTTCCGCTTTCCTGAGTGGTGAATCCTTCTTCTTGAACTCGTCTTAGGCATCCTGAAGATGACTCACTGAGTGACTGTTCACTCAGTGACTTGAGATAGTTTACGGTTGATTAACACTTGGCTTAATTTGTATTCAAATCTTGTTTTCAGGACGCTTGGGTACTGACGGACCCAACATATATGAATCATCTGATTCTGTTTCTTTGGACGATGCAGACACAAATTTTGATGATTTGATATACACTACAGATTTCCTTAACGGTATAAGGATGTCCGGTCTTCCGCAATGTTGGGAATTAAATGTTCTGAAGATTAGTATTAAGAATAACAAGTTCACAAGGTTAGTTCTGCTCAAGGAAATTCACTAAGTAGCATTCTACTGCTAGTGTATTTCATTCTGCTGCTAGGCTTAGAGATTCTGCTGCCGCAAGGATTCTACTGCTAGTGCATCAGATTCTGCTGTTGAAGAGATAAGTGTCGCGTATTCTACTGCTGTATTGATAAGTATACGAAGATATTTTGTGTATAATAGTCAAAGATATACGGTAGATAATATCTTTGATAGATGTTCAGTCAACAAGTTGTGTACACAGATACAAGTTGTATCTTATGGACTGACACACTCAAGCAAAGCAAGTAGTTCGACAAGATTTAACAATATTGTAAAGATCTTTCTTGGACTATAAAAGAAAGATCTTAGCTTAGAATTATACGTGACTAGATGCATGTACTTGGAAACTTTCATATATGTTAAGAATATAGAACAAACACAACAATAGAAATAGTCACAAGAACATAGAGATTCAAGGTTTTGTAACCCTAGTGATATTGAAGATCACTCGTATTATTTCTTAATAATATTGAATCATTTGGTGTTAACATTGTGTGTTCATAATCCAATATACAAAGCATCACTGTTCCATTTCCATAACAAATAACCTTCTAAGTGTGGTTAAGTAGATTCCTCATACTTAATCATATTCACTCAAGATATCATATACACATGTTGTCAAAGGACTAACATCCTTATAGTGTATCCAATCCTCTCAGTTGGTATCAGAGCCAGGTTGATATCTTTGATTTAGAAGAAGTAGAAGTGGATGTGGAATCAATTCAGAAAAATGTTGCTGCTAAGTTACCAATGCTCAAACAGAATGAATTTGATATATGGAGGTTAAGGATAGAGCAATATTTCCAAGTGCAAGACTATACACTTTATAAAATTATTGAAGATGGAAACTCTTTCAAGCCTACAACCACTACATCAACAGTTGAGGGCAATGTGGTGACAACTCTGCAGACACACCCAACAACTGCAGAACACAGAATAAAGATGAAAAATGACCTAAAGGCCAGAAGTATGCTGATGATGACCATTCCAAATAATCAACTTTTAAACTTCAGCAAGTTCAAAGATGCAAAGTCTTTGTTTGAGGCCATTGTTGCAAGGTATTGTGGGAATGAAGCCACCAAGAAGACCCAGAAGACTCTTCTTAAGCAGCAGTTTGAAAACTTCTCTTCAGCCAATAATGAATCATTAGACCACATGTTTAACAGGCTTCAGAAGATTGTAAGCCAACTTACAATTCTTGGGTTTGAAATACCTCAAGAAGATTTAAACCAAATTTTTGAGAAGCTTACCTGAAGAGTGGACTGTACATGTTGTTGTCTAGAAAAACAAGCCAGGCATAGACACCATGGATCTTATGGACTTGTATAGCAACTTTAAAATTGTGGAACAAGATGTGAAGAAAACTGGAGGTACTAGTTCAAGTACTGGGAACATGGCATTTATGTCATCTCCTAGTACATCAAGTCTAGTTAAAGATGAGAAGGTTGATGGTAGAGTTGGTATTGCTAGTTCATCAAGCAGTACCATGGGTATTTTGGATGAGAAGACTTGTTGTGCTTTTCTAACAAGTCGAAATGATGGGTCCATGTTAACTCATGAAGACCTCCAAGAGATCAATGATGATGATCTGGAGGAGATGGACCTGAAATGGCAAATTTCTCTTCTTAGCATGAGAGCTAAGAAGTTCTATCAAAGGACGGGGAAGAAGATCACAATCAGCAGCAATGATACTGCTGGTTTTGACAAGTCAAAGATAGAACGCTACAACTGTCACATGATGGGGCACTTCTCAAGAGAATGTAGAAGGCCAAGGCTACAAGATAGCAGGAATAGAAGTTTTGGAAGCAAATCCAAAACAGAGGAGGTTTCTGAGCCAAAAGCTATGGTAGCTATTGATGGCTTAGGATTTGATTGGAGTTTCATGACTGATGAAGAAGAAACTTCTTCTCAGATGGCACTCATGGCTTTCTCTACTGAGGTACAAAATCATAAAGTTTGTTCTAATACTTGCACTGCTCTTAAAGAACTACAAACTTTAATCAAGCATTATGATGATCAAAAGAAAGAGCTAAGCAAAACTCATCAAAACTATATAGATTATAAGTGTGGTTTAGAACCTGTAGAGAAGCAGATCATACACTATAAACAAAATGAACTTGCTTTTTCTGATGACAAAGCTCTTCTTAAACAAGACATATTCTTTAGAGATGCTGAGATTAAGCTTTTAAGAGATGCTTATGATAGGATCAAAAATGAAAATGACAACATTCACTTAAGTGTAGAAACACTAGAACATGCTTCTAGGGGTGTAACTAACATGATTGAATGTCAAGTGATCAATAAGGCAACATCTGGGTTAGGATATAAAAGTGTCCCACCTCCTTACAGTGGAATCTCTAAACCCCCAGGGATTGACCTAGAGCATTCAGGTGTACCTGAATTTCAACTACCAAATTTACAATATGGTATTCAGCCAAAAGCAAAGGTAGTTGTTAATGAACCTAAGAAAGTAAGTGAGAGTTTAAGTAAAACTTTACTTCATGAGGACAAGGTGTCCTCTGATAGAACATCAGATGTACCCCCAGTGGAATCTCTAAACCTCCTTACAGTGGAATCTCTAAACCCCCAGGGATTGACCTAGAGCATTCAGGTGTACCTGAATTTCAACTACCAAATTTACAATATGGTATTCAGCCAAAAGTAAAGGTAGTTGTTAATGAACCTAAGAAAGTAAGTGAGAGTTTAAGTAAAACTTCACTTCATGAGGACAAGGTGTCCTCTGATAGAACATCAGATGCTCCAATCATTGAGGACTGGATATCTGATGATGATGAAGTAGAACAGGTTATGTCTAAACCTGAAGTGGTTAAGAAAGCATGAACGAGTGTTCCTAAGATAGTCAAACATAATACTGATATGCCTAAAATTAATGTTAAACATGTTAGGCAACCAGTAAGATATTGTGACCAATATAGAACCACAAACAAGCCCAAAGGCAACCAAAGGAATTGGAATGGTCTTATGTCTCATCAACTAGGTGATGACTTTGACTTCTATAAAAAAAGCTTGTTTCTGTTGTGGAAAATTTGAACATCTTGCTGCTTTCTGTAACCAAGGGGTATCTGGGAATACAAACAATAGGGTGAATATAAAAAGGAATACTCCTAAAACCCATCCTAATTTCACTAGAACAATCCCCAAAGCAGTTTCATTAAAGTCTGGACCAAAAGCAGGTTCTGCTGCTAGACCAAAAGTTTCTACTGCTAGACAAGTAGTTTCTACTGCCAGGCCATTTTACTCTGTTAACCCAAAATCAACTATACGAAGTGCAAAAAACTACTTACAAATATGCACAAACAACTGCTAAAAAACCTTTTCCACCAAGAGCAGTTAAACAAAAACAAATTTGGAAACCTAAGGGTTCTACTGCTAGGGAAAATAGGGAAAATGTTGTTAAGGCCTCAGCATGTTGGATTTGGAGACCTCTTAAATCCAATAGTGCATCAACTGTTCTCAAGAGATTACATTACATTGATGTACGTGGAAAATCCAAGTCAGTAATGGCTTGGATTCCCCAAGGAAACTAATTCTTTATTTGTGTGTAGGGACATTCACAAGCAGATCATGAAGATCAAGGCTACTCAGATAATGGGTGTTCAAGGCACATGACAGGAAACATGTCTTATCTTTCAGACTTTCAATCATTAGATGGAGGATATGTTACCTTTGGAGGAGGAATTGGTGGAAAGATTACTGGTAAAGGTACTATCAAAACCAGTAAATTAGATTTTGAAGATGTGCACTATGTGCAAGAGCTTAAGTATAATCTTTTTAGTGTCTCATAAATGTGTGACAAAAAGAACAAAGTTCTTTTTACTGACACTGAATGTCTTGTGCTTTCTTCTGATTTTAAGATGCCTGATGAAAGTCAAGTACTTCTTAAAATTCCAAGAAAGGGCAACATGTACAGTGTTGATATGAACAACATTGTTCCTAAAGAGGCTCTAACTTGTCTTGTTGCAAAGGCCACATTGGATGAATCTATGAAATGGCATAGGAGGCTTGGTCACATTAATTTTAAAACCATTAATAAGATTGTAAAAGATGGTTTGGTTAGAGCTTTACCACTGAAAAGATTTGAAAATGACCAAACATGCATTGCTTGTCTTAAAGGCAAACAACACAAAGCCACTTGTAAGCCCAAGATTTTTAACTCTATTAATCAATCATTGTTTATGCTTCATATGGACTTATTTGGACCAACTTCAGTGAGTAGCATAATGCATAAGAGATATTGTCTAGTTATTACTGATGACTATAGCAGATTTACATGGGTTTTCTTTTTAGGTTCTAAGGATGAGACTTCTAGCATTCTTAAGACATTCATTACAGAGATAGAGAACCTAGTAAGCAAGAAAGTCAAATTCATTAGATGTGATAATGGGACAGAGTTCAAAAATAGAGTTATGGATGATTTCTGCAAAGAAAAAGGTATTAGGAGAGAATTTAGTGTTGCTAGAACCCCTCAACAGAATGGAGTAGCTGAGAGGAGAAATAGGACACTCATAGAAGCTGCTAGAACTATGTTAGCTGACTCTAAGCTACCTATAACTTTTTGGGCTGAAGCAGTAAACACTGCTTGCTATGTCCAGAATAGAGTTTTAGTTGTTAAGTCTCACAATAAGACATCATATGAGCTTTTTAGAGGTAGAACTCCTGCAATATGATTTTTTAGACCTTTTGGATGTCATGTGACAACTCTCAATACCTTAGACCATCTAGGAAAGTTTGATGGCAAAGTAGATGAAGGATTCTTAGTTGGATATTCTCTTAATAACAAAGCATTTAGAGTATACAACTTAAGAACTAGGAGAGTAGAAGAAAACCTGCATGTGGAGTTTTTAGAAAACAAATCCAATGTAGCAGGTGAAGGTCCCAAATGGCTATTTGATCTTGAGTATATAACCAAATCAATGAATTATGTGCCTGTTGTTGCAGAAACTAATGAATTTTCAGGTTCACAAGCTGATGATACAACAAATGAGGCAGGGTTAGAAAAGGAGACAGATCAAGGTTATGTGATGATGCCAATATGGACAAGTACAAGTGTGGATTCAACTTCAACAAATGATGAACCTTCTTCTGATGAAGTTAAAGAAGGGATTGAAGATGAACACAAGGTTGATGGAACAAAGGAACAAGAAAATGTTTCTACTGATGATAGTGCTGCTGAGACAGAGCATTCTACTGCTAGGCCAAATGTTTCTACTGCTGGCCCATCAGAACCAAATGAGGCAGAATTCTCAGAATATGAGGTGGATTTCAATAATCTCCCACCTACTATCAAGTTCCTACAACACCACACACAAGGATTCACAAAGTCCACTCCCTGGACAATGTGATTGGAGATGTACAATCAGGGGTGAAGACAAGGCAAAAACTGATGTCTTCAGACCAACAAGGGCTTCTTAATGCTCTTTATGCATCAAAGCAGCATGAGTATTCCAACTCTTGCTTATTTGTATGTTTTCTATCACAAGCAGAATCAAAGAATGTTCTAAAAGCCCTAGATGATTCAAGCTGGGTAGAAGCTATTCAAGAAGAGCTTCTTCAGTTCAAGATTCATAAGGTTTGGGTATAAGGGTAATTGGCACTAAATGGGTTTTCAAGAATAAAAGGGATGAAAGGGGCATAGTGATTAGAAATAAGGCTAGATTAGTAGCCCAAGGGTACACACAAGAGGAAGGGATAGACTATGATGAGGTTTATGCTCTAGTAGCAAGAATTAAGGCAATTAGGCTTTTCTTAGCTTATACTTCATTCATAAACTTCACAGTTTACCAAATGGATGTCAAGAGTGCTTTTTTATATGAAACTATAGAAGAGGAGGTTTATGTCTCACAACCCCCAGGCTTCACTGATCTAGAACATCCAGACAAAGTGTACAAGGTAGTTAAGGCTCTTTATGGCCTTCATCAGGCACCAAGGGCATGGTATGAAACACTGGCTTCCTACTTAATAGAAAATGGATTTTAAAGAGGCAAGATAGATCAGACACTTTTCATCAAGAGGCATCAGCAGGATCTTTTGCTAGTTCAGGTGTATTTGGATGATATCATCTTTGGATCTACTAGGAAGGAGATGTGCTTAGAGTTTGAGAAGCTTATGCATGATAAGTTTCAGATGAGTTCCATGGGGGAACTTACATTCTTTTTGGGTCTGCAAGTTAAGCAATCAAGTGAAGGCATTTTTATCTCTCAAGATAAATATGTTGCAGAGATTCTTAGAAAATTTCAATTTGCTGATTCAAAAGTGGCAAGCACACCAATGGACTCTGAGAAGCCACTTCTTAATGATGTAGATGGAAAAAATGTAGATGTACACACATACAGATCTATGATAGGCTCCTTGATGTATCTTACATCATCAAGACCTGATATCATGTTCTCTGTTTGTGCTTGTGCAAGATTTCAAGTAACTCCTAAGGTTTCTCACTTAACAACTGTCAAGAGGATTTTTAGATATCTCAAGGGTCAGCCTAGGTTGGGACTATGGTACTCTAGGGAATCACCTTTTGATTTGGTAGTATATTTAGATAGTGATTATGCTGGTGCAAGCTTGGACAGAAAGTCAACAACTGGAGGATGTCAATTCCTTGGGTGTATACTTATCTCATGGCAGTGTAAGAAGCAAACAATTATGGCTACTTCAACAACTGAAGCTAAATATTTAGCTGCTGCAAGTTTTTGTGGTCAAGTCCTATGGCTTCAAAACCAACTTCTTGACTATGGGTACAATTTCATGAACACTGTCATATATATTGATAATAGTAGTACAATTTGCATCATTAAAAATCCAGTGCAACATTCTAAAACAAAACACATTGAAATTAGACATCATTTTATTAGAGACTGTAATGAGAAAAAGTTGACTCAAGTTCTTAAAATTGATTCTGATCACAACTTTTCAGATCTTCTTACAAAATCTTTTGATGTTGGAAGGTTTCAATACTTGGTAGCAAGTATTGGGATGCTAAATCCTTAAAATTTTTAATCTATGTGGTTTTTGTATATAAATTTATGTTATACTGCTAGCTTTGTAAAATTGTTTCTATTATAGAAAAAGATTGTACTTCTAGTACAACTTTGGATTGTGTTATTCATACTGGTTTATTCTAACATAAGACAAGTACTTTGTACTTTGATTTCTTGGTTTTAGACTAACAATTTCAGGTTTGAACATTGAGCACAAAGGAAGTTTCAAGTGAAATGGAAGCAGCAGAATGATAATACTAGTTGCTGACAAAATAGGTTCATGATAGAAAGAGTTTGGGAATTTTAAACTTCTTTAAAACTTCTTTCTTGAAACCTAATTATGATGTTTCACATTGAATTAATGGCATAGTTGATCAGATAGTAACTGATGCAACTCACTTTCTATCATTTTATACTTTTTAAGTATAATGAGCAAGTCTAAGGATATCTGATAGAAAGAACAGGTAGCAAAAGTGAATCTAACACTTGTGTTAAAGGTAACAATTGCTATGAGCTGGAAACCCTGTTAGAAAAGCTCTTTGAATGAGTTTATCAGCACACAGGCAGTTATGTATAACTGAAAACATTGGTTCTCACACAACCAGAGGTTGCTTTAAACCAAAATTTTGATTAAGTGTCTGTTACTACACTTAATCCCTTCAAAATGGTTGCAAGCAGTATGATTTTTCACAATAAAATCAAGTACATACTGCTAAGTCAAAAGTTTTCTTAAAAAGAATTTTCAAAGTGGCTCAGAAAAACCATCAAATGATGGATTATGAGTCAATGCCCCATGATTCACCTCTCACAGGAGTTAACACACCTGGAAGTGATAAGGGCAGTATTGAAATTTAAGGAATGATGGCTACATGTACAACATTGTCTGAAAACATGTTCTAATTGGTAGATCAGATGATGGTGATATGATGGTGAGAGATCTTCCAAACAGGGGAGGAAATGTTATTTGCAATCCAGGGGAGGAAACAAAGCCCAAGGAAGGAAGTTTAACCAAATGTAATGGAGGCTGAAAATGACAAGATTCTGGAGTATTATATATATTCAGAAGGGATGAAGCATTCAAAAGGAGAAAGTTCTATCTAGGTTCTTTCAGTTTCAATTTCAGTTCACTACGTTTGTTCATCACTTGCAAAGGCTTGCTGAAAGATGATTTGACTTCTTGGAACAAGCATCCAAGATACACAGCACCATTGCCTCTTATAATTCCTCCATCCAAGGAAATTGCACCATCTTTTAGGCAAGGTATGAAGCCTGAAGATTGGTATTGATATTGTTAAAGTCAAAGGAAATAGCAGATGAGTTACTGAGAAAGATATTCAGTCTTTTAGAACTTAGGAAAGCTCAGATCAAGGGTCTGACTATGAAGTGTTTGAAAGATCCTCACAATCAGAATTTAATTCAGAAGAAACATATGATTTGGGATAAATCAAATGTTTAGGGAAGGATTGTTGGGAATTAAATGTTCTGAAGATTAGTATTAAGAATTACAAGTTTACAAGGTTAGTTCTACTCAAGGAAATTCACTAAGTATCATTCTACTGCTAGTGTATTTCATTCTGCTGCTAGGCTTAGAGATTCTGCTGCCGCAAGGATTCTACTGCTAGTGCATCAGATTCTGCTGTTGAAGAGATAAGTGTCGCGTATTCTACTGCTGTATGGATAAGTATACGAAGATATTTTGTGTATAATAGTCAAAGATATACGGTAGATAATATCTTTGATAGATGTTCAGTCAACAAGTTGTGTACACAGATACAAGTTGTATCTTAGGGACTGACACACTCAAGCAAAGCAAGTAGTTCGACAAGACTTAACAATATTGTAAAGATCTTTCTTGGACTATAAAAGAAAGATCTTAGCTTAGAATTATACGTGACTAGATGCATGTACTTAGAAACTTTCATATCTGTTAAGAATATAGAACAAACACAACAATAGAAATAGTCACAAGAACATAGAGATTCAAGGTTTTGTAACCCTAGTGATATTGAAGATCACTCGTATTATTTCTTAATAATATTGAATCGTTTGGTGTTAACATTGTGTGTTCATAATCCAATATACAAAGCATCACTGTTCCATTTCCATAACAAATAACCTTCTAAGTGTGGTTAAGTAGATTTCGCATACTTATCATATTCACTCAAGATATCATATACACACGTTGTCAAAGGACTAACATCCTTATAGTGTATCCAATCCTCTCACGCAACATGCAATAAAGTTAGAGATTGGTACTCCTGTAATGTTAATGCGAAACATTGATCAAAAAGCAGGGCTATGCAATGGAACTAGGCTTCAAATACTAAGGTTGGGAATCAATGTTATCGAAGTAAAGATCATATCTGGTGGAAATGTTGGTAGGATTTGCGCTATTCCCCGTATGGTAATTACCTCTTCAGAAACAAAAATACCATTCAAATTGAACATAAGGCAGTTTCCTATTCAAGTGTGTTTTGGTATGACGATTAATAAAAGCCAAGGACAGACATTGCCACAGGTTGGTTTGTATTTACCACAACCGGTCTTCTCGCAAGGCCAACTATATGTCGCTTTGTCAATAGTCAAGAGCAAGCGAGGATTGAAGGTTCTATGTTTAGATAGGGACGGAAACTCTTGCAACTCAATTGCAAATGTAGTTTACAAAGAAGTCTTATGTCGGATTTGAATACGCAACAATGTTTTGTATACACAACATTTTATTTTAGCTAAAACCGAGTGTTTAGTTTTTTTAATTTTTTGTCTCATTGTATGTTTTTATTATGTTTTGTTATTTTCAATATTTGTTTACGTCCACTTATTATTATTAATATTATTATGAAGCGAAACCGCCCATCAGGCGGGTTATGTAGCTAGTACATTTTATATGGAAATAGTATTTTTAATATTATAAATAGTAATTTCCTTCATAATGGTCTGCAACATTTGGGTCAGCTTTACATTTAGGTCGCGTTTTAGTCAATCTTTGTAGGATCGTGTTTTAGTGTTTTGCTAAATAAATTTGGGTCGAGTTTGTGGGGGTCGCGTTTTTAGTGTATGGTCGCGTTTTAATTTGTCGAGTTTAACTGGGTCGCGTTTTAGTGTATAGTCGAGTTTCGCGTTTTACATGTTTTGAGTTTAAATGTGTCGTGTTTTTAAAAATCATGTCACGTAGAATGTCACGAAAATACATGTGTAGGGTCAGAAATTTGTTTTCAAATAGATCTAACAGAAGAAAATGAAAAGTTCATTTTCGTAACAAAGTTATGTGACGTTTAATTTCGTAAAAAGGTACTCTTTATAGTCCGTTTAAGAAATTTTCTCTTCAAAAAATGCTACCACACGAGATAAGATATATCAGAACTTTCTTGGCTTCTCAAAGAAACAACCATTCGCTACCACAAAACCAAGCCTATTTCATCCTGACGTATCTTTGATACTAACAATGAGAGTCAGGAATTAAAATAATATAAGTTTTACCAAAAAAAGAAAAATATACACGTATATGTAGTATATAGTTCTTTCTTATACAACAAGAAGAAGTAAGTCGTATATCAAGAGTCTTTATCTTATTACATGATTTATTACATGACTTATTCACACGGGTTAGTCACTAGTGTATATGTATATGTGTCTGCAGGGGCGCAGCTATATAGGGGGGCCGACCCCCCGAAATTTTTTTTGCGATGTAGGGGGTATATAGTTTTCGTGTAGAAAAATTTCGGTATATTCGGTTTCGACCCCCCATTTTAATTGTGAATTTTTTTTTTATATATTAAGCAATAAAATTGATCCATTACATTTTACATAAGCCCATCTACCCAAACTAAAATCCATTACATAATTAAAGAAAAAAAATAGAAACCGGAACATTGGAACAACCAAACAATAACAATTAACAAACCAAATAATCCCAAACCCTCCCGACCTTCCTGGCTCCTCCGCTCCTGCTTCCCGCCGGCCACCTCCGACCACCGCCGACCGGCGACCAGCCTCCGCCACCGCCGACCAGCCTCCGCAGTCCGCACATATTAGGTTTGTTGTCTTTAAATGATTAAATCTATCTACTTGTCTTTTATTTAGGGATTTAGTAGAAATTAGGGATTTAAGTAGAAATTAGAAATTGGGGTTGAAAGTTCAAATTGGGGTTGAAAGTTCAATATGGCAGAAATTAGAAATTGGTGTTGGTTCTTGTGGTCCTCGTGGATTTTATGGAACAAAACCAATTTAAGTTATTTTATGGAACAAAACCTTTTTAATGTTTAGTTGTCTTGGACAAATGTTTAGTTTTTTAGTGATTGAAACTTTTTTTTTATAATAATAGTATTTAAGTTTTGACCCGACCCGAATCGAATCACCGACTCGAACATATTACCCGAAAAATAGCGTTAGGAAAAAAAAATAGATCCCGACCCCCCACTGAAAATTTTCTAGCTTCGCCACTGTGTGTCTGTTAAGGAAGATGAAAAGCTATGGGTCGTTCCTCTCTTTTTGTTGAAGCAAATTAACTATTTTTAAGACACTTTTCCATGGCATCTCTCTAGTGATAAGTATGTGGGGAACAATTGAAATTGGTTGGGCTCAACCCATTCATGTATATATTAATATAGGGACACACTATATAAACGAGGTCTAGGGTCTACCCTAGTCAACTTTTTTTTTTTTTTTTTTTTTTTTTTTTTTTTGTACTTGTTGTCAGTTTTTTTTGCAGTTTTTTTTTTCTGTTTTGTCCTATGCTGTCTTTTTTTTCTTTCTTTTTTTTTTTTTTTTTTTTTTTTTTTTTTTTTTTCCCAAAGTTAAAGTAATAAGTGTTTTTTTTTTTTTTTTTTTTTTTTTTTTTTTTTTTTTTTGTCTTTGTATTTTTTTGTCCAGGTCAAGTGTAGTGTTTTTTTTGTCCAGAAGTCCAACTGCAGATTCCACAATCCACACACACAAAAGTAAAACACAAATTAAGTACCATTGTCCAAGTGCAGATTCCACACAAACACAAAAGTGAAACACCAAGTCTAAACCAAAAGTGAAACACAAAGTTAAAAGTGCAGATTCCACACAACACAAAGTGCAGATTTCGTCATCGCCTTATAGGCTCAGATTTGAAAACGTAATAGAAAAAAATGTAGATTTTTAGTAAGGCTCGGATTCGAAGGTTGCAAAGTGATAAAATATCACTTTGCCATGCCGTTCGGTTTTGAAGGTTGCAAAGTGATAAAAATATCACTTTGCCATCCATTCGGTTTTCGTCATCGCCTTATAACCAAAAGTGAAACACAAAGTTAAAACCATTGTCCAAGTGCAGATTCCACACAATTGCACACAAGGGTTATATCCAAATAGGGGGGGCCTGGATATCACAGATTGTTAACACAATCCACAAAAGCAGATTCCACAATCCACAAAAGCAGATATCACAGATTGTTAACACAATCCACAATCACAAATTGATACAAGCATGTCACAAAACAGTAAGATTCCCAAACTGCATGCCCGTAAAAAACAAACAAGCCCAACAGTAAGATTCCCAAACTGCAGCTTTGCTCGATTATAAACAGAGCTCAATCACAAGCAAAGCTCACAACAAACACTACAACCATATCAACCATATCAAAAACAACCACAGAACCACAAACACTACAACCATATCAACAACAACCACAGAACCACCAACTAGAATCCACCAACACATAATCAACCACCACAGAACCACCAACCATAATCCACCATCACATAATCACCCACCACAGAACCACCAACCATAATCCACCATCAAATAATCACCCAACACAGAACCACCAACCATAATCCACCATCAAATATTCACCCACAACAGAACCACCAACCATAATCCACCATCAAGAAGTACAAAAAGTACAAATAGCCACAAATAGCCACAAATAGCCACCGTCCATATATAAAAATAGGGCCCGTTGATACAACCATATCAACAACCACAGAACCACCAACAAGAGTCAACCAACCATAATCCACCATCAACAAATGTCGAATTCACAATTTTACACAAATCAGGTAAAGGCTCAGATTTATAACAAAACTGCTTTCATATTTGGCTGCAACATCAAAGGTTGCAAAATCATTTTTTTGTTTTGCCGTCCATTCGGAAATGCCACGCCAAAATCAAGTTTTTTTTTATAAAATCATCATTGCCATTGCCAAAATCAAGTTTTTTAAAATAAAAACAGTTTCATCACAAGCCTGTGGGGAATGGGGTAGGCCAGAGCAGGTATTCATACCACTCAAAGTGGTAGATCAAGGTGTTAACCTACCCACATAATCACCACAGAACCACCCACAACATCACAACATATCACATATCACATAATCACCCACCAAATAAGATAATAAATAAGGCCTGTGATATCCACGCCCCACCTAAATGGTTATCCATCACATAATCACCCACCACAGAAACACCAACATCACAACATATCACATATCACAGAACTATCAAGAAACCATCACAAAGTATCACATATCACATAATCACCCACCACAGATCCACCAACCCAAACCCTAATTTTTAACAAATTAGGCGTTTCAAAAAAAACTTATAGATCTGCTCAATTAGAACACGTATCTTCCAATTAAGACTGTTTAATTGTAATAAATCAAACAATTTTAGGAAAACCCCAAATTTTATAGAAACCCTAAAAATCACAGATCTATCAAGAAACCATCACAAAGTATCACATATCACATAATAACCCACCACAGAATCACATAATCACCCACCACAGAACCACCCAACCCAAACCCTAATTTTTAAAAATTAGGCGTTTCCAAAAAAACTTATAGATCTGCTCAATTAGAGCACGTATCTTACAATTAAGTATGTTTAATCGTAATAAATCAAACGATTTTAAGAAAACCCCAAATTTTTTTAGAAACCCTAATTTTTTAGAAACCCTAAAAATCATAGATCTAACAAGAAACCATCACGAAGAATCACATATCACATAATCACCCACCAACGTATCACATAATCACCCACCGGAGAATATCACATATCACAAATCCAAAAAACTACAGAAAACATAGAGAAAAGAGAGAGATAAAACGCTTGTTTAGATCAGAAACAGAATATCACATATCACAAATCCATCACAACAAATCCATCACAACAAAAACAGATCTAAAACTTTTTTAGATCTAATAAAGAGAGAGAAAAGAGAGAGAGATAAACGCGTTTCACACACACATGTGTGAGAAAAAGAGAGAGAGAAAATGTTTTATACCCCGGTGGGAAAACGCGTTTTTTTCGTATTTATCCTTTTTTTTTTTTTTTTTAATTGTTGTATTAAAAAGTGTAAATGTTAAAAATGTAAATGTTAAAAAAGTTATAAAAAAATGTAAAAATGTAAATGTTAAAAAGTTATAAAAGTATTAGTTAAAAAAATATATGTTATAAAATTTGTTATGTATTGTCAGGTTTTCGGTTCTTTAGAGGAAGTAACTGAGTGGGTGCAAAATATAGCTCGGGAGCTCGGTTTTGTCATTGTTAAACATAGAACCAAATCAGAAAATGGTCAGATGTACGAAGTCAATTATAGGTGTACAAAGGGTGGGAACTATGAACCTCACGGTAGTGGAAAACGGAAAACCAAAACATGTAAAACCAATTGTCCATTCAGATTAGATGCGAAATATCATCGAACACAAAATTATTGGATTTTGAGGGTGAAGGATGATAGGCATAATCATGATATGCTAGAGTCGTTGCATGGTGTGGCATATGCAATGCGATTAAAGGAAGATGAGGTCGGGTTGGTCAAAGAATTGTCAGATTATAACGTACGACCACGTAATATACTTTCGACAATACAGGGTCGTAATCCGGATAACGTGTCTAGCGTTAGAACTATATATAACGCACAAGATAAGATCCGGAGAGCCATAGTAGGTGATAGAACTCCAATTCAGGTCCTTTACTCGCATTTGATGCATTCAGGGTATACGTATTACCCGAGGGTAAATGAGCATAACGAGCTTGAGGAGCTATTTTTTTTGCACCCCACGTCGTATGCTTTATGGTGTACATTCCCTGAAATCATGCTGATGGACTCCACATACAATACCACGATGTTTAAATTGCCACTGTTGGAAATTGTTGGAGTAACTTCAACAAATAAAACATTTTCAATGGCGTATAGCTTTTTAAACAGTGAAAAAGGGCATAATTTTCAATGGGTATTGCAACGTGTGAAGGATGTGATAGACGAAAGATATTACCCACGTGTTATAGTCACTGACAGAGATTTAGCCTTGGTTGGGGCATGCAGAGCAGAATTTCCTAACGCTCACAAATTACTCTGTCGATGGCATATAGAGCAAAATCTGATTCAGTATTGCAGAAACAGATGCGGTTCGTTAGAAGAGTATGAGGCCATTAAACGGAGATGGGATTTGATGGTTAAAGCTCCGACACGCCTCATGTTTGAGCAACATTATGAACGCCTACAACAGCGATTGGTCAACCATGAGGGTAATTAATTATTAATTCATTGTTTTATATTATTTAATAAATAAGCACCCGAATGACCTTTTATTAATTCATTGTTTTTTTTTTTCAGATATCGCTGAGTATCTGAATAACTGGCTGCGAGATTACGCACACATGTTTGTCTCGTATATTACCGATCGATATCGCTCCTACGGACAGACAACAACGTGCAGAGTTGAGAGTCACCACGCGTTGTTGAAATTATATTTGGGCGGCACACAGTCCAACTTAGACAGGTTGTTGAGTTCGGTCGATAAGATTCTCATTGCGCAAGAAAATGCGATAAAAGAGAGTTTTAATAGAAGCATCACCCTATCTTTTGATGTATATATATAACAAGCTTAGTCTTCCTATCCGATTATTCGTTTTCCTCTGTGGTTGACTATATTCTTGTATTGTTTAAATTAACAATACATTACTTATTTATGTTTATGTTGTAAATAACTGTTTGTATCATTTGAATTAATTATTTGGCCAGGTGGAACAAAATAATCCTTACATGTGTCGCTGTAAGAACGGATTCATTATAGAGAGGATATCCCGTAAAGAACGTAGTTATGGTCAACCGTATTACGCATGTCCTCTTTCAGTGGTAAGTAATCATATGTTTGCTTAGTTATGTAAATTATTTGTTTGTTAATAATACATTTCTTATTATTTTCTTAACATGTAACAGCCAGGAACAGATGACTATGGTTGTCGGTACTTTATGTGGAAGGATGAGTTTCAAAAGAGGCACTTTAGTCGAGCCTCTTCTTCAACGCAGTGCTCAGACTGCGTTGCTAAAGCTACTAAGATTGACCAGCTTGAAGCAAGAAACAAGCTGTTGATGACAAGAATAAAGACGCTGGAGATGGAGTTAGAATTGGCAAGGAATCCTGAGGATCACGCTTGTCAGTCGAGTGCAAGGCTTCATGATCTTTTAAATGAAATGAATAATCTTCATATGTCGTAGATGTTGTTGTTTTTAAATAATGTGTTGATGTTGTCGTTCAATTTAATAATAACAGTTGTTGTTGTAGTTATTTAATGTAGCAATATTTAACGTGCTATTATACAAAAAAATAATTATACAAAACATTATACATATACAAAACATTATTAAACACAAATATACAAAACATTATACATATACAATACATTATTATATATTTCTATTTAAAAAAAAAAAAAAAAAAAAAAAAAAAAAAAAAAAAAAAAAAAAAGCTGACAACAAGTACAAATAGCCACAAATAGCCAAAATAGCCACCGTCCATATATAAAAATAGGGCGCGTCGATATAACCCCTCCCTTAATATACCCATGCAACTCTCAACACACTCCATCATCAATTTATAAGACCGCTAAGTAGAGTGTGGTGCTATGAGCTGGTGCTATGGGAAAAGTAATACTACCACGGTATTTTTTGTCCACGGCACTAGTTTTGCCTATGTCACCAAAACAACCCTCTCTCTGACATAAAATCAGTTTTCTTGTGTCATCGTGCACGGACTCCACATATATATATATATTTTTTGTCATTTATTTAAATAAACCAATTTGTAATATACACAAATTATTAGCACACAATTACTTGAATAAAATCTTAACCAAAAAATATGTACTAACTTCGGATATCCCAAATGCAAACCTAACTCGTATGTATAACACATCATTTATAATGAGAACTTAAAAAGAGCAAAACCTATTTAATGTCAACTTAAACCAATCCATTTGTGCCTGTAGCAACATCTATACAGATTAAACCAACCCATATTTACTCCTCTATTTTGAACCCACTTATGAACCAAGTGAAATCTCCCTTTCTGTACAAGCTTGAGGGAACAAACAACGAGCCATCAACACGAGCCATAGTAACATATAACACAGCCATCAACACGAGCCAAATATAACACATCCTAAAGGAACTGTGTGTAGTACTTTCCAAAACTCAGCTACTTGAAGTTATTTGATTAAAAGGCAACAACAACAAAAACATACTCGTCAACAATATACCTACCGCCAACCCAACTGTAGACACTCTTAGCAATAGACATCTTTGTCACTGCATACAAAGTGCAGTTAATCTTCTCCAGAACAATCATGAACAAGAATCAAAAGCACAGGAATTCGAAGACAACACTAGACGATAAGAGACACTGTTAACTAATCTATCCGCAAAATATCTAATCATTTTCAGGCTTTCATTTCAGAAATGGGGGTCTCTTTAGCCAAAACAAAAAGGCAATGCACCACAGCAACAACAAAAACACCGGAAGTCTACTCTAAGTTCTTAAAAAGACCAAAATCCCATATTTGTAATCCAGGCCCCCATATATATTCCCCTCAAATAACACTAAAAACATAGACAACAAACAACATAAAGGCTCGAGCTTTTTCTTTTATCAAGATTTGTTTTTATGTGTTTGCAGAATGAGACTGTACCCTTGCCTGGTTGTAAGTCTACACATTTGACAATAAGCATTGCTGAATCATCCAAACACCGCTCCACTTGATACACAACATTGAACAATTTCAAAAGTATGTTTTATTAACATGGGAAAAAAAATAGAACGATCCACAACAGAGCAAAAAGTGCAGAGATATATACATCTAGACAATTATCCCCAATTAACAAATACCCATTGTGCAGTCACCCAATCGTTCAACCATCTAAATCAGCTCAGCCCTCGGCATTAGACCCATCAACAACTAATTGGTGTATGCTACCAAAAAGATATTTGTAAGAGATTAGTGAAATGAAACGTAACTCTAGCGATCCATCCCATAATTACATAAAAATACAAATTAAAATCAAAAGAATTTGTAAACATGTTTAGCGTGACTGCGTGAGTAGGGATATTAGCGTGCTTTACTTATGAAGCATGGTCATATTAGTTCACAATGCCTAATCAAGTAAAAATAAACACTGAAACTTGTACCAAGTTTCTTATTCACACTTTTAAAGTTTATAATAATGAACTTGTGAGTTTACTATAATACAAGAGTTTCACACCTTTTAAGTTCCATTAATGCATTACCCGAGCTTATGTCCATACATAAAACTCTTCAGGAATAATAAACATTACCAAGTATAAATGTATAATTTTTAGTGCCTTAGAACACATTAATAATACATAGTAACAATAACATGACTCAAAATCACCAAACATTTCGAAAGTACAGTGGTAATGAACCATTTTTTGTGTTTTATCCAAAATCATGCTTGTCCGCTCAAGTGCTTAGTTTCTTTACCATTTAGAAACTTGAAATATACATAACTAAGATACATTTCGTAGTTTCATAGACCTAGGATAGAATATTAGCCTGGTTAGATGCAAGTGATTATAGCAGACCTGTATACTTAACTATGATATTATAGATTAATATGGTTTTAAAAAACTAAGTAAATCAGATGGTACAATGATTCACACCTTCCATAGTTTCATACTATGGGTTTCAAATTTTTTTCTTTCAAAAGTTACGATATTAATAGAGAGTAAAGACAATGCAAAAAGGCTCACCTCTTTCCCCAAACACATGACATATCACCCTTGTCCTCCTGTTCTAGTGTAGTGGCAAATGTAAAGAGTGAACCAAGAGAAACTGACCATATAAGGTGTAATATCAGTCAATCTTCCTTCGATGTCCTGCATAATTAACTGTCCATTATATTTTCTGAAATCATGTAACAAAATTAACACAATGTTACAAAATAACAAACCTGATCAATCGAGAAACTTGCAATGACTGCCACTCCATTAATCTATTTTCTTTGCACATAAAGCCTCCTCATTGACAGCAACCTCCCTTATGTATATGGGGAAATTAAGACCAACCGATTGTAGATGACCAAAAAGGAGCCCATTGGAAAGTCCAAGTATGTTGTTTGGCTTCATGTGCAAGAATAATCTCATAGTTATTAGCCTGCAACAAAAAAGAAAACATCAATTTTACAGTGTTCGTGACTGTTGAAATCCCGCAGCATCAGCTGACCTTTCATAAAAATGTAGTGTGCATATTTAAATTTCAAGTGTAGTTACATATCTAAGAATCACAATCCCATTTACCATTAACTAAATTATCACACCAATACCATTGAAATCTCAATCGAAGGAAATTAACACAACCAGAAGCCTTAAAAAAGAAGCTAAATATGTTGCACCTTCATTTGCTACTAGCCGAGTACCCGTGCCTAGCGGCAGCGGTGTCTAGCGCGAAAGAATGTTGACGGCGAATAATTTTTTCAACAAATTTCGACGACGAATGATGCTCAACAGATCCTCATGCGTTGTATCTAATAAGATTCAAATTTGAGCCGTAAATACTATAATACATCTATCGACAAAAATGTTGTAATAAATCGTCAATCATGAATATAGCGGTGACGGTGTATAATTTTCGACAATAATATAGTAGCGTGAATATACCGGTGAAAGTTTTTAGAAAATTATTATTTTTAATGGCGAAAATTTTCTTTTGCGATTTCTATTGAAGATGGTAGTGGTTACGGTTTACTATGTACGTATTTTTTAAACCACTTATTATGCCCTGCATTATATATCTATTTGTTCAAGATTTCAAAACCTATTTAAAGACAGTCTTTTCTTTTAAACTTTCGAGACATTGACTATACACCTTGTTCGATATTGTAAAGTTCTTGCATGGTACTTCCTTTTCAATCACACACGTCCTAATTTTTTCACTGAAATGTCCATATCTACTTTTTTATAAAGTTCTTTGTTTATGTCTAAGTCTAAGGTAATCTTTTTAAAATTTTCAAATTTCTTTGCAAATTAATATTTGGGCGCATGTGTCATATGTTGTCATGAGTTATGAGTACAAAACACATGACAACATGTGACACATTATTCTAAAATACAATCCGGTTCTTGGCTTGCCATCCTTGTTATTGTCCGGTCAATAGTAAGTCACTTTATCAACTAAAGAGTGTCCTTTGTTTTTCTTTCTTTTCATGATCTCATTACAATGTTAAGTTGTCCATTTTTTTGTTACTTTTTCTACTTAGCATCTAACATAAAACCAAGAGCTTGTCCTTTTTTTTTTCCTAGTTCCGTGATATTTCAAATGCAAAGTTTTCATCTTTTTATTTTTTTTACTTGTCATGTGCCATAATTAAAGCATAGATGGTTACTACTTTTTTTTACTTGCGATAAAGTTTTCCTCTTTATCACTTAAGCAGTAAAGATCATGCACTTAGGCGAAAATCTTTCTACGATTTAAAGTTGGAATAAAAGATATTTCCCTTTTCAAAAGAAGCAAAGAGTTTATCATTCACATATTTTATCACTCTACATTTGTGACTTGATCCGATGGAATCAATCACGTATTTTTATTTCCTAGGATACACAAGTGAAGTATGTGTAACCCGGTTCGTTATCCCCGATGAAGGATGAATGGAATTTGTGAAATCGGGTTTGTGAATCGTGTTTGAAATATGAAAATGGAGGGATTTTGGATTTTGATTAAATTTACAACTACGGGAAGCATAAATAGGCTATGGGAAACTTAAAAAGCATAAGATACAAGTCTACAAAGCATAAATTAGCAAAACGTAACAAATAACGAAATTAAAAACGGGAAAAAGCGAGACTAAAACGTGAAATCTAAAAATATTAATCCTAGGAATTCCAAATTAATTATCCTACGTCCTAAATTATAAAAGAAAATTTTAGAAAAAAGAATTATATTTTTTTGACTTTTTAACTATTTATTATGAATTAAAAACTAAAAGAAACTATTTAAATGATTTAAAAATAGTAGACTGGATTGGAAAATTATGAAATTTTTCAGAAAAATCTAAAATTATATTTAGTAACTATGAAAAATGAAATTGGTACTATTCTAAACTATAATAAGCAGTTTGGGCAAATAAGCAGTTTGAAATAAGCTCTAAAATAAGCTAAACAGCTCCAAAGTTCACCAAATGCTCAAGTACAGTTTAGAACACTAATTGAAGCTTAAGACCACCCAAGATGACCAAATAAGCTCTCTGAATTAAGCAAATAAGCACTTGAACAGATGTAACAATAGGGCAGAAACAAGTGGGTGAACAACCCACTTTAAGCTGTTCTATAAGCTAGGCAACAGCTAATTGGGGAAAAACAAAAGCAGATACTGAAAGCTTATATATCAAACTTCTTTCAACCTCAAAATGCCCAAAATCTATTGATCAATTGAAACTTAATTGAGCCCAAGAACAGTTGCAAATGGAAACTGAAAATGTTGTAGGGCCTAAGTAGTTCTAAAGGGCTTACTTGCAGACTGAAAATAAGCTAGCAGATAAGCTACAAATTCCAAATCAAGCTCAGAACCAAAAAGCTAATACTACTAACTCTTAACAGGCCAAATTTCATGCAAAGATCACAATGGAATAAGCTAATAACAGTCCAAGTAAAAGGCTGAGTTAATCACAAATTGTGCAGGTCTGCACATTGCTTTCTGTTGCAGCAGTTTTGGTTTTAGGCACTTAAATCTTCCAATCTTTGATGAAACTGGATCAATCCTTGTATTCTCACTTAACACACTATAAAGAACACCAGTATGCCTAAAATGATGACTGAAATAAGCTTAGCTTATTAGAAGCTATTTAAGGCAGTTTGAGATTCTATAAATGCACTTATACACTCAAATCCTCAAAATGGTTCAAATCAACTAAAATCCTACAGAAAACAGCTTTTCTAGCTTAAGATAAGCCTAATCAAAGTTTACCAAATGGTATATGAACAGTGCAAGTTCTAAATCTCACAGCAGTACCTTAAACCAAACACTCCCTATTCAAACTGATTTGAGATTTTTACACTACAATCACTGATCTAAGCCATGAAACTATTACTCTACTGATTATCCAACTAATATTTTACCTAATAAGCAACTAGCAATCCTCAATAAGCACTTAATTAGCAGTAACTAATATGACTGTTTTGACTATTTTGGCTTTTTAAAAAAAAAAAAAAAAAGAGATTTAAACACTTAAAGTCTAAAACATAACTATAAATGAGATCAAATAAGCTATTACTACTCAAATAAGCACTGAGAATACAGAACTAAGCACATGAACAGTGACCTTTGACTTTCGTTGACCAAATAAGAAAACTAAAATTTCACTAACTGAAGTTGTAAATTACAGTGCTGAAAGATAAAAATACAATACCTTAACTAAATTTTAAGCTAAAATAATCCTGCCTTTTATGGCTTACAAGTCTCCTATTTATACTAAAAAGCTAACTAGGGGTCTTCACTCTTTGTGCTTCTTTTGTGAGATAAAACAGCTTTGGAGTCCTTGTGTGCTTCTTGGGATTAAATCCCAGCCCTTGGTTTAAAGTTGGAGTGATCTTAGCCCTCAAATTGATTTTGGCGCCCAAATGGTCACATGGATTGCTGACCTGGCTTGGTATCTCGTGAAGAGGGGGAGGGATACACGTGAACTAGCTGGAGCAGAGGAGTAGAGTGGGTGGTGGCGTGTAGCAAAGAAAGAAATGATGGGAGATGGTGGGATTTTGGCGGGATTTTATGGGAAAGGGGCAGAGTTGACCGGGTCAACTTGTGGGATTAACTAAAAAAGAAAGACCGGGTTGTGGGTTTATATTATTTGGGCTTGGGAAATGTTTATGGGCTGGGTTAAGGTTTTAGGTGGTGATGGGTTGGGTTTGTTTTTACTTTAGGACAAAAAGATATTGGTTAAGTGGTTTGGATTTGGTAAAAAGGGTTAAGCTCAAGGACCAATCTTGTAAATTCTGAAACTCCAGGGACCTAGGCTGCCAAAGACTGAAAATAATTTCCAAGGACCATTTGTGTCATTTTGGTATTTTGGAGGTTGACTTTGACTTTTGTCTTCACTTGATCAAATGCTCAGTTGTTGTCGAGTCGATCCAAAAATGCTCGTTTTTGCTCCGTTTTCAATCCTTTGTACCTGAAACACATAAAAACACAAACCAAGGATATCTGCAATATAAATCAGGTGTTTTTGGTCATTTTTGTGTCAAATATGGGTATAAAATGATGAGTATTTACACACTCATCAATCCCCCACACTAAACTATTGCTAGTCCCTAGCAATCCGATCATATGAAGTAATGAAAGGATCAAAAGAATACCAAGTATACCCCGTTTCGACTTTTTATTAAATGCGAGAAATTTAAACTAGAACAAAAATAGACAAAATGCTTGATTTTCCAAAAATGGTATCACGGAACAGGATTCACACAAACTAGGTGTCTCCAGGGAATTGAAATCGTCATCCTCTTTTTTATACTCCCAACTAAGCTTAAACTCAATGTGCAAACATTTTTATAAAATGCTAACACTACTTATACTAATAATCTATGTAAGCCGAAACTTAACTTTTCACTCCCACAATTTATTCAAGTTAGGTGTATGTGCTCGGTTTTCAAAACTTTGATCACAAAAATCGACGTTTTTATAAGATTTTGACTAATACTAGTTGAAAGATAGATTTAAAATTCACAACAAGCAAGTTTCAAAAAAATTGCATTTTGCAATATCATTCCATTTTATTTTATTTTTTTCTTTTCTTTTCATTTTTTTTCATCATTTTTTTTTTTTTTTTACTTGTGCAACATAAACTACCGGAGTTTCACGGGAACCAAGACCTTACACCTTCCGGAATAAAGGATCCAAGGGCCGTTACAACGGAGAGTTCCAAGACTCTAAACATTCTTGAAATGAGGATCCAAGGGTGTTAGACCAAGACCTCACACATTCCTGAATTAGAGGTCCAAGGGCCGGTGTAAGAGGGTAGCCAAGACCTAAACGCCTTCCGGAAATAAGGATCCAAGTGCCGATCTTGAACCGTAGCTTTTTTAGCACATACATTTATTACTTAACTTTTGCAACTTTCAAGCAACGTCTCACTTTCATTTTGCATTATTATGACATATGCTTGTTCCGAAGTTTAAATAAAGCTTTGAACTAGTATTTTTCAAAATCGTATAGAAAAATGATTTTGTGTGTTCAAATGTTTGAAAATAAGCACTTATTAAGTCAGATTAGTTATTGTTAGGAACACGTTTTAATATATATTTCAAGTCTTGTTCATTTGCGATAATATGTTGCTAATATGGGTTATATTGTTTGTAATATGTGACCGGTCCATTAGTAGCCCATGGGCCGGCCACCCATGTGATATTCCTTCTAGAAACAATTAGCATAGGATGCCCTAATGGTTTGCCTATAAATAGAAGGCAAGGGCTCCTCATTTTGTGTTGGTTTTTCATGTATGTAGCGCAAGCTTTGTCTCTCAATCGTATGAAATGAATTACCTTCCAATTCTCTCTTCTTTATCTCTTATTCTCTTCTCTTATTAGCTTATTCTCTTATCTCTATATCGTAGCTTATCATATAAGTAGTAGTACGTGTTTAACTTTGTTATACGTGTGTTTGAAATAGCTTATCGACCTACATGTGCAAATTTCAAATTTATTACTTATGCGCACATGTTAAGGGGGAGTTCTTCTGAAAAACACAAAACTCTCAAGGTGTCAATAAAATGTTTTTTACAATCATCGACACTTTGAGAGATTTTTCAAAGGTTTTGGTAAATGGCATCAACATAGGATAGTCATGGAGTTATAAGGTGACTAAGGTTAGGGAAAACCGTCCTATGATCCGCCAGAGCCGGAGGGATCTACCCAAGGACAATACCAATAGTTTAGAACTAGAAAGTCCTGGGTATGATATAAAAAAGGAGAAAATGAATGAAAGGAGAAAGAAGGGGTTGAAGAATTAAAAAGAAAAAGCAAAGAAAAGGGTGAAAAGAAATAGCCCTCCATTTGTTCAACCTTAGTTCAGACACCGGGTTCAATTCATAATCTACTGGTTGATGAGCATCACCGGTATTGAAGACTAAAGACGTCATGGACCCAGTGACGCACTGCACTAAACCTTCTAAGCCACTCAAGTGTCTCTCAAAAGACATTTGTTTCATTCACACGGAGAACCCTTCATAATCTATCGACCTCTCATTACGAGAGTGTTGATATTGAAAAGGAGGAAATCTGCTCCACGCCTCTGACGACCAAACAAATGTGCACTAATTGAGTCTAGAGCCATGAGATTCATCAAAGATCTCTTAGGTACACTTAGAATTACTCTGATGTTCTACATCATGGGCATCAGATGTAAATTAGGAAAGTGTCCTTCGCAGATCTTGGCAATCTGCCAAGAACATTCATGAGAGAAGTCACAATTGTGATTATCAATGATTGGATGGAAATCCTGCCAAGGTCAACATCAAACAGCCCTGACAGAAGGTCACTTCGGTAACTCCTTGTGGGTTACGCTTAGTGTTTGCTCCAAACGGTCTACAGTCGTGGGGTGATCTCCAGCGACTCACTGAATCGTGGGTGCACTTCGGTGTGTCCGTGTTATCCCTTTCGGGGGAATCCGGTTCAGAACGGCCTGGGTTAGGATTTGAGAAAGTCTTCACACTATGCTGTTGACGATCTCAAGTCTGAGCCTGTAAGTACCGGTTGGTTCGTGCTGATGATGTTGCTGCTGCTGCTGAGGATCTGGAGTTCGACCATCAAGACTCCATCATGCTCATATTTTGAAGAAATGTTCTCTCAAAGACTCAGTAACAACAAAAGTTCAACATATGATACAGTAAAGTCAAAAGTTCAAGCACCTCAACCTTTATCAAGTTAAAGATTGAAAAGTGAGAACATGTAGCAGAAGACAAGTCAAAGACATATGAGCATGATGGAGAAGACGAGAAGATGATTCGTTGTTTTTAGTATATTTTTCCAAAGGAAAAGGCAACGTATGCGTTTTCCCCGGGTCGTTTCCCAACGAAGGTCGAATATCGAGTTGTCGTTAACGTGTCGAATACGTGTGGTGAATGTGTGAAAAAGAGTGATTGATTTGTGATTATATACTACGAACAATTAAATATGAAATAAAAACAACTAATTAATCTAATTAAACAATTAAACTAAGCATGTAAATCTAAAAGCGAAAATTTGAATTTAAAAATGTTATGCGACGAATTATAAAACGTAAATAAAAATGATTTTGTGAAATTTAACACCTAAAAATATAAAAATAATTTTCCTATATTAAATTTGATAAAAGAAAATTTTTGGAAAAATAAAGATATTTTTTACTTTTTAGTTTTTTTTTTTTTTTTTTTTTTTTTGAATTAAAAACTAATTAATAAAAACTTGATAAAGACAGGGACTAAAATTGCCAGAAAAACAAACTATTTTAACTCTAAAACCACCTAGGCACGATTTAAACCAACACAGAAAATACAGGGACCAGAAGCGACAACTAAGAAACTTAATTAATTTCTTTTCTTTCTTATTTCAGCAGCAGTTCTCCCAAGCTCTTTTCAAAAGCTTATAAAAAGCTCAAAACTTAACCAATTTTAAAGATGAAAATTGTTTTGGAAAGCTTATCAAGCAAAGATTACTAATATCCGAAAAGCCCTATCACAAATACTCAATTGCTGGGTTAAATTTGGCCTAGATCAGCAGATCAGACAAAGGGAGTCTGCACACAAATTTTGTGACAGCAGACAACTGATTTTTGGCGCGCATTAGTGCAAATCTTTACCACAGCAATCCAACTTTTCAAACTTACTCTAGCACCTAAGAACACCTCAAAACTACCAAACTGAGACTTCAATTAAACTCAGCTTATGCTGAGCTTGTCCTATGCAGTAAAGGTTCTTTCAATTTCACCAAAATCCCAAAAGTAAATAATGAGCTAGAACTTACTGATTTAGTCTACTAATAACTCAACTAAGCTCACTTAAACCTCAAAAATATGCAAATCCACAGTAAGTATTAAACTCAAATCACCATAGATATACTACTGAATATATTGCAAAAGTAACTTTAAAAAGCCTAAAGTCTTAAATCAAACTATCTAAAACACACCTTATCAAAGCTATTTTTCCCAAATTACTCTAAAACCTCAAACTATAACTACCCTATAATCACATAAGCTACTAAAGCAGATATAACTGACAAAAAGCAATAATAAAAGCTGAATAAAAGTAAGCAATCAATAAGCTAAAAAAAAAAATTATGTAACACTCACAAATAGATCCTGCTGTGTAAACAATGAACTCAGACAACTAAAACTACCCAGGCTTATGAAAGCCAATATTATACCCAAAGCTCCTTTCTGAACAGCTTAATACCACAGCTTATCAGCTTCTTTGACTTGCTGACTTTTTTTTTTTTTTTTTGATTTTTGGATATTTGTGAAGCAACAAAGGAATTGTACTGAACTAAGACTTACAATAAGCTAAGGAGCTTATATAAGCTTCTCCAAACTTAGAAAAACAGCTTGATGAAGCTGTAATAAAAATTATTTTTGTATTTTGGAATTATTTTTCAATGTTTTTGGACTTTCAAAAGAGAGTTTAACTAAAATCGAATTGTAAATAGAAATTATACTGGAAATTAAGTAAAACCTCAAAACCTCAAAACAATTATAATAACTAGAATAACAATAATGAGACAATTAATTAGAACAAAACTGAAATAAAATTTTTCATTAATCAAAATTAACGATTACAAAGATAGAATTCTGATACAACCAAAATTAAAATCGACTGAAATTTAAAATGACAATAAAACAATTAAAATTAAAACATTACTATCTAAAAAAAAACTAGCCTTCGATCTGAGGAGTTATCCCGCTATTTATAGCACTTGGCCGATCCTTCTCGAGTGTCCACGCTGGCGATCCTCGTGTACTTGAGCTAATATCCACCTTTAGATTACGCCTTGGCCTCCAATCTTTCAATCTTCACCGTATGATCAAAAGTGGTGCGTGTTCGGTCCAATCGATGGTTGCCATGTGTCATTCTCTTTGTTAGGTCCTTCTAGAAGATCCAATCATTGACCGGAGTACCCTTAATTGCTATTAAACTTCGTACGGTAATATTAGGGTTCTTGGTAAATAGTGATTTCTGGGTTGGAGGGTAATTTTGGGGCGGGGGTGTGTGAGAGATAAGTGAGAGTGAAAGGTAAAGGTGTGTTTGTTATTTTTATCTTTGTTTGTTTCTTTGACCGAGTGGAATTATTTAAGGGTTGACCGGGTTTATGGGTGGATCGGGTTAGGTGATGGGTAAAGGTTGGGCCGGTTTAGGTAAGGGAGGATTGGGCTTTTAGGATGGTGTGGGCTAGGTGGGTTATGGGGTATTTAGGTTGGGTTAGTTTTAATAGAGTCCGGTTAGGGTTTGTGTTTAGTTAAGATTTGGTATTTTAAAATCATAAGGACCAAATGTATATATCTTGAAATCTCAGGGACCAATCTTGCCATATTTTCCAAAGTAGATCCAAGGGATGAAATTGACAATCTCTGAAAATATGAGGACCTCGGTTGACTTGTTGACCATAATTTCTTCCCGGCATCGGCTAAAAATAAAACTTCCATTTCTCGTGCTCGGTTTCCCGGTTCTTTGCTTGATTTTGTCCTTTTCTTCGATATCCGTGCCTGCATATGTAAAAACACAAAAACACAATATATTTGGCATTTTGGTCGGGTTTTTGGTCTTTTTGGGTCCGGTTTTGGTCTAGAAATGGTATGTGTTTAAGCACATACCAAAATTCCCCCAGACTAAGCTATTGCAATGTCCTCATGCAATGTTATAAAAACACGTTTTTGAAACCAAAAATTTCCAATCTCTTTTTACTAACTTTGAGAAGTAGCAAAATTTTCAAAAGAGACTAAGAAATCTTAAGTTCTAAAAACTCCCCGATTTTCCTTTTATTCTATTTTTGTATTTTTATATTTTTCTCATTATTCATGTGACGGCTTTTGTTGACAATCATTATCTTTCGATAACTTTTAGGGTCTTCGAGTAGGAAACACGACTCATAAAGAAGTGACCATACGGATAAAATTCGTCGTCCCTGATTTTTCACGAGTCCCCAAACTAAGCTTAAAAACGAGATCATTGTTATTTACAAGTTAGATTGCCAACACTACTCAGAAAGCTAATTGTGGACTCCTTGTTCCCAAATTCCTATTTTCCTCTATTTATTTTATTTTTGGTGAGAAATGAATTTCTTCAAATTCTCGTTTCGATAATTTTTTAAGCCGATAAAGATACCTAGTTTAGACGCTAAGTAGTTTCCAAACCTTCCCTCGAAAACCGTTGCATAAAAATAAGGTCTACATCAAGGTCTCTGATTTAACACGATTTTGAGGATATCCCTTTTATTTGCGACCGAAACAACTCATCTACGAGTCCAGAGACGGAAGCCTTTATTAGGACACCTCGGAGTCGAAATTTGGCATTATTAACATTATTAAGCACATATTATTAATCCTTGGCCCTTTATAACAATCACAACATCGGCTGCGAACCGGCAAGATGTGATAGTCTATTATGACCTTGGAATTTTTCCTCTGCCTTTATTAGAAGTCTACAACATCGGCTGCGAACCGGCAAGATGCAGAAAACTTTTTATGGCTTTGGATTATTATTATTATTTATTATTCATTATATATTTTGCCAAATCCCGAGTCCTACGGCTTTTATAACAATCCCAACATCGGTTGTGAGCCGGCAAGATGGAATAGTCTATTACACCGTAACACTGGCAGTACCTTGATGTGTACCCAACTTCCATAAGCAAGAATTCTCTAAGGAAGAAATAAAAACTAATTATCGCCAAAACTAAAATAGCTTTAATTATTCCTAAATTTCTATTTTTGAGTGAAACAAGCTTATGGGAACAAAAAGCCACAAATAACTTCGATGAGCTTTAAAGAGAACCACTACTCCACGTTTAGCAATCTAACTTATGAACAACTCTATCATTTCTCGTTCTTCGCAAATTTAAAATCTTAAGTAATAAGATCCGCGAATGCTTAGCCAAATAATCAAGCCATGCATATATAAAGTCAAATACGGGAACTTGCAAATTCTTAAAAAGAATTCGCGTTTTCTAGCTCCTTGTGTAAAAGACTAGCACGAGCTTATAGATTATGAACGGTTAAGGAGACAAGCTAGGGCTCAACACGCCCGATCAAGTCAGAATTTTATTCCTACTCTCTCCAGCGGAAAATCAACAAAAATGTCAAAAATTATTATATTTTTGCAAAAATTTTTAAAATTTTCTCATTTTTTTGGATTTTTTTCAATTTTTGAGGAAAAACGGAGTTGCCTGAGAAAACGGCAAAAATGCAAGGCAAAAATCAAATCGCAAGATTACCCCCCCCAGACTAAAACGAGACATTGTCCTCAATGTCTTAAAGGTAAGGGTTCTCCTACATAAATCTAAGGCCGTTTATTAATTATGCCAAAAGATAGATGCAAAACGATAAGATTTTAGGATATCGATAAGCAGCGAATGATGAAACTCGAGTAGCGTGAAGGAAACTACGAGCACGAGAGTCTTCATCATCGGGCATTCCTGGATACATCACAGAAAACACGAAACACAAGATACGGAAGAGGGGATCCCTCCTCATGTTTTATTAGAAATAAGAAAAGAAGATAGATGGATAAGCATGGGGTGCCTCCCACGAAGCGCTTGTTTTTGGTAACCGAGTCACATGAGCTTGACTCGACCCCGAATTTATTTGTCCTTGGGGAAGCATGTGGAAGAGATAATCTCAATCGGACTTTCGTTCAAGATGTTTGGATAAACACTGAAGCACATGAAAGTTCCACTCCGATGAGATACCCGCGGTATTTTTTAGAAAGAATAACCAGAAGTGGTAATACCGGGGTCAAAGGTAATATCCTCACTCCCGAAGGAGTGAAGGATGGGAGAAGGCACGACATATGTGATGAAGAGCATAAAGATGTTGAGGATGATCATAATAAGCTCTTCATCATCAGCAGAAATTATGTCAAAAGTCTCGGGCGGGAGGGTCGGGATTAAATCTTCATGAGAAGGTATGCCTCCCCCCAGACTAGAATCTTCCTCCGGATCAAAATAGAATTGATCGTATTCCGGAGGAGACATAGATTGAGAGAGTTCATCGGAGAACTCCTCATGAAGAGAATCAATCATCTGATGAGAATCTGTGAACTCATGTTCCGTCGTTGACTCATCACTCTCCTCCATCTGAATATCAAAGATTGGGTTATCAGAAATCTCATATTCGAACTCAAACAGAGGGTTGGTGATAGTTGTATTGAAGGTTTCGGGAACAAGGTTATCAAATCTCTTTGGCAGATTGATTTCAACTTCCTTCGGAGGGAGAGGAAGAGATGGCTCTTGGTCTAATAATTTTTCAAAAAGAAATTCTCCCTCCGGATTAAGACAAGAATCATCAATTTCCGGCGAAATTGATTCATCTTTGAAAAACACCTCGAGCTCTTCCCGCAAGATCACACTTCCCTCAGTTGGAGGAGAAGGATGGGAAGAGTCGGAATTAAGAATCTCGATGTGATAAACTTGTTCTGGAGGTGGGACAAGTGGTGTGCTCTTAGAGCTAGCAATTTCCACCGCTTCCGTTGTAGTCTCCGATTCGTCTTCATCATCGTCGTCAAGAATACTCTTAGAATTTGCAGCACAACACTCAAACCATTTGCTTGATCCAGGATTGATTTTCATAGCCTTAAGCTCAGCACGTTTTTCTGACATGCTCTTGACCGTGAATCTGGAAAGGTTTGGATCAATTCTTTTAGGAGCAATTACGGGATCGGATTTTTGATCAACCGTAGCGACATTGCATTTGTCGGTTTGAGGTTGCGAGTTCGGATTAATATTGAATGTAACTTTTTCTTTATCGACCCGCAAAGTAATTTCTTCACCATAAACATCGATCAGAGCCCTCCCGGTCCTCAAGAATGATCTTCCGAGAATAAGAGGAACCCGGGGGTCGGCTTCAAAATCAACTACCACAAAGTCTGCTGGAAAATGGAACTGCCCCACCTTTACAAAGACATCCTCGGCTACACCTTTGGGAAGGGTTATGGACCGATCCGCAAGCTCGAGGGTCATGCAAGTGGGGGTGAGATCGGGTAGAGACAATTTCTTCCAGATGGATAACGGCATTAGGTTGATGCTCGCACCAAGATCGGCCAAGGCGTGACATTCAACCTTTCCCGGAAATTCACATGGTATGAGAAATTTTCCGGGATCTCCAAGCTTCTCCGGAAGCTTTTTGAGAATTGCCGCGGAGCAGTTTTCGTTCACTGGAGTTTTTGTCATTTCAAATAATTTTTCTTTATTGCTCAACAAACTTTTGAGTGTGGAAGTGAATTTAGGCATCAAGAGCAAAGCATCCGCGAAGCTTATATCAAAATGTAATTCTTGAAAAATTTGGAAAAATTTCTCCATTTGACTCGAAGCTTTATCGCGAAGCTTTTGATCACTCATTCTCGAAGGATATGGAAAATTGGTCTTAACGGGAGCTTCTTTAGGAGCTTTTTCTTTTAGTTCAACATTTTTCGGTTCAGATGGCTGAATGACCGGAGGTTGGACGTCTTTGGTTCCTCCGTTGTTAGTAGGAGGTTCCGTGTCCTTGGTCACCTCGGTCTCACGGACGACTACCTTGGGAGGTAGAGAAGAAGGGGTAGTCGGAGCCGTGGGTCCATCATATGAAACACCGCTCCTAGTCGTGATCGCCTTAGCATCGCCCCTCGGGTTGGCGATCGTGTTACTTGGAAGAGTAGTAGTACCCGAACCCGAGGGTCGATCATTTAAACGTTTGTTCAATTCGGTTATTTGATTAATCATCATTCTATTAATTTCCTCTTGTTTCTTTTGCTGTTGTTGGCTTTGAAGAATGAATTGCTTTAATAACTCATCCGAGGGCGATGGGTTTGGCACAAATCCTTGATTTTGATTATTTGGAAGATTTGGCCCTCGGTTGTTTTGAACAAAACCTTGATTGTTATTTTGAAAATTTCCTTGATTCGGGGCTTGGTTATAATTCCCTTGGTTTTGATAAACTTGATTGCCCCGATTTTGATTTTGATTATTTGGAACATTACGGTTTTGCACTTGCTGATTTTGATTTGGTGGGAAACCGGGTGGTCCGAGAAAATTGTTAGAACGGTAGCTAAGGAGATTACGGTCTCCTTGAGGTTGGTAACCGTTACCACCTTGATTGAAATTTCCAGAAGCAGCATACACATTCTCTTGAGTGTAGCCACCGGAGGCTGGGCACTCGAAATATTGGTGAGGACCACCACATGTCTCACAACTATGGTTAACAACATTGACTTGATTGTTGTTGTTTAGAGTTGAAATCTGATTTTGATGAATTCTCAAGATAGCCGTAGACAAATCATTCATTTGTTTAGAAAGAGCAGCTATCTCGGAGGTAGAAGAATCAGTGCTAGATCTTGTTGACTCATTCCTCTCGGCAGAGGAATCCCAGAAATTATGGTGCGTGGTCATATTTTCAATGAGATCATAGCACTCTTCGGGTCGACGTTTCATAAACGTACCACCGGCAGCAGCATTAATCGTATCACGGTGTCGTAATGTCAAACCATTATAGAAGGTATCTATAATAGTGACCAATAACATATTGTGGTTCGGACACCGATCAATCGATAACTTGTAGCGTTCCCATGCCTCAAACAATGATTCATCGGGAAGCTGACGGAAATTGCTAATCTCATTCCTTAATTTCGTCACCATTGACGGTGGGAAATATTTCGCCAAGAACTTTGTAACCATTTCATCGAAACTATGAATGGAGTTCTTGGGAAGACGATCAAACCATGCGGTGGCATGATGCGTCAATGAATAAGGAAAGAGATATAGCCGAAGGGCGTCATCGGAGACCCCATTTTGTTTCATACTTTGGGTGACGGTTATGAATTTGTCAAGATGCTTGTTCGCATCATCACCCGGCAAGCCATGGAATTGGCACGAGTTTTGGACTTGTTGAATCATATGATGCTTAAGTCCAAAATCGGCGGCTTGAATATTGACGGGGGCGATCGGGCCACCACGTCCGTGCATTGTGGGTTGGCACAGCTCCTCCATCGTTCGGAGATCGGGAGCTGGCATGTGATTATCACCACCCACCGGCGGGGGTTGATTGTGTGGTTCATCGGCCATTTCTTCAACGTTTGAGAAATGAACACGGTGAGTGTGACGAATAATCCTCTCGGGATTTGATAGCGGTGAAAGAAGAGGGTGAGAAGTAGAAGATCGGGTGTGCATACACCAAAAATGAAACAAAAATAAAAATCAAAAATCTTTTTGTATTTTTGGTTGGGAATTATTTTTGGCTTTTTTAATATATTGAAAAACAAAAGACTTTATTTTCTTTTTGGTAACCGTTACGTTAACCGTAACCGTTTCCTTTAAAACTACGCGCAGCGTGGCGGGAAGGCAAAGGTAGCTCCGAAGATGCTTAAAAACCCGCCTTCTTCAGCTCGACAATTTAATGTCAAGCTTCCTTAAACCCCGTAATTAGGTTGTAGTAATAAAGTAATCCGATAACGATCAATTTCACGATTTGTTTTGTTGTAATTCGGAATGGTTTACAACCGCCCTCCTTCAACGGAAGACCGAGGATTTATTTTTAATGGTGAAAACACTTTAGGAAAAGTGTTTTTTAATTATTATATTTTTTGTATTTTTTTATTTTTCAAAAACAATTAACTTCCGAGGAAGGGTCTTCAAAACACGATTCTTATGGCGAAACTCCAACTCTTTTCAAGCCTTCCCCGGCAGCGGCGCCATTTTTTTGATTCGTTGTTTTTAGTATATTTTTCCGAAGGAAAAGGCAACGTATGCGTTTTCCCCGGGTCGTTTCCCAACGAAGGTCGAATATCGAGTTGTCGTTAACGTGTCGAATACGTGTGGTGAATGTGTGAAAAAGAGTGATTGATTTGTGATTATATACTACGAACAATTAAATATGAAATAAAAACAACTAATTAATCTAATTAAACAATTAAACTAAGCATGTAAATCTAAAAGCGAAAATTTGAATTTAAAAATGTTATGCGACGAATTATAAAACGTAAATAAAAATGATTTTGTGAAATTTAACACCTAAAAATATAAAAATAATTTTCCTATATTAAATTTGATAAAAGAAAATTTTTGGAAAAAGAAAGATATTTTTTACTTTTTAGTTTTTTTTTTTTTTTTTTTTTTTTGAATTAAAAACTAATTAATAAAAACTTGATAAAGACAGGGACTAAAATTGCCAGAAAAACAAACTATTTTAACTCTAAAACCACCTAGGCACGATTTAAACCAACACAGAAAATACAGGGACCAGAAGCGACAACTAAGAAACTTAATTAATTTCTTTTCTTTCTTATTTCAGCAGCAGTTCTCCCAAGCTCTTTTCAAAAGCTTATAAAAAGCTCAAAACTTAACCAATTTTAAAGATGAAAATTGTTTTGGAAAGCTTATCAAGCAAAGATTACTAATATCCGAAAAGCCCTATCACAAATACTCAATTGCTGGGTTAAATTTGGCCTAGATCAGCAGATCAGACAAAGGGAGTCTGCACACAAATTTTGTGACAGCAGACAACTGATTTTTGGCGCGCATTAGTGCAAATCTTTACCACAGCAATCCAACTTTTCAAACTTACTCTAGCACCTAAGAACACCTCAAAACTACCAAACTGAGACTTCAATTAAACTCAGCTTATGCTGAGCTTGTCCTATGCAGTAAAGGTTCTTTCAATTTCACCAAAATCCCAAAAGTAAATAATGAGCTAGAACTTACTGATTTAGTCTACTAATAACTCAACTAAGCTCACTTAAACCTCAAAAATATGCAAATCCACAGTAAGTATTAAACTCAAATCACCATAGATATACTACTGAATATATTGCAAAAGTAACTTTAAAAAGCCTAAAGTCTTAAATCAAACTATCTAAAACACACCTTATCAAAGCTATTTTCCCAAATTACTCTAAAACCTCAAACTATAACTACCCTATAATCACATAAGCTACTAAAGCAGATATAACTGACAAAAAGCAATAATAAAAGCTGAATAAAAGTAAGCAATCAATAAGCTAAAAAAAAAAAATTATGTAACACTCACAAATAGATCCTGCTGTGTAAACAATGAACTCAGACAACTAAAACTACCCAGGCTTATGAAAGCCAATATTATACCCAAAGCTCCTTTCTGAACAGCTTAATACCACAGCTTATCAGCTTCTTTGACTTGCTGACTTTTTTTTTTTTTTTTGATTTTTGGATATTTGTGAAGCAACAAAGGAATTGTACTGAACTAAGACTTACAATAAGCTAAGGAGCTTATATAAGCTTCTCCAAACTTAGAAAAACAGCTTGATGAAGCTGTAATAAAAATTATTTTTGTATTTTGGAATTATTTTTCAATGTTTTTGGACTTTCAAAAGAGAGTTTAACTAAAATCGAATTGTAAATAGAAATTATACTGGAAATTAAGTAAAACCTCAAAACCTCAAAACAATTATAATAACTAGAATAACAATAATGAGACAATTAATTAGAACAAAACTGAAATAAAATTTTTCATTAATCAAAATTAACGATTACAAAGATAGAATTCTGATACAACCAAAATTAAAATCGACTGAAATTTAAAATGACAATAAAACAATTAAAATTAAAACATTACTATCTAAAAAAAAACTAGCCTTCGATCTGAGGAGTTATCCCGCTATTTATAGCACTTGGCCGATCCTTCTCGAGTGTCCACGCTGGCGATCCTCGTGTACTTGAGCTAATATCCACCTTTAGATTACGCCTTGGCCTCCAATCTTTCAATCTTCACCGTATGATCAAAAGTGGTGCGTGTTCGGTCCAATCGATGGTTGCCATGTGTCATTCTCTTTGTCAGGTCCTTCTAGAAGATCCAATCATTGACCAAAGTACCCTTAATTGCTGTTAAACTTCGTACGGTAATATTAGGGTTCTTGGTAAATAGTGATTTCTGGGTTGGAGGGTAATTTTGGGGCGGGGGTGTGAGAGATAAGTGAGAGTGAAAGGTAAAGGTGTGTTTGTTATTTTTATCTTTGTTTGTTTCTTTGACCGAGTGGAATTATTTAAGGGTTGACCGGGTTTATGGGTGGATCGGATTAGGTGATGGGTAAAGGTTGGGCCGGTTTAGGTAAAGGAGGATTGGGCTTTTAGGATGGTGTGGGCTAGGTGGGTTATGGGGTATTTAGGTTGGGTTAGTTTTAATAGAATCCGGTTTAGGTTTGTGTTTAGTTAAGATTTGGTATTTTAAAATCATAAGGACCAAATGTATATATCTTGAAATCTCAGGGACCAATCTTGCCATATTTTCCAAAGTAGATCCAAGGGATGAAATTGACAATCTCTGAAAATATGAGGACCTCGGTTGACTTGTTGACCATAATTTCTTCCCGGCATCGGCTAAAAATAAAACTTCCATTTCTCGTGCTCGGTTTCCCGGTTCTTTGCTTGATTTTGTCCTTTTCTTCGATATCCGTGCCTGCATATGTAAAAACACAAAAACACAATATATTTGGCATTTTGGTCGGGTTTTTGGTCTTTTTGGGTCCGATTTTGGTCTAGAAATGGTATGTGTTTAAGCACATACCAGAAGACGTTGGAGATTGGCAGATCGAGACAACATCATATCATCCTAGAACAAGAACAAAGAAACAAAGATTATAAAGACGTCGGAAGCCAAAGAAGCAAAAAAGATGTCGAGCAACATTGATGATCAAGACTTAGGGGGAGATTGTTAGGAACACGTTTTAATATATATTTCAAGTCTTGTTCATTTGCAATAATATGTTGCTAATATGGGTTATATTGTTTGTAATATGTGACCGGTCCATTAGTAGCCCATGGGCCGGCCACCCATGTGAAATTCCTTCTAGAAACAATTAGCATAGGATGCCCTAATGGTTTGCCTATAAATAGAAGGCAAGGGCTCCTCATTTTGTGTTGGTTTTTCATGTATGTAGCGCAAGCTTTGTCTCTCAATCGTATGAAATGAATTACCTTCCAATTCTCTCTTCTTTATCTCTTATTCTCTTCTCTTATTAGCTTATTCTCTTATCTCTATATCGTAGCTTATTATATAAGTAGTAGTACGTGTTTAACTTTGTTATACGTGTGTGTGTTTGAGATAATATCGACCTACAGTTATCTCCTGGGAGGAAAAGCCATAGATTACTTGTATAAGCTCTAAAGAAAACCAACTATTCTACGCTTAGCATTTTCATTTGCACAAATCGTAAAACCTTAGTCTAATCGTTAAGGAAGCAGCCAGATCAACACTCTGGCAGAGTCGGGATTCCCCTTGTTCTAACCTAATCAAGACTAACACACTTTTATTGATGACATTTTTTTTATTTTTTTTTCACGACAAAAATTTTAAAATTTTGGTCAAAAACGGGGGTACTAGGGCACTAGAAGGTACACATGTGACAAAATTTGCGAGAATTCCCCCCCACACTTAGAATTGAATATTGCCCTCAATATTCAAAGTACCGGCTATTATGCCGCCACTTAGAACGTAAAAAGGTAATACCACTAACCAAGTGTGGAACAGAAATCTCCATTTTCACAAAAAAGGATTAAAAGATATCCCTAGATAATTGTTAGCAAAAGGATAGGATATTGGGCGGCTAGATTGAAAATAGGCGCATCAATCATCACAATCCAAGGGAAACCTGAAAATCAGAGCAAACAACACAAAAGCCAAGCACAGTGGGATTCCCCCACACTTAGTTGTTAGAAAGAAGAGAGAAGACAGAAACATGGGCGTTTACCCATGCAATGCTAATGTTTTTGTTAACCGAGTCACTAGCTTGACTCGACCCCGAATTCATTGGTTCATGGGGAAGCAAGTGGAAGAAACAATCTCCATCGGACTTTCATTCAATGTGTTTGGATAAACATTTGAAAATAAGAAAGTTCCACACCGATGAGATACCCACGGTATTTTAATAGTAGAAACTATAAGGGATGATACCGGGGTCAAAGATGGTGTCCTCATTCCCGTAGGAGAAAAGGGAAAGGGAAATCACACCATATGTGATGAAGAGAAGCAATATTTTTATGATTATCATGAAAAACTCTTCATCATCAAAAGCAATGTTGTCATCAACGGGAGGGAGGGTCGGGATGAAATCTTCAAGAAGTAAATTCTTATGATCAATAACACATCCCCCCACACTTGAATCTTTCTCCAGATTGAAATAAAAATGATCAAATTTCGGCAGAGAGAGTTCACCGGAGAACTCTTCGAAGATAACCGGATCATTTTTATCAAAGAGAAATGAGTCGTACTCGGGAAGAGAGATAAAAGCATGAGAAGTGGTACTGCCACTACTCGTCTCTTCCAAAAGATCGATATCAAAAGAAAAGGCTTCATAAGCCGGGAGAGAAAAATCAGAATGAGAAGTGGGATTGCCACTACTCTCTTCAGCCGTATCAAAGATAAAACTTTCATATTCGGGAACAAAATCCTCGAGCTCGAGCTCCGGAGGATCTGACGGCTTATTTTTAACAACAACATCCTTCGGGGGGAGGGAAAATAATGGTTCATCAAATATCATTTTTTCTAATAACGGAGCATCTCCCCCCGGATCACCATCGGGCTCAACAATTTTCGGTGAAATTGGAGCATCAATAAAGAAAACCTCGAGCTCTTCCATAGAGATATCACTTCTCTCAATCGGAGGAGAAGGATGGGAAGAGTCGGAAATGATTGGTGCAGAAATAGGAGTGGAATTTTTAGTTCCATCCATAGAATCAACAATCTCAATACGACAAACCGATTCCGGAGGTGGGACAAGTGGTGTGCTCTTAGAGCTAGAAATTTTCACCACTTCCTTTGTGATCTCCGGTTCTTGTTCATCATAATCAAAGATACTCTTTACTTCCCCAGCACAGCTCTCAAACCATTTGCTTGAACCATGGGTATTTTTCATTGCTTTGAGCTCAGCACGTTTGTTTGAAGTACTCTTAACCGTGAATCTTGAAAGTATCGAATCACTTCTTTCGGAAGCAATTACGAGATCAAATTTTTGATTAACCGTAGCAACGTTGCATTTGGTTAGAGATTTAGAGTCCTGATTTATGTTAAACGTGAATTCTTCATTATCAACCCAAATGGTTAATTCTTCGGCGTATACATCAATAAGAGCACGACTCGTTCTTAAGAAAGCCCTCCCCAGAATGAGTGGAACTCGAGGATCGGCATCAAAGTCTACCACAACGAAATCAGTGGGAAGGTGGAACTTTCCTACTTTCACAACGACATCCTCAGCTATTCCAAGCGGACGAGTTATAATACGGTCCGCTAGCTCGAGTGTCATGCAAGTAGATGTAAGCTCCGGAAGAGATAATTTCTTTCATACCGAGAGTGGCACAAGGTTAATGCTTGCGCCAAGATCGGCCAAGGCTGAGCACTGAACCATCCCCGAGAAATCACATGGGATTAAAAACTTGCCGGGGTCTTCGAGCTTTTCGGGAAGCTTCTTGAGGAGAACCGCCTAGCACTGCTCGTTAAGTGGGGTCTTTGCCATCTCGGACAACTTATCCTTGTTGCTTAGTAAACTTTTGAGTGTAGATGCAAATTTGGGCATAAGGACGAGAGCATCTGCGAAGCTTATGTCAAAGTGCAATTCATTGAAGATTTGGAAGAATTTCTCCATTTGTTGATTAGTTTTATCTCGAAGCTTCTGATCATTAAGCCTCGAAGGATATGGAATCGAGGGCTTAGGATTAGTCTTCGGAACATCAGGTTCCGGAATTTGAGATTGGACGACCGGAGGTTGGACGTGTGCGGTACTTCGTGGGCTTGAGAAATGCACCTTGTCCGTTATCACCTCGGTATCTCGATTCACTTCCCTCGGTGGAGGGGGCATAGGAGTCGAGGGTCCATCATATGCTTTACCACTTCTAGTTGTGATCGCCTTCACATCGCCCCTCGGGTTAGCGATCGTGTTGCTAGGAAGAGTTCCCGAGCCCGAGGGTCGATCATTTAAAGACTTCTTGATCTCAGCTATTTGGTTAATTAACAACCGGTTGGTTTCATCTTGGGTTTTCATGAATTGCTTCAACAATTCATCCGAGGATGTTTGATTTTGGTTAAAACCTTGGTTTTGATTGAAATTTTGCCCTCGGTTTTGAACATTCCCCAGATTTTGGTTTAAATTTCCTTGGTTTTGACCTCGGTTTTGATTACCTTGGTTTTGAAAACCTTGGTGATTGCCTTGGTTTTGAAAACCTTGGTTTTGGAAACCTTGGTTCGTTCGATTTTGATTGAATTGGGCATTTCGGTTTTGCCCATTTTGGTTTTGAGAGTTGAAACCGGGTGGTCCAAGAAAATTGTTGGAGCGATAGCTGAGAAGATTACGGTCTCCTTGGGGTTGGTAACCATTACCTCCTTGATTATAGGATCCCGAAGCAGCGTAAACGCTCTCTTGAGTGTTGCCAACGGTGGCAGGACACTCGGAATATGGGTGAGGACCACCACATGTTTCACAACTTTGATTAACAACATTTACTTGATGTATTCTCAAGACAGCAGTGGACAAATCATCCATCCTTTTAGTGAGTGAAGCCATCTCGGAGGTAGAAGAAGAAGTAGTGGTGGATTTGGCTGACTCATTCCTCTCGGCAGAGGAATCCCAATGATTATGGTGGGTGGACATGTTCTCGATTAGATCATAGCACTCTTGTGGTCGCCTTTTCATAAAGGTACCACCGGCCGCAGCATTGATCGTGTCGCGATGTCTTAATGTTAAACCATTATAGAATGTGTCTATTATGGTAACAAGTAACATATTGTGATTAGGACACCGATCAATCGAAAGCTTGTAACGTTCCCATGCTTCGAATAAAGATTCATCGGGAAGCTGGCGAAAGTTACTTATATCATTTCTCAATTTCGTCACCATCGACGGTGGGAAATATTTTGCCAAGAATTTTGAAGTCATTTCATCGAAACTATGAATTGAATTCTTGGGAAGACGATCAAACCATGCGGTGGCATGATGCGTCAAAGAATAGGGGAAGAGATATAGACGAAGGGCGTCATCGGTGACCCCATTTTGTTTCATGCTTTGGGTGACGGTAATGAATTTATCAAGATGCTTGTTTGCATCTTCACCCGGCAATCCGTGAAATTGGCAAGAAGTTTGGACTTGTTGGATCATGTGATGTTTAAGTCCAAAATCCGCGGCTTGGACATTAACGGGGGCAATCGGGCCACCACGTCCTTGCATTGTTGGTTGGCACAACTCCTCCATCGTTCGGAGATCGGGAGGTGGCTCATCATTGTTTGTATTGTTATCCATCTCTTCGTCGTCTTGAAAATCAAGACGTCGACCTCGACGAATAATTCTTTCGGGATTGGAAACTGGTGAAATAAGATCGGGTGTAGAAGAACGGGTGTTCATACACCACAAAGAAACAAAATTTTAAAAAGAAAACAAAATTTGAACATGAAAATATTTTTGGATTTTTTTTTTTTTTTTTTTTTTTTTTTAAGGAAAGATTACACACAATATTTTTGGGATCGATTCGTCAATCGAAATTTGTTTCTCTCAAAACTACTCGCAGAGTGGCGGAGAAGCAAAGGTCCGCTCGAAAGCTGATTAAAAACCCGCCTCTTTCGGTTTGTCAATTTAATGTCAAACCATCCTTAAACCACTTGTATAGGTTGTAATTTCAAGATAATCCGAAAACAATTAACTTACGATTTGTTTTGTTGGATATTATTATGGTATTGTAAACACTTTAGGAAAAGTGTTAGTGGTGATTTTTATGATGATTTTTTTTTTAGAAAATATTCAACAAAATAATGGAAAACTTTCACAAAGAAAGGTTTTCAAAAACACGAATCGACAAACGAGATTTAAAAATTCGCTACAACCTTCCCCGGCAGCGGCGCCAAAAATTGATCCGATGGAATCAATCACGTATTTTTATTTCCTAGGAAACACAAGTGAAGTATGTGTAACCCGGTTCGTTATCCCCGATGAAGGATGAATGGAATTTGTGAAATCGGGTTTGTGAATCATGTTTGAAATATGAAAATGGAGAGATTTTGGATTTTGACTAAATTTACAACTACGGGAAGCATAAATAGGCAATGGGAAACTTAAAAAGCATAAGATACAAGTCTACAAAGCATAAATTAGCAAAACGTAACAAATAACGAAATTAAAAACGGGAAAACGCGAGACTAAAACGTGAAATCTAAAAATATTAATCCTAGGAATTCCAAATTAATTATCCTACGTCCTAAATTATAAAAGAAAATTTTGGAAAAAAGAATTATATTTTTTTGACTTTTTAATTATTTATTATGAATTAAAAACTAAAAGAAACTATTTAAATGATTTAAAAATAGTAGACTGGATTGGAAAATTATGAAATTTATCAGAAAAATCTAAAATTATATTTAGTAACTATGAAAAATGAAATTGGTACTATTCTAAACTATAATAAGCATTTTGGGCAAATAAGCAGTTTGAAATAAGCTCTAAAATAAGCTAAACAGCTCCAAAGTTCACCAAATGCTCAAGTGCAGTTTAGAACACTAATTGAAGCTTAAGACCACCCAAGATGACCAAATAAGCTCTCTGAATTAAGCAATAAGCACTTGAACAGATGTAACAATAGGGCAGAAACAAGTGGGGGAACAACCCACTTTAAGCTGTTCTATAAGCTAGGCAACAGCTAATTGGGGGGGAAAAAAGCAGATACTGAAAGCTTATACATCAGACTTCTTTCAACCTCAAAATGCCCAAAATCTATTGATCAATTGACACTTAATTAAGCCAAGAACAGTTGCAAATGGAAACTGAAAATGTTACAGGCCTAAGTAGTTCTAAAGGGCTTACTTGCTGACTGAAAATAAGCTAGCAGATAAGCTAGAAATTCCAAATCAAGCTCAGAACCAAAAAGCTAATACTACTAACTCTTAACAGCCAAATTTCATGCAAAGATTCACAATGGAATAAGCTAATAACAGTCCAAGTAAAAGGCTGAGTTAATCACAAATTGTGTAGGTCTGCACATTGCTTTCTGTTGCAGCAGTTTTGGTTTTAGGCACTTAAATCTTCCAATCTTTGATGAAACTGGACCAATCCTTGTTATCTCACTTAACACACTATAAAGAACACCAGTATGCCTAAAATGATGACTGAAATAAGCTTAGCTTATTAGAAGCTATTTAAGGCAGTTTGAGATTCTATAAATGCACTTATACACTTAAATCCTCAAAATGGTTCAAATCAACCAAAATCCTACTGAAAACAGCTTTTCTAGCTTAAGATAAGCCTAATCAAAGTTTACCAAATGGTATATGAACAGTGCAAGCTCTAAATCTCACAGCAGTACCTTAAACCAAACACTCCCTATTCAAACTGATTTGAGATTTTTACACTACAATCACTGATCTAAGCCATGAAACTATTACTCTACTGATTATCCAACTAATATTTTACCTAATAAGCAATTAGCAATCCTCAATAAGCACTTAATTAGCAGTAACTAATATGACTGTTTTGACTATTTTGGCTTTTTAAAAAAAAAAAAAAAAAGAGATTTAAACACTTAAAGTCTAAAACATAACTATAAATGAGATCAAATAAGCTATTACTACTCAAATAAGCACTGAGAATACATAATTAAGCACATGAACAGTGACCTTTGACTTTCGTTGACCAAATAAGAAAACTAAAATTTCACTAACTGAAGTTGTAAATTACAGTGCTGAAAGATAAAAATACAATACCTTAACTAAATTTTAAGCTAAAATAATCCTGCCTTTTATGGCTTACAAGTCTCCTATTTATACTAAAAAAGCTAACTAGGGGTCTTCACTCTTTGTGCTTCTTTTGTGAGATAAAACAGCTTTGGAGTCCTTGTGTGCTTCTTGGGATTAAATCCCAGCCCTTGGTTTAAAGTTGGAGTGATCTTAGCCCTCAAATTGATTTTGGCGCCCAAATGGTCACATGGATTGCTGACCTGGCTTGGTATCTCGTGAAGAGGGGGAGGGATACACGTGAACTAGCTGGAGCAGAGGAGTAGAGTGGGTGGTGGCGTGTAGCAGAGAAAGAAATGATGGGAGATGGTGGGATTTTGGCGGGATTTTATGGGAAAGGGGCAGAGTTGACCGGGTCAACTTGTGGGATTAACTAAAAAAGAAAGACCGGGTTGTGGGTTTATATTATTTGGGCTTGGGAAATGTTTATGGGCTGGGTTAAGGTTTTAGGTGGTGATGGGTTGGGTTTGTTTTTACTTTAGGACAAAAAGATATTGGTTAAGTGGTTTGGATTTGGTAAAAAGGGTTAAGCTCAAGGACCAATCTTGTAAATTCTGAAACTCCAGGGACCTAGGCTGCCAAAGACTGAAAATAATTTCCAAGGACCATTTGTGTCATTTTGGTATTTTGGAGGTTGACTTTGACTTTTGACTTTGACTTTTGTCTTCACTTGATCAAATGCTCAGTTGTTGTCAAGTCGATCCAAAAATGCTCGTTTTTGCTCCGTTTTCAATCCTTTGTACCTGAAACACATAAAAACACAAACCAATGATATCTGCAATATAAATCGGGTGTTTTTGGTCATTTTTGTGTCAAATATGGGTATAAAATGATGAGTATTTACACACTCATCATGACTCTGTCACCCTTTTTTCTGAATAGATTTATCCTCATGACCTCATTATATTTATAAAAAAAAGCACATCCTTTACAAAAACTACATAACACAGTAGGCATAATGGAAAGTACAATAAAGAGATATATAATGACAATAATAATCATGAGTAGAAATTACCCACAAAATACAGAAGATACATATACACGTCTAAACTCTAAAGCTACAAGTAAAATAAAAAACAGATTTTCACAATAGATTTTCTATAAAAAAAAAAAAAAAAAAAAAAAAAAAAAAGACCTATAAAGATTTGTAAAAAAATATAAGTCAGATCTAGGAAAAAAACCTGTAAAAAATTTTGAAACCAAACCAAAGAAAACCAAAGATGTTTAGATCTAACACCTACATGATTCAAAATATCTTCGTAGAAAGAGAGTAAAATAAAATTTTGGAATAAGTAACCAACAAATGATATATAAATAAAGTTTCCATTTGTTTGTATACATAACAAACTACTTCTTCAGTATCACCGGCCTCCTAAATTAAATCTCGAAAATACGACACATCGAGAAGCCACTAATTAAACATACATAAAACCACCAAAACACAACTAAATTGGATACCCTACCAGTTGGTGTTGCTAAAGGTCCACATTGGTGTTGCTGACTGAAAGGATTGTTGGTGAGATGGCTTTGGGTTCTTGTTTGATGATGTAGAGACCATTATAGAGGCTGCCATGAGCAATCCTCCTGTGATGGTCCTGAAAGTAACATAAGAAAGGTGTGAAAAGGATGGATAAGGGTATGTGTGAGCCAAGCTTGCTTACTGAAAGTAAGTTGTATGCAAAGGAGGGTATGTAAAGTACATCATGTAGTGTAATTGCAGGGTTGATATACACTGATCCTACCTTGGTTACTAAGGTGTTTTGTCCATTAGGTAATGTAACATATATAGGCTTTGTGCATATTTGAATGTTGTGCATTGAAGTGAGGGATATACAAACATGGTCTGTGGCACCACTATCTGCCACCCAGAGAAACTTTTGACTAATTAGGACAGATTCAATGACCTTGTAAGTTCTAGTAGTGATATGTGAAGCAATGACTTTATAGGTTTTGGTAGTATGAGTAGCAATGAGTCTAGGAATACCTTCTGAGTGCATACCAGTGATGTCTTTGCCATTTTGCATCATGAGCATCATTTGATTGAGCTGGTTTTGAAGTTGATCCATCCTTGCATACATTGCTGCATCATTCTGTTGGGGTACTGCTTTTGGTGCTTCATCATTTGCTCCCTGACCAACTATCAAGTTAACTGTTCTGAGGTGTGTATTGTCCTGCATATTTTGTCTCTGATTTGGGGGTTTGTACTTGCCATGCAGTGGATGACCAATTGGATAGCCTACCAGTTGGTAACACTTCTCCTTTGTGTGACCTTCTTTGTTTTAATTACCACAAATAACTCCCTTTTTGAACTGACTTCTTCTTGTGTTGGTGTTGTTGCTGTTGTAGGTTCTTGTTGAAGATTCACTTTGATTAAAGCTCCTTCCAGTCCTTGAATTATTGTTGTATGAGTTCCTATAGTTGCTTGAATGAGCAGATAAGGCTGTAGCCATGGGCACCACTGAATTATGAGCTTCTCTCTACTTTTCTTCTTGCCTTATCATACCATAAGCTTTTGCTACACTAGGCATTGGACTCATAAGCAAGATTTGGCCTCTAATGTTGGCATAACATTCATCTAATCCCATTAAAAACTGAATTAGCCTTTTCCTATGGTCTCTTTCACCATTCACTCTTCCATTTTCACAAGTACAGGCACATATACACATGTAGGGTGCTTCTAGAGAGTCATATTCATCCCATAGTCCCTTCAATTTCTGGTAGTAAATCTCTATAGCAGCATTGTTTTGTTTCAATTGAACTAAATCATGAGTGAGTTGATATATTCTGTGGCCATCTAATTGTGAATAATGCTCTTGAAGTTCATTCCAAAGATCAGAAGCTGTGTTAATGAAACTGAGTGAGTTACTTATCTGTTCTGTGATGGTGTTAAGTATCCAAGAAATGACCATATCATTTGTTCTTTCCCACAATGCCCTGATTCTTGAGTCCATTCTTGGTTCAGTAAACTCCCCTGTTATCAGCTTCATTTTGTTCTTTGCATTTAATGCAATCACCATTGACCTCTTCCAAGAACCATAGTTGTCAGAACCAGTCAGCTTCTTTGAAATTAGAATCAAACCAGGGTGATCTTGAGGGTGTAAGTAGAGTGGATGATGTGGTGAATTGACATCATCATCATCAATGTGGATTGTTGATGATGAAGATGCGTCTGGATTAGTTGTTGTCATGATTGTGTTTGAGTTGTCGGATGTTGTAATCGGAAATTGTATTCTTGATCAGAAATTGTGGTGGTTTGATTAAAGATAGTAGTAAATGGGATTAGATTGATTGTTTTCTTGATCGAAATTGATAATTGTTTAGTTGTGATTGATCAGAGTTGGTTATTGTTGCCGGAAAAAGTTGTTATTTGATCGGAAAAAGTTGTTAGGTGGTTATTTCTGTTGGTTAGTTGTGGTTGACCCACCGGAGTTTGACCGGTGGCTCTGATACCATAATGAGAATCAGAGAGAATATGAAAAAGATGAAAATTATGAAGTTTTCATTAAGTGAAAATGTGAGGTACAACTGATATATATACAGACTCCAAAAGAGGGAAAAATAAAGTCTAACTAACTTTTGACTTTTGCTTTGACTATCTATATACAATACTACTTTGACTTTCTATATACAACAGTTTTACATGCTACTACACTTGATGAGGCATTTGTAGTGATGAGAGTAGTTTGTAGACAATGCTGAATTGACAACTCTTGAGTGATCAGCATGCTGAATTTGCTTCTTATCTCCATTAGAATGAAATGGAGAAACAAAAGTCACTAATTGGTCAATGAAAAAGAAAGATAATAAATATTCCTTTTGGACAAACAAAAGCAAATATAATAAAGACTTTTGGGTCATAGAGGGTAGTGTGATGACATAAAAAATTGAGAAAGAATATAGAAATTGAGAGAAAGTGTGATGAACATAAAAAATTGAGAAAGAATATAGAAATCGAGAGAGAAAGTGTGATGAACATAAAAAATTGAGAAAGAATATAGAAATCGTCAAATCGAGAGAGAAAGTGTGATGAACATAAAAAATTGAGAAAGAATATAGAAATCGAGAGAAAATGTGATGAACATAAAAAATTGAGAAAGAATATAGAAATTGAGAGAAAGTGTGATGAACATAAGAAATGATAGGAAAAATAAAAGGTAAAGATGCGAGGAGGTGTCATATATGAGCATATATGGCTTTTTTTTATTTTCAAACATAGAATAGTAAGCAAGTGTTTAGTGGTGATGTGTCATTTTTTAGACCATGCGTAATGGGGCGTTTTTCCTTCTTTTTTTTGCCCGATCACGCCCAAAAACGCCCGAGCCCCCACTACGATGGGGCGTGGTTCCAAAAAAAATTTGAGAGGCGTGGAGTTGATAACGCCTGCGCCCAGCCAATCAGGAAATGAGGTTGTGTTTGTGTCTGAAAAGTGTTTATTGTGTTTGTGTTTGATAGTTTTTTAAAAAAAATTGGATGCAAGCAAACTTTCTGGGAATATTTTTTTGTTGCAGCGCAAGACCAAAGGAAGAAGAAAGGGGATTAATGTTTGGATGGGTTCTGGGCTTTTTGGAACTTATTCTTTGGGCTATAAATTCTTGACATATTAGCCATTTTATGAACTTGATTCTTTGGTCCATATATTATTAGCATTTTATGTACTTTTTCTATTTAATGTACTCTTTTAATTTTATGTAATATGTTAAATTAATATTGTGTATATTTATTTTATGTTAAGAAAAAAAAAAAAAAAAGAAAAACACTAAAGGGTGCCACATGTCACACAATGCCCCTACTACCACTACACCACTTTTTTTCCAAACCCCATGGTGCCCACACTGTCACATGGCGCAAAACGCCCCACCATCTCTTACACGCCACTGTACATGGTCTTGGATACACTAACAACTAAAAACTATTTTTTAATATTATCTCAAGTTCCATATTCATGATTTAATTACGGTTCGTTTCTTCCATTTTTCCAATATGTATGAAGTTTTTTCTTCTCTGAAAATGACGAAGATGAAGGAGGATTATAGTGACATCGAAGTCAACAATGACGAACGTACCGTTGATGATTATGATGTTTAAATAGATGTTGATGAAGAGGATGATCGAAGATGATGCAAAACGAATGGTGATGATGTTGTTGCTGCTCAATGATGATTATGATGATGATGATGCAAACTGGACGATGCAAGATCATGATGTTGATGATGATGAATTAATGATGCAACTTAGAAGATTATGATAGATGTAATGATGTTTAACACGTACGATGATGATCATCCTTGATGCATAAATGCTGGAACTTACATAATCAAGGATCAAATACTAAAATCTAATAAGCATAAGCCATAATTATGCAAAAAAAAAAAAAAAAAGGGATACTCTCATGGAGACTTACTAATTTGGATTTCTTATTATACCCTTTTAAGCTTGGTGCAGGTGGCATGTTATTGTTGTGTTTTACCTTTTTCACTTTAAGAGGGTGTTTTACTAGAACTAATCCCAGTTCTTCATGTGATAGCAAGAATTAGTGAGTAAAACAAATGGGTGTTTTACCTTTTGTTACAATATGAGATCGATACATCCAAATTTTGTCGTTAATGGTTATGATATATGCACAGTCGTCATTGCTATAGTCTGAAACATTTCAAGCTTTACCAAATTGTTTATGGGTAGCGCTTTAGGATGATTCCAATGTAATTTAAACAAAAATGTACTAGATACGTCGAATGTGTTTGGACTTTGGACACTTTTACTCTAAATACCACTCATAATTATCAAAAAAAAATTGGCAATTCATATGCAAAAATCTAACTTTTTTGGGCCAGGTTTTAGTTGTTTGTGGAATTGTAAAGATACTCTTTCCAAAGCATATTCCCAGACATAGACTACGATGATGATAGTTTTGACAGTCTTTGAAGCTTCAGTACGGCAGCAGAGCTTTGTAGATACTAAGATAAACCACAATGTCACCTCTTGTAAACCATGAAATTTTGATAAGATCTCATTCCTTTGTGTAAATGCATAAGCAATACTGTTGTTCTTTTGATTCTGGTAATTGGATTTGTAGGTGGTATGTGACTATCATTTGAATTAAAGGGATGTTCTTGTGAGCATAGGCTTTGATGTGCTTAAAATGTATCACACATGATGTAAAGATATCATATGAATTGAAAGTGTGCTTATAAAAACACAACATGTTACTGTGTTAAAGATAACGAGACACAATATGATTGTGAAATGTGATCGACATGTTAAGTTTATATCGTACTAATCTAGCAAATTTGTCCAACGAAAAGGATTTGACTCAAAATTAATGTCCAAGAATGGTGACAACCTGGTTTATTTAAAGTGCTTTGCCAGCCTCGGAAGGAATAATGTTTTTAACATTTTTAGTCATTTATATATGTAAATATGGCGTTCTGCACTTCTGGAAAGTGCAAGCTCAAGGCGTCTACCGTGCATACTTCAATTATTCAGTTCAAAAACATCAACCAAGTGTATTATCATTCTTAGTATCAATTCACTTATAAATAAGAATGATTATTTCCTAATTATGTATTTTCTGAACTATATATAACACATCATTTATAATGAGAACTTAAAAAGAGCAAAACCTATTTAATGTCAACTTAAACCAACCCATTTGTGCCTATAGTAACATCTATACAGATTAAACCAACCCATATTTACTTCTCTATTTTGAACCCACTTATGAATCAAGTGCAATCTCCCTTTCTGTGCAGGCTTGAGAGAACAAACAACGAGCCATCAAGACGACCCATTCGAATAGTAACATATAACGATCCAAATATAACACAGCCTAAAGGAACTGTGTGTAGTACTTTCCAAAACTCAGCTACTCGAACTTATTTGATTTAAAAAAAAAAAAAAAAAAAAAAAAGCACGGCTGCAGAGGAATACAAAGACAACTCTTAGCATGTAGACATCTTTGTCACTGCATACAAAGTGCAGTTAATCTTCTCCAGAACGATATGATCATTAACAAGAATCAAAAGCACAGCTGCACAGGAATTCAAAGACAACACTTGACGATAACAGACACTGTTAACTAATCTATCCGCAAAATATCCAATCATTTTCAGGCTTTCATTTCAGAAATGGGGGTCTCTTTAGCCAAAACAAGAAGGCAATGCACCACAGCAACAATGAAAGCACCAAAAGTCTACACATGTGACAATAAGCATTGCTGAATCATCCAAATACCGTTCCACTTGATACACAACATTGAACATTTTTAAAAGTATGTTTTATTAACAGGAAAAAATAGAACGATGCACAACAGAGCAAAAAGTGCAGAGATATATACATCTAGAAAATTATCCCAATTAACAAATGCTCATTGTGCAGTCACCCAATCGTTCAACCATCTAAGATCTAGAAAGTAACTAATGTGCACTATGCCCAAAACCATGTCGATTGCAATTCTACAAAAGCCTTTTTAGAAGCAGTCTAGATCTACAACTTGATTAAACAATAAGTAGACGACAGCGTTAAGCGGTTCAAGATCATTTAAAATGGCCTCGTACTTCACGTTCCTTTAAGATAAAGGGGAATCAATACCACGACTTTGAAGAGCAATGAGCCTTGGATGTTCCTGTAACAATAATTCACATTCAAAAGTTGTAGTAATACTGTGCAGCAAATGATAAACCAAAGCCTGTTTGCAAGTGGAGCATTATATCATAATAAAATGACGATCTTACATCTTTTGAGGCTAGTCTTAGGCCTAGTAAATCAGCTCAGCCCTTGGCATTAGGCCCATCAACAACTAATTGGTGTATGCTACGAAAAAGATATTTGTACGAGATTAGTGACATGACACATAACTCTACCGATCCATCCCATAATTACATAAAAATACAAATTAAAATCAAGGAATTTTGTAAACATGTTTAGCGTGAGTAGAGATATTAGCGTGCTTTACTTATGAAGCATGGTCGTATTTGTTCACAATGCCTGATCAAGCAATAATAAACACTGTAAAACTTGTACCAAGTTTCTTATTCACACTTTTAAAGTCTATAACAAAATGAACTTGTCAGGTTCTAAAGTTTATAAGAAAAGAGTTTCACACTTTTTTAGTTCCATTAATGCAGTTTCACACTTTTTTATTCAGGAATAATAAACATTACCAAGTATAAATGTATAATTTTTAGTCCCTTAGAACACATTAATAATACATAGTAACAATAACAGGACTCAAAATCACCAAACATTACGAAAGAACAGTGGTAATGAACCATTTTTTGTGTTTAATCCAAACCCGTACTTGTCCGCTCCTGTGCTTAGTTTCTTTACCATATAGAAACTTGAAGTATACATAACAAAGATACATTTCATAGTTTCATAGACCTAGGATAGAATACTATAGCCTGGGTAGATGCAAGTGATTATAGCAGACCTGTATACTTAACTATGATATTATAGATTAATATGGTTTTAAAAAACTAGGTAAATTGGATGTTACAATGATTCACACCTTCCATAGTTTCATTTTTTATTTTTTTTTCAAAAGTTACGATATTAATAGAGTAAAGACGATGCAAAAAGGCTCACCTCTTTCCCCAAACATATGACATATCACCCTTGTCCTCCTGTTCTAGTGTTGTGGCAAATGTAAAGAGTGAACCAAGAGCAACTGACCATATAAGGTGTAATATCGATCAGTCAATCTTCCTTCAATGTCCTGCATAATTAACTGTCTATTATATTTTCAGAAATCATGTCACAAAATTAACACAATGTTACAATCGAGAAACTTGCAATGATTGCCACTCCATTAATCTCTTTTCTTCGTACATAAATTTAGCCTCCTCACTGACAGCAACCTCGCTTATGTATAAGGGGAAATTAAGACCAACCGATTGTAGATGACCAAAAAGGAGAAGGAGCCCATGGAAAAGTCCAAGTATGTTGTTTGGCTTCATGTGCAAGAATAATCCTCATAATTATCAGCCTGCAACAACAACAAAAAAACATTAGTTATTACATTTTTAAGGTAGTGACGGCAGAATTAACTAATCTAAGCTTGATAAGATATTAACAGCAGGAGCTGACATTTCATAAAAAATGTAGTGTGCATATTTAAACTTCTCAAGTGTAGCTACATATCTAAGAATCACAATCCCATTTACCATTAACTAAATTATCACACCAATACTTTTGAAATCTCAATCGAAAGAAACTAACACAACCAGAAGCCTTAAAAAAGAAGCTAAATATTTTGCACCATCATTTGCTATATATTACATGCCTTAAATGTCGTTTGAATAAAAGCACACTAGAAGCTTTTTTCAGTTAAAAAAAAAAAATAAAATTAAAAAAAAATAATAAAAAAAAAAAAAAAAAAAAAATCAACCATATAAGGAAGCGAGATAATGGCTACCACTTGCAAAGATCTTTAAAAACAATGAAAGGGTTGGTAAAGGAAAACTTGCATTTAGGTATCTATAGGTTAAACATTATGCCGATATTTAATATAAGGGGAATCACTTCAAAAAGACTAAACATCTGTTGCATAAAAGGTTCACCTGCTTTCACACATAGCAATTTTACCAGACGACAACTTATAAGAAGCTTTGACCATGGCTAACTTATCACTAGCAACAAACTTCATTTACTAATACTTTCATCCATTGATTACAAGAACACTTTAGCAAACTTACATCACCAAAAACCTTTTCTTAATAGTATTAATAATTTTTAATTTAACGGGTTTTGAGTTTTGGTGCAAAAATTTTGATGTTGCACCGTATTTACTTATTTAGTGTAAAATGTCGTTGGTAAGTGTATCAAACCACATATTGCACCAAATTTATTGTTTTAATTGAAGATAGTCTAGGAAATCTGATTAACTGACAAGCAGGCAAACCACGAGTCTTATGACAGTGTGACCGTCTGGTCGTCTAAAATCATTCACTGATAAATCTAAATCACTGTCACATGCAATGAATATCATATCACCATCTTTGTCTTCATATTTGAGCTTAAAGCTTCCTAGCTTGAGCCGAAATCTTGTTGCAATCTGCTCTTTCAAGTTTGTTAATCCATCTGAAAGTATGAATGGAAACCTCACAGTATCCTCTTTGTATGTTGCCTTGATAGTCAAAGGTTTCACCGAGTTTTTTAAGGTTGTTTTGGGCTGTCCAAGTTCATCAATCAGAATTGTTTCTACACGTGTGGAACTATACATAGCATGTTCGGTATGGTTCGCAGGATTATATTCATTAGACCCCCGAAAATTCGAGTGGGAATCACTCTTATTAGGAGTATATGGCCACCCCTTAATACCAAGACTTGTGCAAATGCGCTTCAACTTACTTCTGCTAACTTCATATATACAATGTACAAAGTGAAAATGAGAACCTTACAAGGAAAGGACACTATATATAAACCTGGTTGGGTTAATTTAAAAACTTTTTATAAAGGCTGAGCTAATCAATTCTGTCATTCACAACTAGTGGTAGCAAAATACGTGGGTCGGGTCGGGTCGGGTTGGGTCACAGGTATGAAAAAACTGTTTCTTTTTTTTACCTACTAGACCCGTTTGGGGTAATTGTTATACATTTTCACTTCTTATCAAATAACCAATCAGACCCATCTATAATATTTAAGGAGACCCAACCACACTCATGCCCTAATAGATATTTAACTAACTTCACCCATGTTTAACCAATTGGTCTCAAATTGCCACCTCTATTCACAACAAGCAAGCAGCCTGGGTGACGGGGTCCATCATCCATGGGACACCCATGGAACTTTGCAGCATAGGGTCAATTTTCATTAACAACCTATACTTTTCTTATTTGCACCCGGTCTAAAAAAAAAGCGTATCTACTCTTGTTTAGTTTTTCTTATATGCGCCTGGTAAATTTGTGTCCTAATTGTGTCCCTAAGGACAAGTGTTTCTATTTGAATCGACTAAGTTCATAAGATATTTTTATTTAACCCGTTTCCATTTGACTTAAATCTAGCTAGCCAGTTAAAAATTTAGCATAACCCAAATCGACCCATTTATAACATAGGTGAAGAGGTTAAAATTGGCACCCTAGACATTAGCAACAAGTTACTATATTGTACTTACCACCAAAGATATCCGCAGCTTCCTCAAATGACTTTGGAGTCAAGTTAGGTTTAGCAGCTGCCTTAGCTGAACCTGCTTTGGCCTTAGCTGGTTTCTTCTTTGCCGGAGCTTTCTTGGTAACCGTCTTTGCGGCTGGTTTAGCTTTTGGAGCCAGCTTAGCCTTAGCATCCGGTTTCGTTTTTGCAGCTGGCTTCTTCTTAGCTGGAGCTTTTTTAGCAGCTGCTTTGGGCTTCGGCTTAACAGTAGAAGGAAGCTTGTAGGAAGCTTTGACCTTAACTAACTTGTCACTAGCGACAAGATTCTTCAACTGAATCAACAGCATTTTCTTAAAATTTGCAGGCAGGTCCTTATGCTTGTTTTGAATAAACTTCTTAATCGCATACTGACTCGACCCGTTACGTTCCTTCAACGTCACTATCGCGTCACTAACCATCTAAACACAATCAAAACCACGAATTAAATATATGACAGCATGCATTTTAACAAAAGCTGTACGTACGTAATGAAAATACCTCCAAGTAAGGAGGGTGTTTCCTAGCTTTCGAATGGATAACGGTACCACCGCCACTAACACCGTTAGTCATCACTGTAAATGTCTGGATCACACACACACAAACTCAATTCAAAATATCTAATACTAAAACAGAATAACAGAATCTGTTCAGCTTGTTCATTTTATTAAACATAGGGTTTCGAGTATTTGTTTTATAAAAAGTTACTACTTAAAAAATGATGATCTGACCGACCAAAAGATGTAAATTACTTATATCTGAGATATTGATGACTGTAAAGAAAGTAAAATTAACGGTAAAAAATACAGTAATGAATTTAACGGACCTGTTGTTTGTTGAAGATGTGAGAGGAAAAAAATGAGGAAGTTTAGTGATTTTTGGGGTTTTGCTTTTTGATGTGTCAAATTGTTGGGATAGAAGGTGGTATTTAAGTGTGTAAAGTACAGCTTCCAGACATGGAGTTTTAATTGTCACAAGAATACCGACTTATTTTCGCCTTTCTAGTTTACAAAAATAGACTGCACATTAATGTGACGCAAGATGTGCAACTACTCGTATAAAATACATGTTGTACAATTCAATGAAGCACGAACTTTGAAAAAGAAGAAAGCAGTCGTTGTCAGTAACTTCGAAAGATGTGAGAGGAAAAAAATGCGGTAGCGAGTGATTTTGATGTGACAAATTGTTGGGAAAGAAGGTGGTACTCATACTACTAGAATTAGTGAGTGTAAAGGCAGGTTCCAGGAAATTTCCTAGCTAGAATTAGTATTTTTAATATTGATCAATATAGAGAGTTCACAAGCATATTTGGTCATAGAAAAGTTTCAGAATAAATTTTACTAAATTTAAATCATTGCTTAAATTCACAACTTATGCATTAAATGGTATACATTTTATGTGGAAACTAGCTTATCGACCCGTAGAATTCACGGGATTTTAAAGTGTTTTTTATTAAAAAAAGTAAGTACGTGAATAAAGTAAAAAAGAACAACAAACGTAAACGCTATAAAATTTTCTTGTAATGGAATAATAAGTTATAAGTGACTGATTGTATAAAATACAATGCTTGTAAATATCTGTGTAATAAACGTTCATTGCCTCGTGATCTCCAATATGTTTGTCTTAAGAAGCAAATGTATGTAATGACCATCCTAACACTTCAACAAAATATTCATTACGTGAACACCTAATAAGTTTAAACAATATTTAAGAAAAAAAAGTTTGGGATTTATAATAAGTGTAAATAAGAAAAATGCCACAAAACATGTAATATATATACTGTACATACCTATTGACCGTTTGATCATACACCTTGAAGAAATTTTTTATATACCACATTTATAGTAGTTTTTTATAGGTTACCATCCGCATCTGAAATAACAAACTTCAAACCCTTTTGCTTTTGACACGTGAAAACAAAATTTTCTAAATATGGAGAATGTTTTGAAATAGATTGTGTATTCTTTAAATATGAAGAAAATTTTATTTTGAAATATTTAGATAGTACTCCCTCCGTCCTAAAATAAGTGTCCAGTTTGACTTTTCAGAGTCAAACTGGTTCAACTTTTTTTTTTTTTTTTTTTTTTTTTTTTTTTTTTTTTTTTGTTATATAATACTAGATGAAAAATTATACCAATTAAAAATACACTTAAAACCCAATCCATTCATATATTTTGCATCAAGTATTATATAACACTCGCAAAAATAGATAAGGTCAAAGTTGAACTAATTTGACTCTGAAAAGTTAAACTGGATACTTATTTTTGGACGAAGGTAATAATATTTAACTTGTACACACATATTTGCATAGAAATTAACAATATTATACAATTTAACTTCTTTTGAAGGAGCTACAACAACTTTTATAGTTTTTTTTTTTTTTTTTTTTAAATCTGCTAACATGTTAAGCAAAAAGTATAAAAGTAGCCCCATTCACTTTCTTAAAATGTTCGGTGGTTAGACAATGACATGTAAAAGTATAAAAGTGGCCCCATTCACCTTCTAAAATGTACACACTTAATTTCTTTGATTACAGTCAAAATACTTGACAATATGGGCAAACATTGTGTCACTGATGCTTCTAAAATGTTTATAAATATCAACTACCTTGTGGTCTAGTGGTTGTAGCTTAACTAGTTAAGCGAGCCACGGTGAGAGTAGTACCGGATGGGTGACCATCCGGGAAGTCCTCACTTACAGACTACAGGGTCTGTTGGTATTAGGCAATGAAGAGGAGAGCCTGTGAGCCAGTGGTTGCGCAAGTTCGAATCCGAGCCGGCCCCGGTTTTCATCCGGCTGTTACTCCAGCGAGAAATCTCGTGTGGAGGCAGTACGGTTTCCGGGCGGAAGCCGTTTAATCCCCACTGCGTCAGCGTGGACCCGGTTCAGACAACATAGTCTGGGTATGTGGTGGATGAGGGCCTGCCTAAGTGGCGGGTACGACTCTAAACCAAAAATTGAAAGTCACCTTCCAAAAAAAAAAAATGTTTATAACTATGTAGATTGTATGTTAAATATGAGCATAACCCTATTCAAGTATTCCAATGTACCAATAATATACCTGTGTACCAAAAGATTTCATTAAGCATTTTTCGCATACTTCTAAGATACAGATATAAACATGTAATGTCAATTATTGTTGCAGCCGGTACTAAATGTTAAATTGTAACAATCAATCTCATACTAATTACTTAACTCAAATGATCAGATAATTAAAAATTAAAAACTAAATCATTGAATCCAAATCAAAACCCTTTTTCATGTGCACCCTGAAAAAAAAAGCACATTTAGTGATGCTCAATATCTTCAATTAAAACATAAAAATGAAATAAGCTTGGCACAAAACATCCCATAATGCTCAAGAAGCTTAATATTCATAAAAGGCTAATAATAAGATATTAGATTTAAACAACATATGTGAACTTTCCAAACAACATGAAATTAGCTTATATAAGAAGCATATATTAAAATCACTAACTATTCGAACATTGTAACAATATAGAAGAACGACCGAAACTTGGAGAGAAGGAGAATAAATTACAACCATGGAAAATATAAGTTACAAAGAGAGGAGTATACCATAACTCTAAGTAACAGGAATATTGGATACACACATAAATGAAGAGAATATCAATTAGAGTTTACAAACATAAGCACCTACAAATACTAAATAAAAGTTTTATGTGCTTTAAACACAAAGGAAACTACTCAACCATCAATAGCTCCCGTCAACAACAAAAACACCTATGAACGAAGAATTTTGAATTTAAATGATGAAGACGTCCCCAGCGCTAAAGAAGCTTTATTTGAGATTAGGAAACCCTAATCTAACCCCTTGATGAAGGTGGATCCGGATCCTTCTTGGCTACTAATTACATTCTAGTCCTTTCCTTATTTTATTTAATGACCGTTAGTCACTTCCGTTAAATACTAACGTTCGTTATTTATTTTGTGATAATTAATAATCAAATATAACGTTTTACATTTAATTATTAATCTTTAGTTCTCATACGTAATGTGTGCAATCCCGTGATCTCGAGTTCGATCCTAACACACGACTACTATTTTATGTCTATAAAACTAACAGCTCCTACTTAGACATATTATAATAGTTGTGATCACATCGGTTGGCGTCTTGCAACACGTCGATGCCTCTAGTACAACTCGAGTAGGTCTCCTGGAAAAACCATTAATGATTCATCATTATTATTATCCTTTTGTTTCTAATACTACATTAAATAAAGATATGGATATTATCTTTATTCAAAATTATGTTTCTCGTTGTTTGCGATTGAGCAAGATTACCAAATCTTCTGAACATATTCAGGGGAGATCTTGGGCGTGGCCACACAAACATCTTGTCAACCCTACGAGGGGCTCAGCAGTATTAAACTCCAAAAATAAATTTGGAGGAACAAATTCTATCTTGACTACGAGCATAACTCATGAACTTTGCAACAATTCTGAAAACAATCCTTATGACTACCAGTTACGTATAGCGTTAAATTGTTCCACAGAATGCACTACATTCACAACAGTTATCTGGTATCTCAAGTCTGAGGATAACTATTCATGATTTACTTAGAAATATCCGTAAGTAATATCATGTAGTTGGGATAAGTCCTATATTCAATTCATTGAACATCATGTGAATTTGGTATGACAACGCATCAATATACTTTCAAATATATTCTACCAAAACTCAGATTTGTCTTATCATAATGATATTCCCATATCATTAACTGACAACGGACATTTAGAATAACTAAGTTATTCATGGATTAAAACATGCAAAAAATAGGATAACAATATTAAATAATGAATATAAACAGAACCAATACTTTATTTCATTAATAAATAATAAATGTTTACAATCCTTTATCCAAATACTAAACATAGTCATGCATGAAACTACTAGCTAATTTAAGTCCAATGCCATTGGCCAGTTCAGTAAGCTTTTCTTTAGCTAAAGCCTTAGTGAATGGATCAGCTAAGTTATCATCTGTGTGAACTTTCAAGAGATTTATTTCACCTTCACGGACTTGTTCCCGAACATAGTGATACTTTCGTAGAAAATGTCTGGTGCCCTTCATGACTCCAGGCTCATTGGCAAATATGATTGCAGCAGAAGTGTCGCAATACATATTAATAGGTGATTCAATTGAAGGCATAACACCAAGCCCTGAAATGAATTTCCTAATCCAGACTGCCTCCATTGCAGCTTCTAAAGCAGCTATGTACTCGGCCTCTGTCGCAGACATAGCAATTGAACTCTGCTTCTTGCTCTTCCAGTCTACTGCTCCTCCATTGATAACAAAGACATAACCAGTCTGAGACTTCGCATCATCTTTGTCACATTGCCAGGATGTATCACAGTAACCTGTTACATCAAGTTCTGTAGCTGGATTTCCACCATACACAAGAAACATATCTTTCGTATGCCTAAGATACTTTAGAATATGTTTAACAGCAATCCAATGTTTATCACCTGGATTCTGTTGAAATTGACTGGTGATATTCTGAGCGAATGCCACATCTGGCCTTGTGCATCTTACCGCATACATAATAGATCCTACAGCCAAAGCATAAGGAACTTTGCTCATGCGTGCCACCTCTACAGGTGTTGAAGCACAATGCTCACTGCTCAAGCCATGTTTTACTTCCATTGGCAAATATCCTTTCTTGGAATTTTGCATATTGAATCTCTTCAATATTTTGTCAATGTAAGCACTTTGACTTAATCCGATTAACCGCCTTGATCTATCTCTATAGATCTTAATTCCCAGAATATATGCAGCTTCTCCTAAATCCTTCATAGAAAAGCACTTTCCAAGATATGCCTTAACCTTTTGCAAACTTGAAATGCCTTTTCCCATGATCAATATGTCATAAACATACAGGATAAGGAAAATTGCATTACTCCCACTAGCTTTGTGATATACACATGACTTATCAAGATTCTGAGTAAATCCAAACCTTTTGATTTCTTCATCAAATCTTTTATTCCATTGTCGTGATGCTTGCTTCAATCCATAAATGGATCTTTGAAGTTTGCATACGCAGTTTGGAAATTTTGGATTCACAAACCCCTCAGGCTGCGCCATATAGATGTCTTCATCTAGGCGACCATTTAAGAAGGCAGTTTTGACATCCATTTGCCAAATCTCATAATCATAGTGTGCAGCTATGGCTATGAGAATCCTAATAGCCCTAATGTCAGCTACATGAGAAAATGTCTCCTCGTAGTCAACGCCATATGTTTGGGTCGGCTCGTTTTGATCAGTACGATGATGACTTCAGCAGACTTTATGCTAGGACACACTCCAACAGTTGAGACATCCTTGACTTGGGTGACAGATCAGATAGACTTAAGCAGACACAGGTTGTAGCTCAAGAGGCAGCCCAGGTGATGCATGGGAGGATGCTGATCCTCGAGGCCCAGGTTGCAGCATTGTTGAGGGTTGATCAGGCACACCGCAGAGAGAACTTAGCATTGAGGACTCGCCTTGTCGAGGTTGAGGCACAACTTGGGGAGTATGCTTTTAAGTTCCGACACCTGGACAGGACGAGGGACCAGTCTTAGATATGATTCGTAGTTGTCGTATTTCACTTAACTGAGGAGTTCTCAGTAAGTGTAGGATATTATTAGGAAGCTTGTAATTTTCAGATCTTATAATCAACTCTTAATCTATAACAAGCTCACTTTGTCATCTATCTCTGTTACTGATTCAATCCTTTTCTTTCATAATCTACAGTGACGTTATCCATTCGTGTGATGACTTCTCCTTGTCTTTTCAAAAATCTCACCGTTTGTTTTCTATTATAGACAAATGACTTCACTATCATTTTATAAACTATATCACAGTTACCTTACCAGTTCTACTAATGTCTTATAAATCGTTTTGTTTATTTAAAAACTACCTTAGCCACTGAATTACAAAACAACAAAAATGGTGTAGCTACCGCTTTATAAACTATTTCACCTATACATTACAAATCAATTTTTCATCATCCTATGAACTATTTTACTACCATATCATAAAATCAAAGATTTCGACCTTACTACTACCTCATAAACAACAAATTGTTTTCTTATTGCCCTATAAAACATTTCACAACCCATTTTACAAACTATAGTGCTACCGTGTAATAAACCAATTCGTTGCCTTACTACTAGTTCACAAACCAACAAATGGTGTAATTAACAATCTATAAAAAAAATCTGTTACGATCATCCCGCAAGTTTTACTATCAACTTATAAATTATTTTGCTTTCCTATGAGCTACTTTAGTCATTACCTCATGAAACAATAAACCGTGTTGCTGTTATCCTATAAACTATTTTGCGGGTATCTCACAGATCATTTTGTTATTATCCTACGAAATTACTTCACTATTTAATCACAAATCAAACTACAACTTTTCTACTATCTTAAAGTATATTTTTCTATAAACTATGTTACAAACCGCTTTATAAATTATATCGCTATCATATTATAAAATAACTACCTCCTCGAAAAGTATTTCTTACTACTACCCCACAAACAAATAACCGATAAATTTCCTGGTAACTAAACCCAACATTGCCTCACTAAACCTTAACCATACGTAGCCTAATCATCCACATATAATCCAGGTAGAACCATGATATACTAGGGACGGTGACCCTAAATTCTTACCACAAGGCAAATCTTCTACTTCCATTCCGAAAAATCAAAACTCGCATGTGTGGTATATAAAGGTAATATGAAACTTAGGCATCCGTGCTAGAAGCACAGTAACCAAATAGACTTTGATACAATCTTACTACATAGAAATTTGCCTTGTCTCATACCGCTTTCTAATCCGAAAGGGTAAGCTACACTACCAACCGTCATCGAACAACCCCACCGATTAGCATCTCATTGTATACTATCCCCTTCCGATTCTGAACCACTTCAACATCAATCCGACCAATCTTTAAAGATTCGATAACTACCGGGTAGCTCATAACCCCGTGTGCGACTGGAACATATTTTTGCTTTATAGCAATGGTGCCAAATAGCTGCGATGGTTATATCCAGATCCTTAACAGAAATTTTATCTCCTGTACAGGACGATAAGCACTCGAACAACTTGACTGGCCGATTGCCAGTAGCAATCAACATTGTTCTACAGAGTTATACTCTCCACGTTTAGTGCTCAGTCCCCTACTGAGCCAACTGACTGACTGCTAGTAGCAATCAACACCATTCTTCCAGGCCGTAATCTAGATCTATAAAACTTCTCGTACTAACTTGGGTGACCCGATGCCCACAAAACTTGGAAATTTCGACAGCATCCCCAGTGTATATTGGATGTCGAAATGCCACGCCATAAACATCCACGGAGAGAAAAACCTGTTCATGTACCCTATGTTGATAAAATCCTAGCAACACAAGAAGGACCCCTCAGCAGGAATAAACAATGAGTGAACCACTAAACTTTTAAGAATCCGGAGAATTTACCAGGAGTTGACTAGTAACCTAGCAGAAGCCTTAAGGCATCACCGAGTAACCCAAATTACTATCATGGGACAAATGCCTAACCCTCTACCAATTCCTCATAAATACAAGCTGACCTAGGACATGAAGTTTTATCAAAACACCGTTAAACCAAACCTTAGAGGCAAATCAAACTCCTCCGCCTCAAACTATAGATATCGGTATATCACACTTTGATGTTGTTCGTCGAAGTACAATTTATCATCTTCATTCCTTATAACATGGTGCACTCTAGGAGCCTAGACGACACGGCCTCATCATTTTCTATAAGACCTCATTTCCACGTCGAGATACTAAGAAGTCTTAACATTCTGAATAATTATTCATATACAGTCCTCACTAGTAGCAAATAAGACATATCTCAGCATAGTGCCCGACTGATTTATTCATCCCAAACCATTGGTCCAACAATTTAGGTCATGACACCTCTTAAGCGCGACTTAAAGTAAATGGAATACTTAAATCTATGAGTTTCGCCTGATGTTAAACATCAAGCTCTACCCAGCCTAGACAACTAGGATATGTCGTTGGACACTTGAAACATATGTAGGTGTACATACCCAACTACACCTCCTTCGTCGATATTCTTCCTTTAAGAACCGCTCTTCCAAAATGTATTTTATCAATCGTAAAACTCGTGTGACACCGTTCTTTTATTTGAAATCTCATTCGTCATCATCTTTTATGATGTAGATAAATGACTCCTACAGGAAGGACAGCCAAGACCACGCACGGTCAACCCATTGCTACCACTCTCCCAACTGGGAATGAAGCAAATCTGCTTATCATAAATCAAGCCATGCTACAGCCGTTCAAAAAAAAAATCAAGCCATGCTAGATCAGTTAGTTAATGACCGTGTGTGCAGCAGCACTAGCTGCAGCGGATGTCAACAACTCGACTGCTGATATCGAAAACTTAAAACCTAAGGACAACAACAACCGCAATTGCACCTATCAGGAGTTCCGAAAGAACATGACTGGAGGTTTTGGGGGAACTGAGGGAACTATTGCTTTGATCAGATGGATTGAAAGGCTGGAGGCTGTGTTTTGAATATGTGGTTGTGCGGAGGAAGACAGGGTTAAGTATGCATCACTCATCTTCACGGATGCTGCTCTAACCTGGTGGAACGACTATTTGAAATCTGCAGGCATTGATGCTGCGTACGCAATGCCATGGGAGCATTTTAAGGAGATGGTGTTTAAAAAGTATTACCCTTACAACGAAATTAAAAAGTTGGAGGTAAAATCTTGGAACCCCAAGGTGCAGGGTACCAACATTGCTGCATACAACCAACACTCTCAAGGGATGACACCAGTAGGCCCCGAGATGGTCCAGACTGACGCTCGCCTACGGGAGGGATACCTTGGAGGATTACCCCCATACATTAAGGGTAATGACACTACCTCCAAGACCACTGATCTCTATGAGCCTATGGATGTGGCCAACAAGCTAATGGACCAAGTAATCGGGACTACTGCCGAGAAGGTGGCTGACAACAGGAGGAAGTGGGGAGATTACTTCAAAAACAACAATAATACAGGTCTGAACAAGCGACAAGAAGTGGCCAAAGTCTATGCTACAGGCACCAGTGCAAAGAAAGGGTATGCTGGAACGTTACCCAAGTGCAACATGTGCCCATTTCATCACCATGGGCCTTGCTCCATTCGGTGTGGGAACTGCAGAAAAATCGATCACCAAGCTAAGGATTGCAAAGCTTATACTTTCGTGGCTGACCCAAAGATCACTGTCACGTGCTTTGAGTGTGGAGTAATTGGGCACTTCCGGAGTGAATGCCCAGAACGAGGAAATAAAAATGAAGGGCTTTGCCCGGACCCTAACAGTACTGCGGGTAACGATGATGCTTGGAATCCTCTCTTCGCATAATAAGTGTTGGGAATTAAATGTTCTGAAGATTAGTACTGCTAAGAAGAATACTCTAACAGTACTAACTGCTAGTGTATATCTGAAGACTTCTCAAGTTATAACTAACAGTACTAACTGAAGTTAGTACTGCTAGTACAAACAAAGGTACTGCTGATTCCTACTGCTGGATGGATAAGTGTCGCATATACTACTGCTGGTTGGATAAGTTTAAAAAGATATTTATGTATAAAAGTCAAGTATATACGGTAGATAATATCTTTGATTTGTAGTCAGTCAATCAAGTTGTAAGCATAGATACATGTTGTATCTTAGCTACTGACACACTCAACATAAGCTAGCAAGTAGTTCGACAAGACTTGACAATATTGTAAAAGATCTTCTTTGGACTATAAAAGGAAGATCTTAGCTTAGAGATAAGCACTTGATGCATGAACTTAAAATTACATATCTGTCAAGAACAAAGAACATAACTTATCATAGAAATCATAAGTCATAGAAACATATAGATTCAAGGTTTTTGTAACCCTAGTGATAGTGAAGATCACTCGTATTATTTTCAATAATATTGAATCGTTTGGTATTAAACTTTCATTGTTCATTGTTCACTACACAAGCATCACTGTTCCATTTCCATAAACAAATAACCTTCTAAGTGTGGTTAAGTAGATTCCGCATACTTAACCATATTAACTCAAAGTATCACATACACAAGTTACAAAGGACTAACATCCTTAAAGTGTATCAAATCCTCACAATTGGTATCAGAGCAAGGCTGATATATTTGATTTAGAAGAAGAAGAAGAAATGGACGTGGAGAATACTCAGGCTACAAATATTGCTGCAAAGTTGCCTATGATCAAACAGAATGAGTTTGAGTTGTGGAGGCTAAGGATTGAACAATACTTCATGGTTCAAGATTATGCTCTCTGGGATATTATTCTGTATGGTGATTCTTTTACACTAGGCTATATAGAATCTATTCTTGAAGGCAAAACAGTTAGAAAAAGAAATACTGGACCAGTTACCAATGAAGAAAGAATACATAAGAGGAATGATCAAAAGGCAAGAAATTTGTTGCTTATGACCATTCCTGGTGAGCAGATGCTATCCTTTAGCAAGTATCCTGATGCAAAAACTCTTTTTGAAGAGATATGTGCATGGTTTGGTGGTAATGAAACTACCAAGAAAACTCAGAAGACATTGCTGAAACAAAATTTTGAAAACTTTAGCTCAAACAGCAATGAATCTCTTGATAAATTGTTCACAAGGTTGCACAGGCTTGTAAGTCAGTTAGCTGTGTTGGGTGTTGAGATAGCCAAGGAAGATCTCAACATGAAGTTTTTAAGAAGTCTACCTAATGAATTCCATACTCATGTGGTTGTCTGGATGAATAAGCTAGACATTGAAACCATGAAACTCAATGATTTGTACAACAATTTCAAAATTGTTGAACAAAGTCTGAAGAAGTCTGGAAACTACAGTACTAGTTCTGGGAATGTGGCACTTTTGTCATCTCCCAATTTTAGTAAGTCAGAAGAGGTAGATGAAGATGAAGGTGGTTCAACTGTTAACTTTGGTGGTTCTACTGCTAGTTCACAAAAGAATGTTGCTGGACTTGGAGATTCAACATTCTATGCATTTGTAACCAGTCAAACTAGTGGTTCTCTTCTAACTCATGAAGACCTTGATCAGGTGGATGATGATGACTTAGAAGAGATGGATATAAAGTGGCAAGTTTCTTTACTTAACATGAGGGCTAAGAAGTTTTGGCACAAAACTGGAAAGCAGATTACCATTAATGGTAATGAAACTGCTAGGTTTGATAAGATGAAAGTAGAGTGTTTCAATTGTCACAAGTTTGGACACTTTGCAAGAGAGTGGAGAAAGCCAAAAAGGCAAGATAATAGGACCACTTGGTATAAGCAAGATAGAAAGAAGGAAGTCACTGTGGAAGAGCCAAAGGCTATGCTAGCCATTGATGGTGTTAGCTATGATTGAAGCTTCATGGCTGATGAAGAGGAAGCAGCAAAAGAAGCTGCAATGGTGGCAACTGAGACTGCATTGATGGCATTTTCTGATTCAGAGGTAAATTCTATAATCAAGTGTACTGAATCCTGCTCTGCTCTTAAAGCTTATGAAAAACTTAAAAAGGAATTTGATGATAATCTAGAAGAGCTATATGATACAAGTTTTAACTTATCTAATCATAAAAGAGGTCTAGCTGTTCTTGAAAAACAAATTTTGCATTTTAGAGGAAATGAATCTAAGTTTAATGATGACATGGCTGGTCTAAAAAGAAACTTAGAGTTCAAAGAAGAAGTGATTTGTTTGCTCAATGAAGCATTAGAAAAGACAAAAAAGAAAAATGAAAGTGTTAATATAACAGTAGATGCTCTAGCTCATGCCTCAGATGGAATCAATAAAATTTGGGAAGCTCAAGTAATCAATAAAGCTAAGTCTGGTGTAGGTTACAAGTCTATTCCTCCACCATTTAGAGGTGTTCCTTCACCTCCAGGTATTGACCTAGCACACACAGGATTAGCTGAGTTTCAAGAACCAAAAATGGAATATGTTTCTAAGTCTACTGAGAGTCCTAAAGTAGAGAAAGTAAGTGAAAGTATAAGTAATATTTCACTTCCTGAGGACAAGGTGTCCTCTGATAGGAAATCAGATATTGTAGTCATTGAGGACTGGAAATCTGATGATGATGAAGAACTACAGGTTATGTCTAAACCTGATGTGGTTAAGAAAGCAGAAACAAGTGTTCCTAAGATAGTCAAAAATGATACTGATAGGCCTAAAATCAATGTTAAACATGTTAGGCAACCAGTTAGATATTGTGAACAATACAGAACCACAAACAAGCCTAAAGGCAACCAAAGAAATTGGAATGGCATAAGTCTCACCAACTAGGCGATGACTTTGACTTCTATAACAAACCTTGTTTTATTTGTGGACAATTTGACCATCTTGCAGCTTTCTGCAACAAAAGGGTATCTGGGTATACAAACAATAGGGTGAATTTAAAAAGGCATACTTCTAAAAGTCACTCTAATTATACTAGAACAACACCCAGAGCAGTTTCATTAAAGTCTGGACCAAAAGCAGTTCCTACTGCTAGACCAAAAGTTCATACTGCTAGACAAGCAGTTTCTACTGCCAGACCTTTTTACTCTGTTTACCCAAAATAAGCAGTTTAAAATGCAAAAATAACTTTCAAATATGCATCTAAAACTGCTCAAAGGCCTTTTCAATCAAAAGCAGTGGTCCAAAAATAAAATTGGAAAGTGAAGGGTACAACTACAAAGCCAGCAGTTTCTACTGCTAGGCAAGTAGTTCATACTACTGCTAGGGAAAAGAGGGAAAATGCTGTTAAGGCCTCAGCATGTTGGGTTTGGAGACAAATTAAACCCAATGGTGCATCAACCATTCTTAAGAGATTAAATTACATTGATGCACGAGGCAGATCCAAGTCAGTAATGGCTTGGGTCCCCAAAGGAAACTAATATTCCTCATTTCTGTGCAGGAACATTCAACTGATAAACAAGAAGATCAAGGATACTCGGATAGTGAATGTTCAAGGCACATGACTGGAAACATGTCTTATCTCTCAGATTTTCAATCAATAAATGGAGGATATGTTAGCTTTGGAGGAGGTATTGGTGGCAAAATTTCCTGTAAAGGTACCATTAAAACTGGAAATTTAGATTTTGAAGATGTGTACTATGTGCAAGAGCTTAAGTATAATCTTTTTAGTGTCTCACAAATGTGTGACAAAAAGAACAAAAGTTTTTTTTACTGACACTGAATGTCTTGTACTTTCTTCTGATTTTAAGATGCCTGATGAAAGTCAAGTACTTCTTAAAATTCCAAGAAAGGGCAACATGTACAGTGTTGATATGAAGAACATTGTCCCTAAAAAGGCTCTTACTTGTCTTATTGCAAAGGCCACATTGGATGAATCAATGAAATGGCATAGGAGGCTTGGTCACATTAATTTCAAAACCATAAATAAAATTGTTAAGAATGGTTTGGTAAGAGGTTTACCTCAAAAACGATTTAAAAATGACCAAACATGCATTGCTTGTCTTAAAGGCAAACAACACAAAGCCACTTGTAAGCCCAAAATTTTTAACTCTATTGATCAATCATTGTTTATGCTTCATATGGACTTATTTGGACCTACTTCTGTTAGTAGTATGATGCATAAAAGATATTGTCTAGTTGTTACTGATGACTATAGTAGATTTACATGGGTTTTCTTTTTAGGTTCTAAGGATGAGACTTCTAGCATCCTTAAGACATTCATTACACAGATAGAAAACCTAGTAGACAAGAAAGTAAAAGTCATTAGATGTGATAATGGGACAGAGTTTAAGAATAGAGTTATGGATGACTTCTGCAAGGAAAAAGGTATTAGGAGAGAATTTAGTGTAGCTAGAACTCCTCAGCAAAATGGAGTTGCTGAGAGGAGAAATAGAACACTCATAGAAGCTGCTAGAACCATGTTAGCCGACTCTAAGTTGCCTATCACTTTTTGGGCTGAAGCAGTTAATACTGCTTGCTATGTCCAGAATAGGGTTTTGGTTGTCAAATCTCACAATAAGACATCATATGAGCTTTTTAGAGGTAGAACTCCTGCAATAGGATTTCTTAGACCTTTTGGATGTCATGTGACAATTCTGAATACCTTAGACCATCTTGGAAAGTTTGATTTAGTTGGATATTCTCTTAATAGCAAAGCTTTTAGAGTATACAACTCAAGAACTAGAAGAGTAGAGGAAAACCTGCATGTGGAATTTTTAGAGAATAAATCCAATGTAGCAGGTCAAGGTCCTAATTGGCTATTTGATCTTGAGACACTAACCCATTCTATGAATTATGTGCCTGTTGTTGTAGAAACTAATGAATTTTCAGGTTCAAAAGGAGATGAAACAACAAATGAGGCAGGGTTAGACAAAGAGAAAGATCAAGATTATGTATGGATGCCAATATGGACAAGTACAAGTGTGGCTTCAACTTCAACAAATGATGAACCTTCTACTGATAAAGCTTAAGAAGGGATTGAAGATGAAAACAAAGAAGATGGAACTGAGAAACAAGAAAGTGAAGTTAGTAGTACAAAAGATGTTTCTACTGCTGAGACAGAGCAACATACTGCTAGGATTAATGTTTCTACTGATAGGCTTAATGTTTCCACTGCTGGGCCAAAATTTTCTACTGCTGGACCATCAGAACCACATGAAGCAGAATTCTCAGAAGATGAAGTGGATTTCAACAATCTACCACCTCATTATCAACTTCCTTCTACACCACACACAAGGATTCACAAAGTCCACTCCCTGGACAATGTGATTGGAGATGTACAATCAGGGGTGAAGACAAGACAACAACTGATGTCTTCAGACCAACAAGGGCTTCTTGATGCCCTTTATGCTTCAAAGCAGCATGAGTTTGCAAACTCTTGCTTGTTTGTATGTTTTCTCTCTCAAGCAGAACCCAAAAATGTTCTAAAAGCCTTAGATGATTCAAGCTGGGTAGAAGCTATGCAAGAAGAGCTTCTTCAGTTCAAGATTCAGAAGGTATGGGTGCTAGTTGAATTACCCAAGGGTGTAAGGATAATTGGCACTAGATGGGTTTTCAGAAATAAAAGGGATGAAAGGGGCATAGTGATTAGGAATAAGGCTAGATTAGTAGCCCAAGGGTACACACAAGAAGAAGGGATAGACTATGAAGAGGTTTTTGCTCCAGTAGCAAGGATTGAAGCCATTAGGTTATTTTTGGCTTATGCTTCATTTATGGGCTTCACAGTTTATCAAATGGATGTCAAGAGTGCATTTTTATATGGTACTATTGAAGAGGAGGTATATGTCTCACAACCTCCAGGGTTTACTGACCTAGACCATCCAGACAAAGTGTACAAGGTAGTTAAGGCTCTTTATGGCCTTCATCAGGCTCCAAGGGCATGGTATAAAACACTGGCTTCCTATTTAATAGAAAATGGATTTCAAAGAGGCAAGATAGATAAAACATTATTCATCAAGAAGCACAAGAATGATCTTTTGCTAGTGCAGGTGTATGTGGATGATATCATCTTTGGATCTACAAGGAAGGAGATGTGTTTAGAGTTTGAGAAGCTTATGCATGATAAGTTTCAGATGAGTTCCATGGGGGAACTTACATTCTTTTTGGGTCTGCAAGTTAGGCAATCATGTGAAGGCATATTTATTAGTCAAGATAAGTATGTTGCAGAGATTCTAAGGAAATTCAAATTTGCTGATTCAAAAGTGGCAAGCACACCAATGGACTCTGAGAAGCCACTTCTTAAAGATTTAGATGGAGAAAATGTAGATGTACACACATACAGATCTATGATAGGCTCTTTGATGTATCTCACATCATCAAGACCTGATATCATGTTCTCTGTTTGTGCTTGTGCAAGATTTCAAGTAACTCCTAAGGTTTCTCACTTAACAACTGTCAAGAGGATTTTTAGATATCTCAAGGGTCAACCTAGGTTGGGTCTATGGTATTCTAGAGAATCACCTTTTGACTTGGTAGCATTTTCAGATAGTGATTATGCAGGTGCAAGCTTGGACAGAAAGTCAACAACTGGAGGATGTCAATTCCTTGGGTGTAGACTTATCTCATGGCAGTGTAAGAAGCAAACAATTGTGGCTACTTCAACAACTGAAGCTGAATATGTAGCTGCTGCAAGTTGCTGTGGTCAAGTACTTTGGCTTCAAAATCAATTACTTGATTATGGGTACAATTTCATGAACACTGTCATACATATTGATAATAGTAGTACAATTTGCATAATTAAAAACCCAGTACAACATTCTAAAACAAAACACATTGAAATTAGACATCATTTTATTAGAGACTGCAATGAGAAAAAGTTGATTCAAGTTCTTAAAATTGATTCTGATCACAACTTTGCAGATCTTCTCACAAAAGCTTTTGATGTTGGAAGGTTTTAGTACTTGGTAGCAAGTATTGGAATGCTTAATCCTCAATGATTTTAAACTCTGTGTTATTGTATATAAATTTTTGTTAGTACTGCAAGCTTTGTAAATTGGTACTGTTATTGAAAAGTTTGTACTGCTTGTACAAATTTTGATTGTTCAGTTCATACTGTTAGTCATATATGGTTTATACTGCTATAAGACAAATGCTTTGCATTTTGTTTCTTGGTTTTGGACTAACATTTTCAGGTATGAACATTTGAGCACAAAGGAAGTTTCAAGTGAAATGTATGAGCAGCAGAATGATTATACTAGTTGCTGACATAATAGGTTCATGATGGACTGAGTTTGAGAATTCATCAACAAAGGTTTACACCTGATTGTACAAAAAGATGCACTACCAGGCCTTCGATGATGATCAAAGGATTTATGGGGTGTTGAGATTGCGCCAAGTTTGTTCTTAACCTGAAATAAGAAATACGAAGACACTACGTTAAGTGATTGCGCAGGGGTTGGACTCTGCGAACCACCTCCGGCAAGCGAGTAAGTATGTGTAAGGGTAATGTAGGTTGTAAATGACGAGAATGAAGTTAACTTACATCGTCTTGGCCCGACTAAGCTATTTATAAGGGAGAAATAGGACTTAGTGGGCGGTTGCACTTTGTTCGGAGATCATGGGGGTGTCCCATGATTTTGTGGTAACCGCTAGGGCTTTGTAGCCCACGATCTCTATTTTGGCGGGAAGGCCTAAAGGAAGAGGAGATGTGGGTATGACTAGGTCAAGAGGGTTCTCCGTTGTAGTCCCTTCGAGAGGGATACCCCGAAGGGCTTAAGGCTTCGATTGGTGGGTTCCCACATGGTAACCATTTCGTAGATGAATGATTTTACGCCAATGAAACATGTTAAGAGATTAACCTGGGCCTCCGAAGGGAGGGCTTTCTACAGGCTCGAAGGGGAGTCCTTTGACCCGTTCGGAGGGTACATCATCAAGCCCCCCAGTCGAAAATGATATATACGTACAAGTATAAATTGCATTCGACTCTCAAAATCAACATGCATCATACCTATTAAATTACACTCCCGTGCAAAAATAAATGACTAACTAAACCGCACATTTAATGCGGGCTAGTGATTATCCTCCCACTTGGGCTGTAAACTCAAACGGCTTATTTAATCGGTACTAGCAAACATCACTTCAAAATTTAAATGCCCGTTTAAGATCCGTAAGATCTTCAAAGTTAGGTGTATAAGTGTGCGCTTGGGATCAAAATCGTTTGGGTATATAAACCCAAAATAATTAAACCCTAGCTCATTTTACCTCCGCCCAAAATATACACATTGCTCTGCAATCTTGTGCTTCCGTTGGAACGAAAAGGTAAAATTCCAATAAACCTTCCTTGATCTTTTATTCTTTTAATATGAGCATAGCCGCTAAGTGAATTATTAGGCAACAGACCTGTGCCTTGTTGAAACAAGCCTTATCTGAGTTTCTGCTTGATTACCCTATACCCTCGGAGTACAAAATCATGCTCCCTAGTAAGAAACAAAATATTTTCGATGCTCCCGCAGGGTTTGTGGGTTTGTATGTGCATGCATTCACTCAATCGAATCTTAGGATACCCATTCATCCCTTGATTTTAGAGTTTCTACAATACTATCAGGTGCATATTTCTAGGTTAAACCCTTTTGCTCTTGCTAAGTTGACCACTTACATCGTAATGTGTAAAGCGTACGGATATGAACCCACATTAGAGGTGCTTAGGGGTTTTGTGAATCTCTATCCTGGTGGAGATTGGGTAACCATTGCCAAAAGGGGTGAACATGACGTGCCTTTTCTTGTGACGAAACCCTTTTCAAATATTAGAAACTGGAAAGGACAGTTTTTCTATGTTGAAAGTACCATCATACCTCCTGAGTATCCAGCATTGTTGGATATAAGACTCAGATAGCAGCTCTAGAGTCTAAATGTACTGGTCTAGAAACTGAGAGGGCTGGGTTGAAAGAGAATGAGATCAAACTTTGTCAAGATATGGATGGGCTGAAGCTTGAATGCAAAAACTTGAAAAAAGATAGAGCTGAGGTGGTCTCGAAGGTTGTCCCTTATATTGCTATGGAGTTATACCATAGTGATGAGGTGGGATCAGTTTTGGGGAAGCTGGTGAATGCAGCCATATTCTATGGTAAGTGCACAACTCTGGAGGAAATAGCCGAAACAAAGAAACCAGTTTGTGTTGTCGGAGGTGCCTTACTACCATTCGAATTTTTAGAAGGAATATGATGAAGCTGGGAATACATTCACCACAGCAGAGTACCCGTCTCTTGCCGAATCCACCAAGGACCCTTTAGCCTCAGTCGAAGATCTTCTATCCAAAAAGCCCAAGAGTATCCAGCCTCCCTCTCCATCCAAAAGAACCATCTCTAAGAAGCCTCCGTCTGCAGCTCATCAAGAGGATCCTAACTCTTCCAAGAACATTTGAAGGTTGCCATGTTGGCAATAATTTGGTCAGTAAGGGTGGCATGTACCCTTTTTAAACAATGTCCTTTGTGCTAAGGCATGTGCCTTTATGTTTGAACAATTTATCTTTTATGTGTATGGGCATCGACCCAGACTTCAGACAATTTGCTTGGATGTTTTAACTTTGGCTGTGACTATGTGTAGCCGTATAAATGCCAAATTAGGGAATTATGTCCCAGTTTTGATATCATGCTTGTCTTCTCTTACACTTATATACAAGCGTAAATATACAACCTAAGGTTATAACCTTATTGTGTGTATTTTGGACCAAGATTTTTAGCAATCGTATAATTTGACTGCGACAGAGGGTCGCGACCTACTCCGTCTTTATCCTTAAGTTGTAGAGGTCTTACAATATCCTAAGACTTTATAGGAAAGTTAATGTGAATTGAAATGGATGTTTTTCGTGTACAAGACATGTGCCTTGCTTCATCCTTCGACATTGAAACTTTTAAAGTACTTGGCTGAGCAAATCTTTGTTGTAAAAACGAAACAAGAGATTTTGAGGGAAATTTGTCATATCATTAAGTGGGTAGGGAGGATTACATCATTTTAAGAAATGAACACTAAGACACCTACCATTAATGTTTCTTTCCCATGTGAGAAGAATGCGTTACATGAAATTGAAAAACAACTAAGTGCTTTTAAGAGAGTAAGTCTTACGTATAAAACTTACGAAAGCTAGTGTCCAGATCTTCAGGCTCGTATGCTTTGTTGTCGCGGCATTTTTCTTTGACAATGGGCCCTTCGACTTGGCTTGGCTCTCATTTATCCGAAGGATATATTCTTGTATGCCTTCAAGATTCTGGGTAATCTATCTACCCATTCATGCTGATATTGTCCTATCTTTTTCTCAATTTCAATAACAATATCCTTGTCAACACAAGTGAAAATTTGCTTCACATTCAGGCTTTCGCAGAAAGATGGGAACACCCCTTCGGCAAAGTGTTTTCCTTTGTAAGAAGTGATGACTTGTGAGACTCCAAATCTGCAAATTATGTGTTCCCACATAAACTTTTCCACATGCTTTTCTGCTATTGATGCCAAAGGCTGAGTCTCCATACATTTGGTGAAGTGGTCTATGGCTATGACCAAGAATTGTACCCCTCCGGGGGCTACTGCTAGGGGTCCGATTATGCTGACTCCCCATTGGCCGAAAGGCCTCGCTGATGCGATAGAAGACGTGTCATACTTTAATGGGTTCTGAGCTCTTGAGTATGTCTGACATGTCGCGCATGCTTTGATTACTTCTGTTACATCTTCCAATATAGATGGCCAATAGTACCCCCATCTTGCTACTTTTGAGGCGATAGATCTAGGGCTTACGTACCTTCCACAAGATTCATCATGGATATTATAGAGGATGCTTGAAGCCTGCTTCATTCCCACACAACGAAGCCATGGGGACGAGCAAGACCTTTTGTAAAGGTTTTCCCCTATAAGCCTGTATTGAGGGGCTTTAACTTTGATCTTTCGTGCTGTTTTTGGATTATCGGGCAGAATACCACTTATCAAGTATGTCCTTATTGGAGCCATCCAGTTAGAGCCTTCGTCAGAGGCTTCATCTTGTGCGATTGACCTATGGACCAATATTTCTACTAAAACCTCTTCGGGCAGATGAGCCATGGCCGTTGAAGATAGCTTGCTCAGGGCACCTGCTTTCTTGTTCTGGCTTCTACGAACATGTGTTACCTCATATGGTTTAAATTCCTGAAGAAGCTCCTTGGTTACGTCCAAATACTTCTTGATTGTAGGCTGTTCTACCGCGTGGGAGCCTTTGATTTGGTTGGTAACTAGCTGTGAGCTTATGAAGGTGGAGAGGCCATCAGCCTCCATGCCTTTTGCTAGCCGGAGGCCAACTAACAGAGCTTTGTACTCTGCTTCATTGTTCGTAGCCTTGAACTCAAATCACAATGCGTAAGCGTACTCTTTTCCTTTTGGGTTGATTAGGATTAGACTCGCTCCCGAACCATCGGAATTCGAGGTCCCATCTATGTATAATTTCCACTTCTCCTTCGTCCTTGGTGGCTGTTTTCTGTCCTGACTGTGTTCGGAAGGTGCTTTAGCGAGAGGACTTGCGAATATCTTATTTCTGACAGAGTTTGACCCCCTATGCCTTTTTGATGATTTCGAAGCTTGCAGATTATCGGTAGCTTGGACTTTTGAAGAATTAACCTTGACCCCTTGCTTAATTGGTTCGACGTGTTTGGACTTGTCAAGCTTATGTTCTGCGTCGGAGGACTTGCCCTCGGTCCTTAGTGTTTGAGGGGCTTCAGCTATGTCAGAACATGTCTGCGCGAGGGTTTCCTTGTTGGCTTTGTGCAGCTTTTCCAAATTTGTATTGGGATTAGTAGGGGGTTGCTCCTTGGTGACCATCGCCTACTCTGGATGGTACTCATTTATCACAACTTGCTTTTTGGTGCTCGTATGACTTGGAATAGCCTTCGAAGGCTCTTGAGGGCTTTCCTTGATCCTTCTACCAATTTCTCTTTCCCTTCTTTGACGATAACTAGAAAGTACGGTTCCTATTCCATGAGGTGTGTGGAATTTTATTGCCGCGTGTATGGTGGATACCATGATGCATATCCTTTGCATGGTTGTCCTTCCTATCAGCAAGTTGTAGGGGGAGTTGGACCTTACGATGGTGAACATGAGGGTTTCTGTTCTCGTGAGCTTGCCTTCTCCAATGGTTACTTCTAATGGAACTTCTCCCAGAGGCCATGAATGCTCGCCAGAGAATCCTACCAAGGGTATCTTCGAGTCAACCCTTTGAGACTTGATCGAAGGCTCGAGATTTCGGAAGCAATGCTCATATATGATTTCACAAGAGCTTCCGCAGTCCATACAAGCTCCATTCATTTCTTGGTTAGAAATGAGGACTTCGATGACTACTGGATCATTCGAAGAGACCTTGCCTTCGATAGGGGGAAACGTTATCTCCCTTATCTCGTTAGTCTCCGGCTCCGGCACCTTTCTTTTTAAACTGGTTTCGCCCCAATGAACCATGAGTATTGGGGCTTCGAGTGGAGTAGTATCTTTAGCCAATTGAGTGTCGGTCATCTTTTCCTTTCCTTTCTTTATACCCTTCATCAAGTGTGCCAATTGCCCGGACTTCACAGCTTCTTCTATCTGTTTCTTTAACTCTCTACAACTGTTCGTATCATGACCATAATCTTCGTGAAAGTGACAATTGATCCGTGCTAAATAGATATATAAATATTATGCAGACGACGGATACGCGTGAATAAAGACAAATTAACCCTTTAGGAAAAAGGCTAACTTGCAAAAACTCACGTTTGTGTGTGTAGTGTGAAACCAGGTAAGTGATTACCCGGGTCGTTTCCCAACGAGGTGTGAATGGGCAATCGTTGAAAGTTTGGATTAGAGTGACTGATGAGTGGGATAGGGAATTTTGCGGTTTTTTTTTAATTCTATTTGACAAATGAGAAACAAATTCTCACTGAAATATTAAGGTTTAAACTAAATTAACCTAAAAACGCGATACGGGAAATCTAAAAACGGGATAAAAACTGAAATTTTAGGAAATTTAATCTTACAAGTACAAAATTATTTTTTTAAATCCTAAATAATAAAAGAAAATTTTAGAAATTAAAATTATATTTTTCTGATTTTTATTTTATTTAATACGAATTAAAAACTATTTAAAAGAAATTAAAAGATTAAAAATATTAAAATGTCTAAGAAAAATCTGGAAATTTTTTGGTAAATACTTTAGACTGAAAAGGAACTAGGAAAAATAAGAAAGAGGACACAGCTTATTGAGATAAGCTGTAAATAAGCAAAAGAGTTCTGATAAGCTAAAGGGTTTAAAATAAAACAAGGTTAAATAGAAATGGTTTGCAAAGTATAACTGACAAAGGGGCTAGGGCAGTTGGTAAGGTGGTGGGTTTGTTTACTGAGTGTCCTGGGTTCGAATCCCACCCAGACCTTTTTGCAAAACTAATTTTTTTTACTTTTTTATTTTACAAACTTATTAAAAAGCTATTAATGACCAACTTTTAAAAAGGACTTAATTTTATTTCTTACAAAATAAGCTGGAAAAAGCTTCTAATACCAACAGTCTACTTATAAGCTTCTTAAGAACTAGAAATGGAGAAAATAAGCTATAAGCTATAATAAAAGCTATAAGGTGATGGAAAAAGTTACTAGGTACTGTTATGAGTATATTTAAGCTAAAGGGTCTGGAAAAGCTAAGGTTATAAGCTCTAAACAAGCTAAAACTTCCTGAGGTCTGCTGATTTTCTTATTGTGCAGGGCAGAAAAGTGTCTTTTTCAAGCTACGAAAAAGCTGCTTGGAAAAATTCTAAAAAATCAACTAAAAATATGACTAAGTACACAAGCTGGCTAACTATATGCGTGCCAATTTTTAGCTTATAACTACTTAAGATGAAGAAATGAAAAATAAAAGAAAATCGATGCAGAATGCAAAAATCCGAAAAATGTAGCTGCTATGGTTTGGTTTTGTGCAGAGGTGTGTAGAGTAAAGGAAACCAAAAGAACTCTTTAGTGTACACTATATGAACTAAATGGAACTCAGAAAAGCCAAGGTTGAGGTCAAAATAAGCTTGTGGCTTAATATGGCTTATTTGGACTTATTAGAGGCTGAAATTAACACAGGGTACTAAAAACTTGATTATCTATCTATAAAGCTTACTAGGACTAGGGAATAGCTTATTTGGTCTATAAAAAGCTGAAACAAAGTTGGGCTTAAGGTCAATGTACAGTAACAAGCTGTGTTTGACCTATTTACTTGCTGTGCCAAACAGCCCTTTAATAGGGTCTATGTTGGATTTGAACTAACAAAGACCTATTTAACTTATAATTACTGATATCTAAGGTTTCACTAACTTATATAAGTACTAACTTGCAACTTTTAAAACAAAATTAAGCAGTATATTAAGCTATACTACTTAAGGCTATTTTTTTGGCTTTTTATAAGTTTTTTTTAAGAAAAATTAAACATTAACTATTAAATACTTGTGAATCTTATGAAATATGTTTAAAAACTATAAATAAGCATGAAATAACAATAATAAGCTAATATTAAGCTATTGTACAATAATATGGAAAATAATGCAAAACTTGAAAAATAAGCTTACAACTAAATTGGCTTTTGAAACAAAGAACTAAGGATCAGAAACAACACTAGCTTGTTATGAACAAGCTAGAAACCCAGAAAAAGCCTTCCAGAATAGCTTATTTTACCAGAAGTGCTAATTAGCTCCCAGGTTGACTTTTGTTGACTTTTCTGGGATTCTTGAATTAGAACAGATTTAAACTAGAATAGGCTCACACCAAGCTATATTAAGCTTGTATGAGCTTATTCAAACAATAACTAAGCTTTTTAATTAACACTTCAACTTGATTCGAATTAAACAGGAAATTTGAAAACTTTGGAATTTCATTAACTAGAGAATCAGTACAATACAGAATGATTAAAGTACAAATAACTTTGAAACAACTTGAAATTACAATCAAACTTGAATTTAAACTAAAATTAAGCAGTAAATAAAGTTTACACTACAAACGGTCTAAAACTAGTGACCATTTCTTCTGTGTGTCTTCTTCTCCTTATATAGCAATCCCAAAAGCTTCTTCTCATTCCTCTAATCAAATCCCACTCGTTGGTTAAGCTTGAGGAAATCTCATTCGTCCAATTGGATTTTGGCGGGAAAATTGGTGATAGCTTTTGTGGTACAGCAGGCCATGTGGGGTGTGGGGATATGGGTTTGCAAGTGGGATTGATGTGAAGTAGCAGGAGGAGGGGGGTTGATGGGTAGTATTGCAGAGAAACCGTGGGAATGGGGTGGTATTGGTTTTTGGCGGGCAAGTGGTTTGGGAAGAAGGTGTTTGACCAGGTCAGACCTGGCTTTGGGTTTGGGTTTATTTAAAAAGGGTAGGGGATGGGTGATGCGTGGTTTTGCGACCTTACAACAGGTTTTACCTCTCGAGGGATCTCAAGAGGCTTGCAATCCCCACCAGGCAGTGTACCTGACCGATGTAGTATAGTGTAGTGGCAAGTACCGGGGGATTGATCGTTCTCTAGGGGAATAGTGTCGTTAGGATTGAAAAACTACTATAATAGGTCTAAGGGTGAGGGAAGATTCTTTTTGTATTTTTTATATTTTTATAAAAGCAAGTAAAATCTCGGGTTTGAAGGAGTGGGCGGAATTAGTTGCTAGTCAACTAACCCAAATAACTACAATTGCAAATAAAATAAAATAACTGAAAATAAAAAGGTGGTGGAACTTATATGGAGAGAAATGTGTTTACTTAGATTTCCTTACTCCATAACTATCTTTTACCGGTTGATTAGTGTGTATTAATTGCGTGGATGACGGGTGTATTCCTTAATACCAATTGTGGGGTAGCGTACGTACTTCCCCAACTCTATAAGCTCCTACTTCACTCCTATGTCGAGCCGGCTAAGAAGCTCCTAACATGGGATCACTAGAATTCGCTCATGCATTAAATACAACCATAATAACCTTAGTACGCATTGGTTCATGTTTCTTAAGACGTTCAAGCAAGTTACCGTATAGGAGGTTAGCCAGTTTTCTTAAGCCTAACATCGATAAACAATCATCCAATACAATTAATAACACACCAACAACCAATAATCAATAGTTAGGTTTCATTAGATCTAAGCAAACACAAGATAAATCTAGCCTAGCATGTTAAATAAAAGACAAGAACAAGATATAATCAAACAACACATAGACATATTGAATGATTAATTGATTACTTATCTTCAATTGAACATGGGAGATCCAAGGGTATAAAACCCTTAAAAGTAGCAGAAAAATCGTCTTAGGGTTTCTCCTCACAAAGTTGCACACTAATGACTAAAAATTATGAGAATATATATAGAAAATCAGATCTGACGGCGTCACGTTATAGAGTTGACGCCGTCACCTCGCCGCGGTTAGGGTTTCTTGATGGCCTTCTTGACGCCGTCCCCTTTTAATCATCCAAAATCCTCTCTGGCGCGTCAGGGGTTGACGGCGTCACAATGGTGCTTGACGCCGTCACAGGTACTTTTCCAGCCGATTTTGAGACTTTGTCGTTTTCTTCACTTTTATGCTCCAAAAACGTCCAAAATGCTTCCTTTTCCAGATTTCTTCTCCAAAGTACCTAAAATGACAAAAGGAACGATTTAGGGCAATATTTGATCAAATAAATACGATTTAGGGCTTAAATGACCCCCTAAAATTGGTACACTTTTCGCTTCATCAAATACCCTTACACTTGAGATTTGCTTGTCCTCAAGCAAATGCGCTTTTATTCTAATCAAAATACAAGTTAGGGGTCATTTAACACTAATATAAAAGTAATTACAACAAATAGTCGTTCCACTTTAATCATAATAAGCACGGAGATTACAGACTAGCACCTCACAAGTAGTGTTTAGATACTCACATCTCTCAGGTGTCATAAAAGTATATCTCATAAATGAAAATGAATAATATCTCTCACTACCTGTCATAGCAAATAGATTACCATAGGCTTGGGAAAGGATCAAAAACCTCCTCCACTAGGCGTGAGCACCTAAGATAAACTATCAAAGAGGGCTTTTAAACGGGTTATAATGTTAGGTGTAGGGATATGATAAACACGGTTTTGTTGGATAAATGATAGTTTACTGGTGGCGAGTAAAAGATCTTGATTAATTACATGTACAATATGGCGTTGCTAAGCCAAGACTAGACTCGACTTAAGCTAATGAAAAAAAAAATAATAACAAAAAGATAAAATAAACATAAAATGAAACGGGATGGTAGTCCGTATGTTTTTTCCATTTTTTTTTTTTTTTTTTTTTTTTTTTTTTTTTGCATACACTCTTGCCGTACCATCAAAAATAATACATCGTAGGGGGGTTGTATCCCCTTACACTTGAACTTTTACATAACTTTACAATTAACTATTCTAATGACTCGAATTAAGATAATCGAAACACTTGGAGTACTTTTAAAATATTTAGCACATATGGGGGTAATAATGTTGTTCTTCCCCATTACTCCATTACACTAGTACTTTACCCATGAGTCCCAATCGTCCCAAAACAATATGTACAAGGATATGACTCGACTTAGCAACCATGTAATCAATTAGATAATTAACTTGGGGTTTAAACAAATGTTGTCACAATAATGCACTAAAAATGAGTGCATACAAGGTAGGCTAAGGCGATTTGGGTGTACATTTAAGTGGGGTGTAAACAAATTCTTACTTTAAGTAAAATGCTTAAAGTTAGAAACGAAAAGATAGGCTCTGAGGGGTGTACTAGGGGTATCGTGTACTAAAAATGAGTACAACGCAAAGGGTGGGAGAATTACTTGACCAATGTAGCCAATGTAATTATAACAAAAACACAGGTGTAAAACAATGGGTTAATCCTAATGCCTCTTATCATGTAGTAAATCTAACTACACGAATGTAGTCTCACTTGTGGCCTCGGAATGGTCCTAACGCAAGTTCTAGAATCTAAGTGCTACCGGTACACACATCATAGCATAAATGCTTTTCCTACCAATTCTAGGGGCGAACCTCACATATTTGGGATTGGAAAATTTTTTTGTGGTACGGTTTTGTGCTAGTCATATAACTCCTATCCGTGAGACGCTCATTAAGACCAAAGTTTCACTCCTATATGTTGTAAATTTTTTTAAATTTGGCACTAAAATTGCCTTAACAGGTATTTCTCTCAATTTTATTACACATCTACCATTAAACAAACGAAAAATCAAGCGTAATAGCATTCTCTAAGGTATCGTACTTTACCCCCCTTACACTTAAGATGAACATTGTCCCCAATGTTCAAATAACAAGATGTAAAAGTAAATAAGGTAAAAGAATGAAATCAAATACTCCCCTGATTCGCTCGGTGGATAAAGAGGTAACATGGTTAGATCTTCTTCCAAGGTAATGTTGAAGCTTCAAGATTACAGCAGCGCCAAAAGCTAGATTCCACATACATCTCCTTGTCCAAAATAACCTGTTAAACCTGAGAAAACAAACACGAAAACTTGCATAACATCGGCGGGATAAATCTGTATAAGGATATAATGCTTGTGGAATGATTATTTTGCAGATTCCTGGAGTTTATAAGTTAGAGATTTAATAAAGCATTTTATGATTCCGGAAGAAAAACAAAACTTTCAAAAAAAATATTCCAGAAAACTGTTCCTGACGCCGTCAGACTGGGGTCTGACACCGTCAGAAGTGATCTGACAGATTTTTCATTTTAAGTTTCCGGAAAATTTCTGGAAAAACTCAATCCTTATTTCCTGGAAATCCTGCAAAATATCATTATGACTCGATACAAGCATTTGACTCAAACAATTACTAATATGTATGTTAATTTAATATTGTTATGATTCATGTTCATTTGTTCTAATAAACCGATTTGGATTTCCCTTACACTTATCTTTTGCAAAATACCTTTATATGCAATTAAGACGAAGTTAAAAACAAGATAAAGCATTTTCACAATTTAGTTTCGAACATGAATCAATAATAATAAAAATTAAACATACATACGGAAGCAAATAAAATCAAACAAACAAATAAATAAACACACAAAGCAAATAAAGCTTGGGTTGCCTCCCAAGAAGCGCTTTTCTTTATTAACGAGTCTTGTAGCTAGACTCAAAGTCACGGGTTCTACGTTTTTCCATTTTGCTTCTCAATTGCCCCTCTAATCATCCTAACAACCTCCATATCAACTTTGTATTTAGGTCCTAGGTTCAAGCAATCTTTATAATAAAGGCTTCTCTTATTCCAAACATAGTCCATGCCTTTCTCTTTATCCTCATCATTGATGTCCTCAATCGCACCAATGTTGTCCTTGTCAAATCGAGGCACAAAACGAAATTCATTTACCCGATAAGGCATCCTATATGTGATCCTATCTATGTGATTAGAAAACTGAACCGTGCCTCTTAAACGATCATACTTTAAATTGGATGCTTCAATAAACAGCTTACCTAACACCACGTGAGATAGGCGGCAGTCAACAACACTTGCCAAATCTTCTAAGATCATGAAGTCGGTGGCAAAGGTAAAATTCCCAACAAGGATATGCATGTCCTTAATCCTTCCAACGAAGTTGCAAACTCCGCCGGGGCACTTGGGGTCTTTCCTAGGCTCAATGTGTGTTTTATGATGTGGCTATAAAGGCCTGAGGACATCACGTTGGTTGGGGATTCACAATCAATGTAAGCATGCTCAACGTATTGGTACCCAATCATACATGGTATCTTCACATTCCCGGGATCACCCCTCTTAATCTTTGGGTCAATTCTAACAAAAGGTGGTCGAGGGTTATCAACTAGGTTGTTATAGTAAGCAATCTCCTCCTTAGTGGGGTATTCATTGAAATAATCATCCAACCTAGGATCTACCTTCACTTCATCAAGTTTCTCAATCAACTCCTCAACCGTAAGATTATTACGTTCTAAGTAATTATCTGAGTATATGGCGGTTTCTAGGTTGTTAAAGGCATAATCAAGCTCTATATCAATCATTCTATTGAGCTCTCTGAGCTCACTAATCTCATCCTCAATTTGGCTACGCAACAAAGCCACTTCGTCAGGTGTAAGGGGTGGATTCGCGTTTTCCATAATGGCAAACTGAATAGTCAATGAAAATCTTATACGAACAAAAGCACGAAGAAAATAGATAGACTAAAGAAAAACCTAGAAAAATAAAATAAAAATCTCACTAGAAAGGAATCTAGTGAGTAGACCTAATAAAATAAAAATTCAACCTAAACAATAACTATTCCCCGGCAGCGGCGCCAAAAACTTGATGCGTGGTTTTGCGACCTTACAACAGGTTTTACCTCTCGAGGGATCTCAAGAGGCTTGCAATCCCCACCAGGCAGTGTACCTGACCGATGTAGTATAGTGTAGTGGCAAGTACCGGGGGATTGATCGTTCTCTAGGGGAATAGTGTCGTTAGGATTGAAAAACTACTCTAATAGGTCTAAGGGTGAGGGAAGATTCTTTTTGTATTTTTTATATTTTTATAAAAGCAAGTAAAATCTCGGGTTTGATGGAGTGGGCGGAATTAGTTGCTAGTCAGCTAACCCAAATAACTACAATTGCAAATAAAATAAAATAACTGAAAATAAAAAGGTGGTGGAACTTATATGGAGAGAAATGTGTTTACTTAGATTTCCTTACTCCCTAACTATCTTTTACCAGTTGATTAGTGTGTATTAATTGCGTGGATGACGGGTGTATTCCTTAATACCAATCGTGGGGTGGCGTACGTACTTCCCCAACTCTATAAGCTCCTACTTCACTCCTATGTCGAGCCGGCTAAGAAGCTCCTAACATGGGATCACTAGAATTCGCTCATGCATTAAATACAACCATAATAACCTTAGTACGCATTGGTTCATGTTTCTTAAGACGTTCAAGCAAGTTACCGTATAGGAGGTTAGCCAGTTTTCTTAAGTCTAACATCGATAAACAATCATCCAATACAATTAATAACACACCAACAACCAATAATCAATAGTTAGGTTTCATTAGATCTAAGCAAACACAAGATAAATCTAGCCTAGCATGTTAAATAAAAGACAAGAACAAGATATAATCAAACAACACATAGACATATTGAATGATTAATTGATTACTTATCTTCAATTGAACATGGGAGATCCAAGGGTATAAAACCCTTAAAAGTAGCAGAAAAATCGTCTTAGGGTTTCTCCTCACAAAGTTGCACACTAATGACTAAAAATTATGAGAATATATATAGAAAATCAGATCTAACGGCGTCACGTTATAGAGCTGACGCCGTCACCTCGCTGCAGTTAGGGTTTCTTGATGGCCTTCTTGACGCCGTCCCCTTTTAATCATCCAAAATCCTCTCTGGCGCGTCAGTGGTTGACGGCGTCACAATGGTGCTTGACGCCGTCACAGGTACTTTTCCAGCCGATTTTGAGACTTTGTCGTTTTCTTCACTTTTATGCTCCAAAAACGTCCAAAATGCTTCCTTTTCCAGATTTCTTCTCCAAAGTACCTAAAATGACAAAAGGAACGATTTAGGGCAATATTTGATCAAATAAATACGATTTAGGGCTTAAATGACCCCCTAAAAGCGGTACACTTTTCGCTTCATCAATGGGCTGGTGATGGAAATTGGGTTTTGGATGGGTTGGGTAGTTTATGGGTAGGGTTTTTATTTAAAATGGATTAAAGGGTTAAGGTTTAGGATTAGAAATGGGAAATGGTTTTAAGTTAAGGGACCAAATCTGCCAAGTTTGTAAATCCAGGGACCAATATTGTCATTTTCTGAAAATCATCTCCAAGGACCATAACTGCCAAAAATCAAAACTATTTCCAGGGACCAATATGAATTTCCATTTTTGAATGCCCAGGGACTATTTTTGCCATTTATGAAACTTTGCTCATTTTTCAGCTGTTTTTAATTCTTTTGCACATGAAACAGATAAAAACACAATTCAAGGATATTTTCTGTATTTTGAAGCATTTCTGAGTGTTTTTAAATGTTTTTGCAGTTCAGATGGGACAAAAATTATGAGTATTTACACACTCATCAACAATACTTGCTGGTATCCCTGTTTTTGCCCTTACTTGTCATACGAGGGGGGTGCTTCGAAGGCCTTAGCAGCCTTCTCCGTAGCAAGTATTTCCTTTGGAGACTTGGTTAGACTGCTTAACAAACCATGGTTGGGACCTTTGTTGTACGGAGAAAACCTGTCTCTGTTCTTGTTCTTGTTCTTTGACCCTTCCCACGATGAGTGCTTCAAAAACTTGTTGTTGCTGTCTCTGTCTATCGGAGCCCCATTAGTGGATACCTCTTTCGCTTCGATCCAAGTATACGTCTTTTCCATTAACCCTTTGTGTAAGATATTCACTTAACACATAACGCACCAAAGATGAGATCTTGGATCGACTAGAAGAGAAAAAGGAGAGAGTGGGAGTTCTAGAGAGAGAATAAAACAAAAACAAGAAAGATTAGATTAGAAAAATGTGTGGAACTCCAACCCTTCCCTTGTGAGGGAAGGGTCTTTATATAGTTACTAATATTGTGCCCCTAGTGGGCTGTGGAGTGAGCTGACAGTGGGGAAAGCCCCGACCCACTCCACAAATATAAATACGACTAATACTATTAATACTAATACTCATATTACTAAGCTAATATAAATAAGCCTACGAGCTATGTAAATGCTAAATAGATACTCGGGGTGACCGAGCCTTCATCTGAATATTTATATTCCTAACAATCTCCCCCTAAGGGAGGTCACCCCGGAAATAATAACTTGAATTCTAGCATTCTTTCTTCTGAACTTGTCTTTATAGCTCGTAGTCTTTGATTCTTCAAAGTCTTGTATCTTTGTGCATTGTGCATCCAGCAGTAATCATTTGATGACTGTTTGATTGTCTTGGATGATCTTTGAGTATTCTTCGACTTTATCATCCAACATTTGTTTCCAAGTCATCTTACAGCAGTATGTCTCCACGTGATGTGATAGTCTTCGAGCCGACATGCTCACACTATTTGGTGTCATGATCTTCAGCATCAGAGTTTGCAGAAGCTGTGTTAAAGGTCTTTAGGTTGATCATGACTTCTTTGATTAAGATGATGATGTAGTGTGAACATGTGGTAGAGGATTGGCATCTTTTCTGCAACCAGCTACAACCGCATTCAGCTGCAACCTCAATCAGCTACAATCGCAAACAGCTTCAACTGCCAGATGTTCCTGCATACGACAGTTAGCAATAAAACGTCCGGTACTTACAGGTTCGGACTTCGAGATTGTTAACAGCATAGTGTGAAAACTCTCTCTAATCCTTACCAGGACCGTTCCTAATCGAAAACCCACAGAGGGCTTTTTAAGATCGTACCGTAGTATATCAACGATTAGGTGAGTCGCTGGAGATCACTCCACGACTGTAGACCGTTTGAAACCGCCGCGATCACTAAGCGTAATCCACAGGGAATTACCGAAGTGACCTGCTTTCAGGGCTGCTTGATGTTGACCCTGGCAGGAATTTCCATTCAATCATTGAGAATTACATTCGTAAATTCTCTCATAAATGTTCTGGCAGATTGCTAAGATCTGCATAGGACTCTTAGTTTACAATTGGTGTCCTTGAAGTTGACCAACCAGTGTAGAAATAGTTTGTGTCCCTAAGAGATCTTTTTATGCATCTCGTGGCTCTAGACTCGATAGTGCATTTTGATTTAGTGAGCGGAGGCTGGAGAGAACTGCCACCTTTTCAATATCATCTAACTCGGAGTGAGAGAGACGATAGAAATGTATTGAACTCCGTGACAATTGAAACAAGAATCCTTTGAGGGACCTTGAGTGGCTAGGGAGGGTTGTGCAGCATATCACTGGGTCCATGATACTTTGTATTCAATGTCAGCAATCAACTAAGTGATTCTGACAGCATATGTATTGACCCGGTTTCTGCCTAAAGTGTAAGGAGGGCTTCTTTCTTTTCACCCTTTACCTTTACATTTCTTTTTCATTCTTCAACCCCTTCAGTGCTTACCGAGACTTCCTTACTAGTACCTTGTTGGGTTTGTTCCAGTACTAGCTCCATCTCAGTCGGCACTCTTCCCTTATTCACTTTTCTCCTTTTTTAATCATACCTAAGGACTTCTACACTAACTAGTGGATTGTCCCTGGGTAGATCCCTCCGGCTCAGGCGGGATCGTGGGAACTTGAGCCTAACCTAACCATCCTTATAACTCCATGCATTCATTAAAATGGTCAGTCTTTGGTATTCTTCCACGATTGCCATAAAACCAAATCCTTGAAAAATCTCTCAAAGTGTTCATTATTCTGAAAACACATTTTTGCTAACACTTGAGAGTTTTATATATTTCAAATGCTCCCCCTCAACATGTGCTCAAATGATTGTTTTATAAATTTGCACATGTCAGGTGAAGCTCGCACTTTTGAATTGATTGATTTTCCAACAACATGATCATCGCGAGATACGCTTACATCACTAGTAAACTAGCTTGAAATTATTACCCGTCCAGATCACATTCAAGGAAAATCGCTCGAAATCGGTACATTCTACTCAGACACGTCCTTTGCGAGACACGCTTACATCACCAGATAAACTGGCTTGAAATTATTACCCGTCCAGGACATGTCCTTTCGACTACTGACTTTAGCTATCGTCAATTCATTTGTCAAGTCTGAGTCACGATCGCTTGCGAGGCCAAATCCTTTTTGTCCATTTGCTCCCCCTCAATATGTGCATCGATATACGAAAGAGTTTAGCACATATGGGAGAGCCTAACGTTTAAGTCCAAAACATCACATTTTCATCAGGTTTCATATTTAAATCACATTCTCTCCCCCGATCAAAAATTTCAAACCTTTTGAGATTTGTGATCCCAATTGATTTAAATGATTTAGAAAACATGGGAGAAAATGTGGTCAGGTTTAACATGTTCTGATGATGAAACATACTTTGCTCCCCCTTAATCTAAGAGGGAGATTCACTGCTTCTTATGCACAAGATGACTTTAATGACACGAATGATATTGACCTTTTTGCACAGATGATGTGATCATCCGCTTCTCTGAAGGGAGTCATTGGTCAACATCGATTATCCATCCACCAACAAGAACGTCCAAGTATTGTAGATCCCCACTTGGCGAGATCGGAACAAATATTGCTTTGTTTCACTGAAGGTGGTGGTGGTGATGACGGTGTTGTTGTTGTTGTTGCTGCCATTGTTGTTGTCGTGGTGAATTCTGAGCCAATTAATAGAGTTTGACAGTCTGATCAAATGGTTAGAGCGGGAACTGGCACATTCATTTTGGCTATAGAATCTGCATAAGAATATCAACACAGATATACATACATACAGATACACTATTCCTTAATAGCTACCCTTCAGCAGCTTGCCACATTATAATGCCAAGTTCATCTTATAATCAAACCACAATCAGGGACTACGTCAAACCACTATCTAGCATGAAGAGCAAATAGCAATCATGCACATGGCAATTCACACAGATATCAATATTCAACTCAGGATCTTAGGAACATGATTCTAACATGATAACAATATACCTAAGCAAATCCTGAGAACATATGCACTATATCAAAAACAATTAAGCATCAATCGACTTAACAAAAGTCAAACAATCTTTGAAACTCATTCATTTAGATCATACAACTGTCATTGGAGTATTCAAAAACATCAAACACAACTGGTTTTTCTAACTTCTTTTAGGTTTTAAGTCTTAAGGTGTTTAGGGGATTAAACGAGGATTCCAAAGTAACACAAATGAGCCTTCTAGATACATAAAGCTAGGAAACTATAAGCAAGTTGCACATAATGTCCTAAACTTTCTAGCAACTAACACGTTTGGCCATTTGATATAAAGTTTTTGCAAGATCCTCTTCAACTAATACCCCATTACCTACAAAACCATTTCTAACAAGTATGAGTTAACCAAGAAATCCATTTGATGATATAAAATTTGAATTCACTCTCCCCCTCAATCAATGACCCGTATTCTAGTTAATGATTTGTAGTCGTTGATTGAGTGACAAATTTTTTATGCACAATCCAAGTCTAAAAGAATTTCAAGCAACACAAAATCACCAAGTGTCTTACAAATAATTTTCAGAAGAATCACAGAATGAAAACTATTTGTATACAAAGAAGATTTCTCTTCTTTTTCAAGAAATGATGCACTGAAACGTACATTAGATCGAAGAAACATGAATGTAAAGTAATCCATGCCCAGGTGAACATCACCCAGTTGGAGGAACAACCGTCTTTTTGGCGACGTGCTTTCCCCATTTTGAGGCGCGGGTTGCTATCTAAAGTAATAGCAAGCCATTTAGACATGTTTTAACAATCCATTTTAACTTCTGCTCGAGCTTCATTTAAAGACCCGTGCCATTATTGAATGACATTTCTAAGTCCGTAAATGTTATCGATAAACAGAAGACATGCCTAGGTGAAACTATTTTTGGCATTTTCTAATTTTCTGATTTTTATGGTTTTTCTGGGTTTAAGTTTCTCTATTTACAATTTGTTGGTTTTATATTTTTCTATTTACAATTTTCTTGATCTATAATTTCTATTTATAGTTTGGTATAAGATATGTACAAAATATGTTACTCAGTTTAAGACGATGATGACATGAATACCAGAATGAGGATACGATCAGCAAGTGGTAGAAATATGAAGTCAACATCTCTTAAACTTTCACCACCAAAGCTTTCAAGGCTCCAAAATAATCATCTGAACATGAGCCTTCTCAATTGTAAAGCTTTGATAGCATCCCCCCAAACCGACAATATTCCTTTTGAGCAGTTTCAAAGCTCTCTTTCAAGCTTACATAAGGTGAGTGTACAGCGGAAACCGTAGCAAACACATCAAATACTGCTGCTCCTTTTAAGAATAACCATCGTGATTCTCTGATCGGGGGATCCTCAAATAGATCAGCAACGTATCATCTCACGCTTGAATAATTCTTCTCACATTTCTTCCCGCTGAAGACTGAAGAATACAAACCAAAAGTATCCAGAGACCATTTCCCCCAAGTAGTTGAAGTGATGCAATCAGTCTCATTGTATGAAGCCCAAAAACCCGAAGTACACACTCAATCCCATTATTTTATCTTGAAAACGTAACATCAAGATCACTTAAGACCCTGAAATCCCCTTTTCTCCCTTCAGGAAATTGCAGATGAGAGTTGTTACACCAAGGTCAACAAAGTCCCGAGTGTAAGCAATTTATCCCATATGTAGTCGAAATGATAATACCAAGGCAGTACCACCAAAGCAACTGAGTACCGGATGTACACATTTTCTTCAGTAGGATGCCGACTAACCATAGGAATCATCATACAATTGTGTACCTCTTTTATCATCCGAGACTGACTTTCTCTTCCCCTACTTAGTTGGAATAATACACCCAAAATCTACGAGTCAAACACTGATTTTCTCTGCGGTTATGACATTTGTCTTCCCGGAATAGTCTTCAATTAAGAAGAAGTATAAAGTTCATCACGTGTACTCGTTGTGCGTTCAGATGTATGTCTCCTTCCCCCTTGTTGGTTTTGACACCTCAGAATCAGCAACACATTTTTACGCACATATACTTGAGACTTGTGAGAAGAACAAAAACTGGCTCAAACGTATTTTGTGAGAATCAACCGTTACCGAAGCGCTCTCTGACTATCTTTACCAACCCTTAAGAAGGCTATTTGAAGTGATAACTGATGGAGCAAACCCGATATACCAAACTTGAAACTAAAGAAGGATTCCCCAAAATTGTTACTTAAGCTTGCACTGTTGTTGATTGAAGAACGATGCAGAAGAAAAACCCCTAAGTACCCTTATACACTCAACTAAGAGCCAAAGCAAGTACAACACCTCTTGAGACTATCCACATCTGCATCTGCGTGTGACACTTGAGCCCTACAATGTAGCTCTTTGAAGTGATAGCTATAACCCGTGAGAACTCCAACATAACTCCTTTCGTCGGGTATAACTAGATAGTCCAAGTCTTCAACTTACATCTTACGCACGAGCAAGTTATCAATGAAAGTCATGCATCCAACCATCCCCGACTTCAATATAAAATAAGTACGCGCCTTCGTGAAACCCACTTCAATCTCAAATAAGAATGCCAAATAAACTCCGTGATCACTTGACTTACTATGTCCAAACACTTAGCCGTTTTGACGTTTTAGCTGACATTTTCCTTTATGTTCTTGTGGTTGGTTTACAGAGTGCACATTGGGAGAAACTGTAACACCCCAACCCGACAAGGGTAAAGATATCACAATAACGGATTAATATCAGATCAAAACAGAGCATACATCTACAGTAATACAAAAATCTCAAAGGATTACAATTGAAATACTGAATCTACAAGGTTACAAAGAAAACTTTCAAAACTAATTCTAAACATAATGTCTTCTATCCAATTCTAATCCAGAATAGCTACCAAGCCTTCTAAGTCCAGAGGTACACTCTCACTCATCCCCAGCTTCTTACTAAAACCTGCCGCAGGAAAAGAAATGCGGCTGAGCTACTAGAGCTCAGTGAACAGATATATAGATGACAGAAACAATAGTAGAGAACAATACAGAAACAAATCAGAAATACAAATTATACAGATACCGAATTAAAGTGAAAGAATAGGAAAGGAGTAAGGGTAAAAGAAAAGAAATGAGAAAGGGATAATGCACAAACCAGGTTTAGGGAAATACAGAAATCCATCACGAGCCCAGAGATAACAGATAATATCATAACAGAGTAATCATATAATAATCCAGAGGGGATGCCTCTCAAGTAACATATAATATGAGGGGTGACCTCATGTATCAAATCGGAGTGATCAGCTCCCAGATATATGTGAAAGACGTGTATCGCACACACCATCAGTCACCAGATATAATAACAAACATATAACATAAACAAATAACAGATAACAGATAACAGATAACAGATAACAGAGTTAGAACTAGGATGCATCCATGCGCCCCCTGTGGCCAGAAACTCCTTAACACACAAGATAAAATAAATCAGGGACGGGACAGGTCATCACTCTCCTGCCCTAGAGTCATGCCATCGGTGCATCAATGACATGGACATGAAACCCTCATGCCTAGTGATTGGCTCGGATATCAGACTGTGGTCAAGGTCAGATGTCATATAATAAACAGAGTCACATCTAAGGGTTCATGGCAGAAGGGTCATGTCAACAATTCAGATTAAGATAATAAGGTTTAAATCAGAGTTTATCAGATTAAGTTTAATATCAAAGCTTAAGTTCAGATTAAAAGGTTTATTTCTAATAGTCCAAAAAGTATATCAAAGGTTAATGATTACAAATTTATAGCAATAATCCATTTCAGAAGTTCCTGTCAAAAGTTCATTTAAATCAATCCTTTAATAATGGTTTTCATTGAAATGATCTTTCAAAATAGTTTTCATAAAATGGTCTTCCAAAACTTTTAGTAACTTCCATTTCAAGTGGTATAGCTTCTTTTTAAAATAGCTTTTAATAACGGTTCAAAATCCATTAGGTTCAGATAAGGATTTAACAGGTTAAGGTTTATACCAAAATCAAATCAGAATTTACAACAGATATATCAGGTTTAGGTTCAGAACAAGGTTCACAGATCAGATTCAATCAAGACTCACAAATTCAGGGTTCAGAACAAGAGATCAATCAGAGTTCAGGAAAAAGGTTCAGAATACAAGAATCATAGCAGAGGTTCAAACAAAAGGTTCAAGACAAACAGATCACAACAAAGATCCACAACAGAAGGGAACATAGCAATGGTATAGGGAATCCTAATAAGGAAAATGAAATACTGAGAGAAAAGGGAAAGAAACACCCTTACTGAAATAGGGCAGAATATCTGTACCTTATTAGCAAAACACACACAGAACAAATGATCAGGACTTCTCCTTCTTCACACCTAAGGAAGAGGAAGACAGAATTACTAAAGTTCCTTATTCAGATTATTCCTTTTAGTTTATCTCATCATTTTATATACTTTCTATTTTTAGTAACTTTCCAGATTTAGTAAGTTCCCATAATTAGCAGGTTTTCCAGAATTAACATATATTACCATTTCAGATTAGGTTTAACCCTTATTCAGAGATTATTATGGAATACAGTACATTTATCAAGTTACAGAAGTTTAGGGTTTTAAATGACAATTATACAAAGTTTAGGGTTTTAAATGTAACTTCATTAATTTCCAAGGTCATTTGTGAAAATACTTCAAGTTACAGAATTATACACTCATTTTATTCAGAATTACATTTTATTCCCTTAAGTTTCACAATTTACAGATAACACCCCTTTAGTTACATAATTTACAAAACCAACCTTATAATTACATATTTTACAAATTAAACCCTACAATATCCATAATTACCAACCAAACATATTATATTTCAGAATTTATAGAATATAACATCAGAATTTAGTATTTTACAGATTTGACCCCTCAGAATTCAGAATTTACATATTTAGTCCTTTAAGTTTACAAAACATATATATTAAGTCATAATTCATAACAATTACATAATTAGCCCATAAATCCTAAAATTTACACAACAACCTTTTTATATCAGTATTAACTCAAAACAACTTCAGAATTTCAGATTTACACTTTTGGTCCCTCACTTTTATTTAATTTCCAATCGAAACCCTAATATGCCAATAATTCATTATATTGCAATATTTACACTTAGGACCCCAAAGTTATATTTTTCCCACATTCTTACAGATGTATATGATCTTACAAAAATATCCTAGAAGTTTCAAAGTTGGCAAAACAGGTCCTTATACATTTTACTTTAGATCGGCTACATTTTTTTTACAAACAATTAGAAACCCTACTATTCACCAATCATTGAACCATCATTAATTCATCATTAAAACACATTAAATGATCAGTATCATGCCCAAGAAACCAAACCCTAGTACCCACGATTTTCCTTTTATTTTATTTCTTTGTTTTCATGAAATCCGATTATAACCATAATTCACCACGTTAATTTTAGGCCTCCAAAAATCAAACTCATATTTTTCCCAGATCATATGACTCATAAGGAACCCACAAAAAATAAAGAACATGCCCAGAAAATTCGTTTAACATATATTGCATATTTACGTACGTTTTAGACATTAAAATTAACACGACTTGATCTAGGCTATTATAATTCGATCTATCATTTTTCCCAGATCTATTACATCATATGAGGTCTAAATAAAATAGCTATCATGTCCAGAAATTTGGATTACATATATTTGTGATTTACGTGTTCTTTAACCATTATATTTTGATACGCATAATTTAGCATGCATGCTTCGATTCATATAATTTATATGAGTTATATAACATCTAGAGATCCCAGGAAAATTTCCATATTAATTTTAAAACATTTGGTTTAGTCGCATGAATTATTACCTTGTTTTTGAGCAATTCGACAAGAAATCAAGAACAAGAACGAACCAATGACAAAACGCAGCAACCCTTATTTTTCCTAGCTTCCTTGCACCTCCAAGAACCCCAGAAAAATCCTGGTACACGTCCAGAAATCTTGTGATAGCCTTGGTCAAATTTCTTGTTGTCGCTAGGGTTTATTGTGTGGTTTTGCGATTTGTTTTTGAGGATAAAAATAAAAGATATGTTTTTATCTTGTGGAAACCGACTAAGGGGGGACAAAATCAGTATATTTCGGTCCATAGTATCAAGAATTATTTGGGTTGATTTTCTTTAATCTTTCCTTAATTTATTTACATATTATTTAATTACAAAGATTTAAACATTTTATTTAGTTAATTTATAAATTTCGGAATTTCAATAAATAAAATGAGTATGATTATTTTTGAACATTTAAAATGATGTAACATTGTCTCAGAATTTAGTTTGTTTCAGATATAGTTCGATTTCAGATGTTTTGGAATTATTTCGGAATTTTATAAGTTGTTTAATAAGGTTTTATATTATCAGGGGTAATTTGGTAATTTTACTCGTTATCTGAATTTCAGGTATTACAACTTCTTCCCCACTAACAAAAAAATTTCGTCCTCGAAATTTGCAGAAAGCAGAAAGAAAAGGGAACGGAAACTAAACAAAGACATATCAGACCTAATAGATGATAATCAGATTTCCTCGGAAGAGACGTAAGAATTTCACAGGATTTTGACGGATATGCCGTCCACAGAAATTGAATTGACAGATCAGATTAGAGCGTACCGAAATAGATTATCGATGACATCAATTGGAAGAAGTTTTATAACAAAACTAAAGATTATTATCAGAAGTTCAGAGGTCAGCAGAATGCGTGACGAGAATCCAGATGTATCAATTCGCATAACGGTAGAAGCAGATTACGCGTATAGGTAGAATGAACTTAAAGTCTCACTAACACAGACGATCTCAAACAGTTATCAGAATTTCTAAAACTTCTAAGGCACTTCTCGAAATATCCTATGCCCACAACAAGTGCACGTTATATGATGTTAGTATTATCACGTTGGCCAGACGTCATAATACTGGCATCATATAAATATGCCCTCATGATGGTCATACTTTATCTCAAGTCGTGAACAGAATAGCTTATCTTAACCCACCTAGTCTTCCTACGGTCTCAGAGTTCATCAGAATCAAATACCCTAACTAAGGGGAGAACGCATTACTCGAAAAATTTTAACGGAAGTCCCAGAATGTCTATCAGAATTTGGTACATCAGATCATCCATCCTTCGTCAAATTTCAGATAACAAAACCATCATCCGACATACGCAGAATGAACACAGAGCGGAATTACTGATAAAGAACTTAAATCATTCAAAGGATTTATCATCAGGTAACAGAAATTTAGATAGGTCAAGCAGAAGTGAATCACATCATCCATAGCTTCATCCGTCACAGAATTTATTCGCTTCAGAATTTTCTTCTATTCAAGGTCATGATCTCAGTTTCTATTCTCAAGTCTGCTTCTACTCTCAATTCATCTTAGTACAACTAAAATGAATAGAGAAGCAAGACTGCGAGTCTTGGACAGGTCTACTAGCACAGTTCGGAATTCGCCCACTCAGATTGCTGTCGTCATCGGATGTTTGGTGGTGATGTCTGCTACAATCTCTAAATGCCAATCACATCTTTTCTTCCAGAACAAAGGTCATTCCATTTAATACGAAGATGGTCTACATGTTCCCTCGTTCGTCTCAGGGCACAAACATGCTGTCATACTATGACAGTTGTACAGATACTCGTGAAAACATGATTCTTATTAGCCAATACTATTGGCATTATTTAAGACTCATAATGGTCACAATGAGTACGAAAACAGTTTTCATGAATCTTTTCAGGGATAACTTCATATCTAATTCACATCACTAATCTTTACGAATAAACTGAAATACTTTACGGAAGCTTCTCTCAGTTAGTCATCTCCCATCTTAGGAGTTCTTGAGGTTGCTTCTTCAGTCCTTCAAACATTAAATGAGGTTGTCTGATACAGAGTTCACAAGGATAGAATAATTTAATCATTTATACTCGGAAATGAAAAGTGATTACGGTTGAGATTACGGTTAGGTATTTAAAGGGAACACTGAGGTGAAACAAAATCATATCTCATCATGGGTCGTCAACCGAGATCGGTTCAGAATCAATTCTACTTCTCAAACGGGAGGAAAACTCAGAAGTTTCATCAGAAAATGCCAGAAAATTTGTACAACAAAACTTTCTAGGGGTGGATACTAATAGGTGTCAGGAGAATTTGACAATCAAATGAGATCAGGGTAAATATTTCCATAACAGTGATAAGCTTAACAGATTTAAGCGGTTCAAGGTTACTATAACAAAATAGGGTGGAGCAGATTGTTATATTTCAGATGCGGTAGCCTATGATAGCTTTTACGAAGGGCCAGCCAATCAATAATCAAAAGATCTCCAAAATCAAGTATATCAATAGTAAACGGATCCGCAGAACGAATATGGTCATTAACCCAGACGGTTAGTTCATATGTCAGAGTCAAGTACATGGTTCAGTATAGTGTGGGGATAGGTACGCGAATAGTTCTAGGTGTTGTGGTTTTTGATTTAGTTTTTAGCATAAGTGACAGGTAGGGTGTACATCATCGGTAATACGAACATCGTATACTGTCAAAGTGAGGCATATGGAACATCGGTTATCAGCATCATCATGGTCGAGTAACAATTCCTTACAGAGATAGTATTTGCATCAAATCCTTCCAAAGAAAACTGATTGGCAAATAAGATTCATCATTCAGGACAAAATAGTTTTAGTGAATACATTTATATCCAGCATGGGTCATGAATTTATAAGATGTGTCAAACACATTAAGGTTAAATGGTCTTCGGGATGGTCGGAGAGATATCAGACGGTTTATCCACGGATCAGAAATGAAGGTCAAAATCAGGTAGTGGCAGCAAAAGTTTAACAATCGGTAATCATGTCAGGGGTTCCAAAATTGTTTCAAACGCCAAAGGTGAGACATAGGAGGATAGTCGTCAATATTTTAAATGATCATTCAATTAAGAATAAAATCAAGGTTACTACCAAAGAAAGACGGAACAAGAAAGCAGATTTTACCGTTCAGAATGAGAGGGAAAACATCCGTGTATTCGTGGTTAAAACACCACAAGGCTTCTCATGGGAACAGAGATGGTTAAGTAGAAATCAAATAGTGTCAGAAGATTCATAGATGATTATTAGAAACGAGAAATAACTAACAGAATGTATCAAGTGTATCATCATCATGGAAATTTTCAGATTGCTCAAAGAGGCATCAGAATGATTTACAGAAGGTTCAGAGGTCGGAGTGGAGATCGGAAGGCAAGGATCAAATAATGTCAGATAATTACTACGCAATTTCCAATGCTTCAGATTTTATTTAGGTTTCACTCTTAGGTGGTGCAAGGCATAAGCTCCAAATTTTCAAATGTGATTTTAACCAAAAGCAAGACACGAATCAGAGTGGTGTGGAAGCAAGATACTTAAGCAAATGACTTATAGTCTACCCATTCCTCACTGGTCAGAATTTAAGTTCCTATAGGGAAGTCCTAAAGCAAAATCTCAAAGGTTATCCTACGAGCGCCTACAGTGGAAACTTAGTGGTCCAGACTTCACAGGTCAAGGGTAAATGTATTACGAGTCGCAGCCTGTGAGTCTCTGATACCATAAATTGTAACACCCCAACCCGAAAAGGGTAAAGATATCACAATAATGGATTCATATCAGATCAAAACAGAGCATACATCTACAGTAATACAAAAATCTCAAAGGATTACAATTGAAATACTGAATCTACAAGGTTACAAAGAAAACTTTCAAAACTAATTATAAACATAATGTCATCTATCCAATTCTAATCCAGAATAGCTACCAAGCCTTCTAAGTCCAGAGGTACACTCTCACTCATCCCCAGCTTCCTACTAAAACCTGCCGCAGGAAAAGAAATGCGGCTGAGCTACTAGAGCTCAGTGAACAGATATATATATGACAGAAACAATAGCAGAGAACAATACAGAAACAAATCAGAAATACAGATTATACAGATACCGAATTAAAGTGAAAGAATAGGAAAGGAGTAAGGGTAAAAGAAAAGAAATGAGAAAGGGATAATGCACAAACCAGGTTTAGAGAAATACAGAAATCCATCACGAGCCCAGAGATAACAGATAATATCATAACAGAGTAATCATATAATAATCCAGAGGGGATGCCTCTCAAGTAACAGATAATATGAGGGGTGACCTCATGTATCAAATCGGAGTGATCAACTCCCAGATATATGTGAAAGACGTGTATCGCACACACCATCAGTCACCAGATATAATAAAAAACATATAACATAAACAGATAACAGATAACAGATAACAGAGTCAGAACTAGGATGCATCCATGCGCCCCCTGTGGCCAGAAACTCCTTAACACACCAGATAAAATAAATCAGGAACGGGACAGGTCATCACTCTCCTGCCCTAGAGTCATGCCATCGGTGCATCAATGACATGGACATGAAACCCTCATGCCTAGTGATTGGCTCGGATATCAGACTGTGGTCAAGGTCAGATGTCATATAATAAACAGAGTCACATCTAAGGGTTCATGGCAGAAGGGTCATGTCAACAATTCAGATTAAGATAACAAGGTTTAAATCAGAGTTTATCAGATTAAGTTTAATATCAAAGCTTAAGTTCAGATTAAAAGGTTTATTTCCAATAGTCCAAAAAGTATATCAAAGGTTAATGATTACAAATTTATAGCAATAATCCATTTCAGAAGTTCCTGTCAAAAGTTCATTTAAATCAATCCTTTAATAATGGTTTTCATTGAAATGATCTTTCAAAATAGTTTTCATAAAATGGTCTTCCAAAACTTTTAGTAACTTCCATTTCAATTGGTATAGCTTCTTTTTAAAATAGCTTTTAATAACGGTTCAAAATCCATTAGGTTCAGATAAGGATTTAACAGGTTAAGGTTTATACCAAAATCAAATCAAAATTTACAACAGATATATCAGGTTAAGGTTCAGAACAAGGTTCACAGATCAGATTCAATTAAGACTCACAAATTCAGGGTTCAGAACAAGAGATCAATCAGAGTTCAGGAAAAAGGTTCAGAATACAAGAATCATAGCAGAGGTTCAAACAAAAGGTTCGAGACAAACAGATCACAACAAAGATTCACAACAGAAGGGAACATAGCAATGGTATAGGGAATCCTAATAAGGAAAATGAAATACTGAGAGAAAAGGGAAAGAAACACCCTTACTGAAATAGGGCAGAATATCTGTACCTTATTAGCAAAACACAAACAGAACAAATGATCAGGACTTCTCCTTCTTCACACCTAAGGAAGAGGAAGACAGAATTACTAAAGTTCCTTATTCAGATTATTCCTTTTAGTTTATCTCTTCATTTTATGTACTTTCTATTTTTAGTAACTTTCCAGATTTAGTAAGTTCCCATAATTAGCAGGTTTTCCAGAATTAACATATATTACCATTTCAGATTAGGTTTAACCCTTATTCAGAGATTATTATGGAATACAGTACATTTATCAAGTTACAGAAGTTTAGGGTTTTAAATGACAATTATACAAAGTTTAGGGTTTTAAATGTAACTTCATTAATTTCCAAGGTCATTTGTGAAAATACTTCAAGTTACAGAATTATACACTCATTTTATTCAGAATTACATTTTATTCCCTTAAGTTTCACAATTTACAGATAACACCCCTTTAGTTACATAATTTACAAAACCAACCTTATAATTACATATTTTACAAATTAAACCCTACAATATCCATAATTACCAACCAAACATATTATATTTCAGAATTTACAGAATATAACATCAGAATTTAGTATTTTACAGATTTGACCCTTCAGAATTCAGAATTTACATATTTAGTCCTTTAAGTTTACAAAACATATATATTAAGTCATAATTCATAACAATTACATAATTAGCCCATAAATCCTCAAATTTACACAACAACCTTTTTATATCAGTATTAACTCAAAACAACTTCAGAATTTCAGATTTACACTTTTGGTCCCTCACTTTTATTTAATTTCCAATCGAAACCCTAATATGCCAATAATTCATTATATTGCAATATTTACACTTAGGACCCCAAAGTTATATTTTTCCCACATTCTTACAGATGTATATGATCTTACAAAAATATCCCAGAAGTTTCAAAGTTGGCAAAACAGGTCCTTATACATTTTACTTTAGATCGGCTACATTTTTTTTTACAAACAATTAGAAACCCTACTATTCACCAATCATTGAACCATCATTAATTCATCATTAAAACACATTAAATGATCAGTATCATGCCCAAGAAACCAAACCCTAGTACCCACGATTTTCCTTTTATTTTATTTCTTTGTTTTCATGAAATCCGATTATAACCATAATTCACCACGTTAATTTTAGGCCTCCAAAAATCAAACTCATATTTTTCCCAGATCATATGACTCATAAGGAACCCACGAAAAATAAAGAACATGCCCATAAAATTCTTTTAACATATATTGCATATTTACGTACGTTTTAGACATTAAAATTAACACGACTTGATCTAGGCTATTATAATTCGATCTATCATTTTTCCCAGGTCTATTACATCATATAAGGTCTAAATAAAATAGCTATCATGTCCAGAAATTTGGATTACATATATTTGTGATTTACGTGTTCTTTAACCATTATATTTTCATACGCATAATTTAGCATGCATGCTTCGATTCATATAATTTATATGAGTTATATAACATCTAGAGATCCCAGGAAAATTGCCATATTAATTTTAAAATGTTTGGTTTAGTCGCATGAATTATTACCTTGTTTTTGAGCAATTCGACAAGAAATCAAGAACAAGAACGAACCAATGACAAAACGCAGCAACCCTTATTTTTCCTAGCTTCCTTGCACCTCCAAGAACCCCATAAAAATCCTTGTACACGTCCAAAAATCTTGTGATAGCCTTGGTCGAATTTCTTGTTGTCGCTAGGGTTTATTATGTGGTTTTGCGATTTGTTTTTGAGGATAAAAATAAAAGATATGTTTTTATCTTGTGGAAACCGACTAAGGGGGGGACAAAATCAGTATATTTCGGTCCATAGTATCAAGAATTATTTGGGTTGATTTTCTTTAATCTTTTCTTAATTTATTTACATATTATTTAATTACAAAGATTTAAACATTTTATTTAGTTAATTTATAAATTTCGGAATTTCAATAAATAAAATGAGTATGATTATTTTTGAACATTTAAAATGATGTAACATTGTCTCAGAATTTAGTTTGTTTAAGATATAGTTCGATTTCAGATGTTTTGGAATTATTTCGGAATTTTATAAGTTGTTTAATAAGGTTTTATATTATCAGGGGTAATTTGGTAATTTTACTCGTTATCTGAATTTCAGGTATTACAGAAACAACCATCCGTGATGAAGATGATTCTCCAAAACTCGGTTCTGGAGTAAAATAATGGAGGAGAGGTTCATTATCAATCACGGGAGGTAGAATTCCATGGATTTGTTCTTCAACACCGTGATGAAGATGATTCTCCAGAACTCGGGTCTGGAGTAAGATAACGGTGGAACATATAGTGTTGAAGAACCTTGGTATGCACGACTCCTGAACTGATGTATTCAGTCGTCGTATGGCCATTTCTCAATCATCAATCCACATGTAGTTTATTCACCCTTCTCCCCCTCAAAAATTGCATATGACTGTCGACTGCCATTTTTGATTACACGAGTGAATAAGAGTATACTCCAATGTACGTCGATCCACTTGTTCACACTTCTCCCCTTCAAAGATTGCATATGAGGATGCCATTTTTGATTGAACAAGTGTATATGAGGTGGCCATTTCTCAATCATCAATCCACATGTAGTTTATTCACCCTTCTCCCCCTCAAAAATTGCATATGACTGTCGACTGCCATTTTTGATTACACGAGTGAATAAGAGTATACTCCAATGTACGTCGATCCACTTGTTCACACTTCTCCCCCTCAAAGATTGCATATGAGGATGCCATTTTTGATTGAACAAGTGTATATGAGGTTGATTCATTGTTCACACTTCTCCCCCTCAAAGATTGCATATGAGGATGCAATTTTTGATTGAGTGAATAAACCTCCAGTCTGATGGAAGTAGATCCACTTGATGTCTGAATGTGCATGGAGCAAGTATGAAGCTTGATGAGAATGGTCATAAAATAGAAGATTTCTCTTCTTCCAAAGATAAAGTGCACTCAAGCGTACACTTTTCTTTTCTTTGATGAACGGGGCCTGAAGAGTTGTCAGCAGACGCCATAATGAAAACATTGAGACCCGAGGCTTGAACTGCAGTGTTCAAACGTCATAGTCGATGAAGAACGAGGCCTGCACTGATGTGTACAGACGTCATTATGATGAAGAGCGAGGCCTGCACTGATGTGTACAGACGTCATTATGATGTAGACTGAGGCTTGCACTGATGTGTACAGACGTCAGTGTTGTTGATGTTCATCAAGCTTGAATTGTTTGAACCCCTTCATCATGAGATATCACTCTTTTCGGCACCCAAACTCTGAGTCTTTCCTTAATACGAGGCCTGAACGATGTACCTGCACTTAAGTAAAGACTTCCTGCATTGACATTAAGAGTTTGTCTGCATATATATGGGTTAGTGATATCAGCATTTAAACCATTTGGGGTTTCACTGTCAACCTTGGTTCTGCACTTGGTGAACATCTTTCTACTAGGTATCCATCTAAGACCTACAATCTTAAAAATTCTACCCGTCGGTATCCACCTAAGACAAGCTCTAGAAGTGTTTGGTTTCTCAGGTACAGTGAAAGACTTGTTGGGAGAAAACCTTTGTCCTATAGTAATCTGTCTACCAGGCTTCTGAATACATTTCTTTGGTTCTACGGGCTTGTTTTTGTTTCTAGTCTTAGATGATGGAACCTTAGCACGAGCATTCACTTCCTTCAGGAATTTTTTTATACAATCATCATGGGTTGCATTAAAAACACATTTTTGACATGTCGAGCAAACAAAGTGTTTGGAATCAGAAAAAAATCTAGGATTCTTAGAGTGGTCTGCTACGGGAATTGCCTTAATTGGCACGCCACTACTTTTAGAAATAGGCAAGTTCCTAGTCTTTTCAAGTGTGTTTTTCTTAGCATCCTCTAGGTTGTGAGTTAGAACACTATTTTTAAGTCTAACATGTTCCTTTGGTGTCACTAATGGCACACGCTGTTGGGAATTCTGGAAATAAGATATTTCTTGTTGCTGCCGATAGTGAAAGTTGGTTCCTGCCGATAGTGTTGGTTCCTGCCGAAGCTCATTGCTGCTGATAGTTATATTTTGTTTCTGCTGATAGTGTTTGTTGCTGCGGATATTATTGTTAGTTATCCGTATGTTTAGTATGTTTATTTTTAGAAGAGATCAAGTTTATCTCTTTACACGTTTTCTTGTAAGACGGGTTAGGGTTAGGGTTTCTTATCATTATAAAAGAAACACCCCGTCTATGAGTTTAAAACATCTTTTGTAAGTTAACAATCTTCAATAAAATCATCTTTTAGTTCATTATACGATCCATAGAGGATCATAGTGTTAGTTCTTTTCTTCTCTCATTCGTATTCAGAGATTCTCTTGTAGTGTGCTTGTGATTACATAGGCATCCTACCGATCCACATAGGCTCAAAGATCTAGCAGGCGTGTTAGATTTTACAAGTGGTATCAAAGCCTCGTGAGGATCTCTGATCAAGAAGCAAAAGTTCTCAAAATCAATCTCTCTAAACCATAACACTATGTCTGGATCAGCAGATAAATTCGAAAGGTGGACCATGAAAGTCAGAAACCTTCTATCATTTAACTCAAGGAGAAAATGGACTGAACCTGCTGATGCTGATAGTCTCAACCAAACTCTAAACATGGTTCATAATGCAAAGGATAAAGTGGAAGAATTTGCTTTTGTGGGAGCCTCTCATCAGGTACAACATTGTCAGTTTGGTTGTCATGAATTGTACTTGAACCTTAGGAGAGAGTTTGATGAAATGGAGCCTGAATATAATAAATTGTTTGTAGATATTCAAGCATATAAAAAGGCTCTTAAAACTGTGGAAAAACAAAAGGCTTGGCATGAAGCTAATCAGATAGCATATGAACAAAAGATAAGGGTTTTGGAAAGAGACTTAGAGAACTCCATTAACTGTCTGAAACATTCTGAAAGAGAATATGCTAGGGTGAAATTAGAAAATCAGGAATTACAGGCTAAACTGGATAGTGAAGTGGCTAGGATAAACTCATGGCAACAATCTGAAAAATATCTTGTAAATTATGGTAATCAGTCAGGTTGGCGTAAGAAAGGGTTGGGATTTGATGTTGGGGATTATCACCCTAGAATATTTGACCCTACCCCTAAGGAAGTTGATTATAAAATTCCTGTTAAGTTTGTTAAGGAAGGAGGGATGAATGCAGTTCCTCCACCTATAAGAGGTGTTTTCAAGCCTGTCCCTATCCACTCAGCCCTTGATCTTGACTCAGATGAATCACACATGACATATGGGAAAAAGGCAAATAACTTAACTGATTCTGAGTGTGAGTCTGATGACTTTGTCTCTTGTTCCAAAAGTAACAAGTCCTATGAATCTAAGTCCACAGGCTATACCTCATGTGATTCAAATGACAAGACAACTTCACACAAGTCTCATGACTTCACTTCTGGAGCAACTAATGATGAATCTATTTCTAAAATAGCTTCCACTGACAATAGCTCTCTTAACTCTGGTAAAAACAGCATTGTCTCTAGTTCCAGTAGTGATAATTTTGTCTGTAATAAGAAAAGTTCTGGTAAGATCAAGGCTGTTAGGAAGAAGACTTGTTTTGTGTGTGGTAGTCAATATCATCTCATTAAAGATTGTAACTATCATGAGAAGAGAATGAAGATGAATGGTGGGGAACAACAGACCAGGTCGTTGTGGAAAAATGTTAAACAAATTCCTCCATATGTTCCACAAGCAGCAGGAATGAATCCCTATAGAGCTCCCTTTCCTGCTGATAGACCTGTTCCTGCAGTTATGCCTGTTGCTGCTGATAGTCAGGGAACCATTCCTGCTGGTGCTTCTTCATCCTTTCAGAGGGATTTCAGACCTGTTTATTATAATCCAATTTTTGGAGGGGGAATGGCTTACTCTCCATGGTATCCTTGGTAATTGTCCAGTTTGGCTGTTCATGTTGTTGTATTCTTGTTTACTGGTCTTGAGGGGAGGCATTAGCCTAAGGGGAGGCTAATGCTTGTAATTTTGTCTTGTTTTTTATTCATTTATGTTTTATGTTTTGTGTTTCTCTAATTTTTTTTTGCAGGTTTTTAGTGTCTTTTGTTAGCTAACTATGTTTTGCAGCTCTCAATTTCTCAATGCTTGGAATTAAAACTAAAGACAGTAATTTTCATTCATCATGATTAAGATGAGTACATTCAGTTACAAATCACAAAAGCTACATATCAACATCATTTAAACATCATACCAACCTTCAAACATCACTCAACCGAAACCCTGCCACCTATTCCATCTTCCCTTTTCCCTTACCCATGTAATCAGGCATGAACCTCCTACCCCTCTGACGACTAATTTCTTCATACACATGGGGGACTGGAAGTGCCAACACCACTGGGAGTGGCAGTCTTGGTTCAGGGGCTGGAGTTGAAGAGCTTGGGGTAGTTTGCCTCTGATGTGTTCTGGGGCGTGACCTTGCAGTTGGTTGGCTTGGCTGTGGAGTAGGGTGGCTTGATTGTGGAGTTGGCTGGCTTGGCTTAGGAGTTGGTCTGATGGGATTCTTTCTTTGTCTTGGATCTTGGCTTTCACGTTGTCGATTGTCTCGACTTCGAGGGTTAGGTTTTTCACGGCTAGAGTCTTCACAAAGATCTGCATTACCTTTTGGTACCGGTACTTTATAGAAGGTAGCAGTTGTCCTTTCCATCTCTTCAGTAAGCAGAGCCACAATTTTATTCATCTCTTCCCTTAGCTTATCCGTGATGGGAAAATTGGGAGGATATGTCTCCCATTCACCCTGACAATAAGTCAAGGACTTCAGCTCTGATGTTCCTTCATCATCAGAGCTAGAATATTCAAATGATGAAGGAGTAGATGGAAGAGGATCGGATGAATATGAATCCTCCTCAACCTTGGCCTTACCTTTGTTTTGAGAAGATGATGCAGTTTGGGGAAAGTAATTTTCCCACCCTGAGTCACTAGAGGAGGAAGAATCTGATGAGATTTCGATGATTGGAATTTTAGATGAACTCATGATTTTCTTTGGTTTGATGAAGTTATTGTGATAATGAAGGTATTTGATTTGAGAAAAAGGGCTTTTATAATGAGAAGGTGATTAATGCAAATTTATTGTTGGTTGGTGTTGTGTTTTAATTCGGGAGGGTTATTCCTAATGACTGGTTTTGGAAGGTTGACTTTGGTCAAACCACTTCATTGCTGCCGATTGGTCAAACCAATTCATTGCTGCCGATTGACCATGAGTTACTACCTTTGACTAATGGTTCCTGCTGACTATGTTAAATTTTGGGGAAGCTTGTTGAGTCAATTGGTCAATGATACGTGCGCGGAATTGCAGCGATTTAAATTGATATTTTTGGCAACCCAACCTAAGATTGCACTTCTCTCATCTCAATTTCTCAAAATCCATTCAAACCCTAATTCATTATTTTTCTCATTTCGAACCCTAGATCATTCACCCAACACAATGACAACACTTCGCTACAAGGATGATCACAACAAGGTTGCATACTTAGAGTCGTCTGCTAGAAGTGATGGTTATGATGAGGTGTTAGCTTTTCTTCGAGGGTCATCTATTCAATATGCACTCACTCATTGTCCTGTAACGGTGTATGATTCGCTGATTAAGCAGTTTTGGGCAACAGCTAAGGTTAGACACATTGTGGGAAGGGAGGACGACATTGTTGCCACCATTGATGAGCACGAAGTTATCATTACAGAGGAGTTGATTCGTGTACAGCTTCGATTTCCTGAGGAGCATGGGGAATATGATCTTTCCAGGAAAGAAATCAATGATGGTATGGCTGCTATAGGTTATCCTGTCACTGGTAGTTGTACATTTTTTAAAAATAACCTGTCTCCTCAATGGAGATTTCTTGTTCATACGTTACTCCAGTGTATGAGTATAAAGACTGGTGGTTGGGACCAATGTCCTAGTCCCATTGCGTCTGGTCCTGTTTGTCTGTCACAGGGTAGGATATATAATTGGGCCAAATATATTTTTGAAGGAATGATTGATAATATCACTAATGATAAAAACGGATTTTTAATGTATCCTAGATTTCTTCAAATTATCTTAGGTGTTCGAACAAATAACCCATCCCCTAAGATAGTGAATCGGATGACTCCCAAAATGTTTGCTATGATGAAAATGAATTTTGCAGGCCAACATTTACCATTATTACCTACCATGTTACAAAATGCCAATCCTGCTGACAACCTAGATCCTGCTGACAATGTCAGTGTCCCACCATCACCCAATGCAGCTGATGATAGTGCATCCAATGCTGCTGGTGAAGGGACTTCAGTTGTTGCTGATGCATCTGCATCTGTTGCTGCTGATGACCCATTACCACCATCACCTAGACCAGCCACACCTAGACCTGAGTCTAATGTCCCTAATGAGCCCAGTGTCCAGACCACCACAGTTGTTACACCTGTTGTCCAACCCACACCCTCAATGGATATGCCTTCTGTTTCAAGGCTTTCATCTCCTAGTCCTTCTAGGCAGCCTGTTAGTGATGACATCCATACAGGGGGAGAATTTCATGTTTCTCCACCTAGATCCAATGAAGCTCCTAACACCTCAGGCATTCCTGCTGGTAGAGCTGAGGATGTTGCTGATCTCACTTCTATGTCCCAGTTACTTGACAGGTCTATGCAGAAAATTGAAGCATTGGAGTCAGAGCTTAAAGAGACAAAAAGGATTTTTAGTGAGAAGGTGGAAAATTTGGAAAAGGAGCTCAAGGACACTAAAGAAACTTTTGGTGAGATTATTCAAAAGCTAAATGAAAGGATCAGCTCTTTAGAAGCTCAACATCTGCAAAAGAAAAGAAGGATTGTGCTTTCTGAATCTGAGGATGATCAGGATGATATGTCATTTGATGGACTAAATGTGCTGGCTTCTGTTTCTCTTGATAGTGCACACACTGAAGTACCTACCTCTTCTGAGCCCACTACAACTTCTAAACCTCAGGCTTTTGCAAAAACAAGGACCAAGCAGCCCTCAAGAGTGTCAGCATTTGAGAAGTTTCAATCCTCCATTGCTGCTGATATCTCTGGTGTTGCATCTGATGTTCCTGCTGAAGTTGGTAGTGTTTCTTCTGAGTCTAAGGTTCCTGGTAATACTGCTGGTAGCCCATCCATTGCTGCTGGTAGTGACACCATTCCTCCTGAAGCAACACAAAATGATGCTGAAATAGCTGAACAGGTGCAGGCACAGGAAATTGCTGCTGAACAAGCTAGACTAGCTCAGGTTGCTCAAGATGAGGAGCTTGCAAGGAAAATGTCTGCAGATGAGAGGAATATAGCTGGGATTATGAATAACACAAGATCAGAAGATCCTACTTCAGAAGAGTTCAGTGAGCAAGTTGAATACTTGTTGGCTTCTGATATGATTATTAGAGCTCATGGGTTTATGATTCTTCAAGATTCAGAGTTGGATATGGATGAAAGGTCAGATCAGCTCAAGGCATTTATCTTAAAGACTCATAGAGCATCCACATGGAATGACTTTGTAACACCCCCTAATTTGGTTTGTGGCAGCGGAAAAATAATTAGGGTGTTACGGTGAGGATCGCGGTTTAAATTTTAGAAAACGGCCCGGAAGGGGCGTTTTGAAAGTTATATGTCATTCAAAAGAATATTTTTGATACAAAAGTGAATTATTCGATTCGAAAATCCCATGAGAAAATGTGATAATTTGGAAAGAATGACATATTTGATTTTTACACCAGTTTATTTATCAGAGTATAAGATGCCCGCTCCGTGTCTTGTCCTGCTCCGTTAATTACCTGAGATAAACATGCTTAAAATGTCAACACAATGGTTGGTGAGTTCGTGGAGTTTGTTAGAACATAACTTTCTTTCAATGAATTTAAAAGGTGTAAAGTGATTGTCGAAGTAAATAATAATTCTTCATGAAATAAATAGCCAGTTGTGTTGTATAAAAATCCACAAGCAAATCATGTATGATCTCCAAAATCATAAGTTTCAAGTTATAGATGCAGATGAGCTACGTTGTTATACGCTCGATATAAACTGTTGAGTCAGCTTGTAAATGTAACGATATACTAAGCATTTTGGGTTGTCTTTTATAGAATTCTCATTTAAGTCACATATAGTAACAGTTAAAGTTCAAGTACAGGATTCACAATCATATCACATAGTGGGAATGATAATCTAGAATCTGAAGTCTATCAGTGTAAAGTGGTGGTCTGCTAAATACAGCTGTATCCTAGGATATATATGAAACATTCATATATTCATAAAGTTATATTGCCCTAAGCCTCATGACACGCAAAACGTTAACAGAGTACCGTAAAACGGCGGTGTCCCACCAGGGTTACTGATGGGTTTTTATGGCCCTCATGTTAATAGGTGACTTGCCAATTCCTATTTTTCTCAAATATAGTGCATCGCGACTAAATACGACTAACCATGTAGGCATTCCGTCACAGTATTTAGTGGGATAGGTTGTCAGCCTTTAACAGGTTTCGACGCTGTTCACTATATTCGCGCTCACCGCAGTGATTAATGGCTCATGATCGAGGGACTTTATGGCAATAAAGTGTGCTTAGGCAATATAGGTCAATCATGCGTAATTTTAGTCTTGGCAATTATTTATAGTGAAATGTAGAAATATCATACTAAAGTAGCAGTACATTCATTTGTCACATGAATGCATACAATGAGTCTCAGTGTCATATTACATCAAGTAGCTTAAAAATGTTATCTTCAAAGTTCCGTGTTTAAGCTAAACAGACAATTTGCCCATATAATGAGCATGTATTCCTTTCAAGTATGATTCAAACATGTAAAGCATAGTGGATGATTTTGAGTAAATCATGAGAGTTTTATATAAGTAACTTAAAACAGTTAAAGCATGTATCTCCCCCAAAAGAGTTATTGAAACAAGAGTTAAAAGTAGGGGCCACGACTAACGATAAGTCATAAGAGTTTTCATGGTGCTTATAGAAGTATTGTATCGCAAAACAAATCATATAGTTGATAAATGAGTAAAATATTTCGAAGCATGTATCTCCCCCAAAAGTATAAATCAAGTATTAAAATAGGAGGGGCCACGACTCACCTTAGCCACAGCAAAGCAAAGATCACACTGACACGACTGGCATCTAGAGCATATTACAACGGTCTAGGATCGGCACGACCTAGTACGTATACGATTATCTCAAAATACATCTCGCAAAAGTAATAAAGTCTATAAAAGATAAAGTGTCGTAGTTTTCGTGGATTACTCAGTTTTCAATACTTATCAAAAGCTTAGTTTCAATGTTTCGTGTGGTGTGGTAAGATAACCTAGACTCGACAGACAGCTCACGCCAAAAGAAATAGACAACAACATAGTCGAGGGAATACTGACTAGGACTCAACCCAAAGAAGACAAACTCTAGAAGTTAATGACAAATAAACACCTTAAGTAATAAGTCAGTTGATACGTTTCGACATTTATCCCGTTATCCTAAATAGTTTGTATAAAACCTAAATGTTTTATAATAAAAATAAGTTTAACTAATAACATTAATTTTCCTCAAGTCGTCGAGACTTGAATTAATCTAAACTGAAATTACGATATTTAATAAATTTACGTCTCGCTATTTTTCTCGTAAATATTAGTTTTGGTTTTATTAAAGATTTTGTGTCCGGTTCGAGTTTAATATAAAATGTTCAATAAGTCCTTTATCTGATATCGTAAGTCTGATAACTGTCCACATTTGTCTGAATGTCCAAGTATAATAATTCAAAGTCCGTATTCAAATTTATGTAACAATTTCAAATACCATCCGAAACGTACCATTTAGTATCCATGTCGAAATAATTGAACCCCGTAAAATTATTACCAGTTAAACACCATTTTTGTTTCATTGGGCTTAGCCCATGGTTAAGACCAAGCATATTATCAATAACTTTATGGGCTTCGGCCCAAGTTACCCATAATCATAAAATTTATTCATAACCCAAAAAAAATACAACATCAAACGCACCCTGTATGTGTTGTCGAACCAAAAATATATCGCCACCCCAACTTACTTTTGTTTCACTAAATTATACCACCACTTATGACCAAATATTTAATCCAGATCGCGACACCCCCAAAATGAATCCAAACCGAAAACAAACCACCCCGGTGGCTTTTGTGACTGACCCGAGACGAGACACACCCAAACACAATTAACACCAACTCTACCATTATCAAAAGCAGGTCCAACATCAAATGCTCAAATCTAGAAAAATAAGCAACCCCAAGTAGTAAGTCGAGAACCAACATACAACAGTAACATCACTCCTAATGAAAAACCAAATCGAAGTAAACCAACTGCCAAACTAAACGGACCCTTGTGGGTTTTACCTCACGACTAGCGACCAAACCGGGTCTCAACCAAAACAAGTGGGTCTCGACCCGATTCAAACCAAACACAGCTTCATTACAATTCTTACCACACGACTTATACAACCATTTTTCTTACCACACGATTAGATTTAAAAACATGATTTAATCCGTATTTTATCCATGAAAATATATCAACACTCGTTTTTATAATAAGTTTCATCCACAAAACTTTAACATATCAAGAACATATACATTCGGTTTTATAATCCACGACAACGACAAGGTAAATCGGATATAAAAATTATAATAATAATATTATCGAACGGGTTTCTCGGTTTACCGTATTGCGAAGAGAGCGAGAGAAAGGGAAAAGACGCGGCGGCAGCAGGTGGCTGTGGTGACAGCCATGGCGTTGGTGGTGGTTATTCGAACCCAAACGTACCAAACAAGCATCCAAAAACACATACCCTTCGATCTATACATGTTATGAGTACAACCATGTGTTGCCGGAAAAACTCGCCGAAAACTGGGTTATCGAAAAAGAGTGAGGGGAACTTTCTTGGCGCGTGAAATACCTAGGAGTGAAGAGGAGATCACAAGGATCATGATGATGGTGGCGGTGTAGTTGTATGGCCGGCGGTGGTGCGCTAGTGTCTGGTTTTGTTCGCCGGAAATGAGAGAGGAGAGAGAGGTGAGGGAGATTTAGTATAGGAAGTGAGTGGGGTGAGGAAGAGTTAGGTATAATATAGAAGAATATAACACACATTTTTATTGACTTTCCAAGTCTTTGAATCAATCATTGGGGTTACTGTGGTTTGATGGACAGCTATGCGTATTTTGAACAATTATTGATGTTACATGGACAGCTATTGCATATTTTACCGACATCAAAATATCGTATAGAAGATATTTGTAGGTAGGTAGTAGGTTGGGTTGTAGCTTAATTAAATGGGGTTTGTGTAATGAAATATGTTTTGTATAAATGAATGTAGTTAGTGAAATATAAATGTGATTAATGTATCAAGTTATAGGTTTAGTAGTTTTAACTATAATGTGTAATTTGTGTAACATAAATTTAGTGTGAATGGAGTTTTGTGAAACACTGAGTTTTCAAGGTACGTGTCGCTATTTAATATATGTTGTCAAAACGTAATGTGGTAATAATAAAAGAAAAATTCAAATTTCCCCGTAAAAATGGGTTTTGTTAAATGGTAACTCGAGGTTATTATTAATTAATGAGGATTATCATAACGGATTTTCGTGGGATCTTACAGTATCTACCCCTAAAGTTTGAACTTCGTCCCGAAGTTCAGTCTGTGATAGGTGTCGAAAAATGTGGTGTTCTGAGGTGAGAGTTTATGGAGAATATTGTCAAGATATTTCTTATTTGAATATCAAAGAGGCGAGATTTCGACTAGATTTATTTGTACTAAACGGAATAAATTCGAATGTTTGGTTAATTGATGAACCTAAAGATTGAGAATAATGAGAATAACGGTCAGGAACTGTGGGAATTTAACGGCTAGTGAACAGTGTGTATTAACGGTCGTGAATAGTGCCCTCAACGGCTAGTTTTGGTTCCAACGGCTAGATTTAACCTATAATTACTTCATTTTTAGTTTCTATTCTCCCACAAACTATTTTTCTCTCATTCCACATCTCGAAAATGCCGCACTTCATCACTATACTAGCGATTGTGTACGTCATCCTTGTGGTTATCTACTTGAGGTACGCTCCGGAAGAAGACTTCAAATATTTGGTCGTGATTTTAGCGTTTGTCATTCCGTTGGTGATTGTAGCCCTTATCGTGGATATGGCGTATGGAAAATAGGTAGTAGGAAGGTTGGAATAAATAGTTGTAACTTTAGCATTACCGTTGCTAATTTTTGTCATTATGTACTAATTTCTATGGTCTCTAATAAAATTTATGTTATTTGTGCTTCCCATAAGTCCTTGTGAATTCTTAAGTTTCTAATGCTTGTACTTTTGTCAGTTTCTTATCATAAGAATGGTGGGTAATATGTGTAGGTATTTATTTGTGGTTGGTCAAAAGTGTCATTTATAAGCAATTTATTTTGTCTCAAGATTTTCTTTGGAATGGAAATTGTTATTAGGGAATCTGAAAGATAACTGTTTCATTCATGACATGATTCTTCCTAAATTAGACATAGTTGATCAGGCTATGTATAATTTGAGGACCAAATAATGTAATGCTTGGCTCAGTCACCGTGATATTTAGGCTTTTTCAAGAAGTTTTAGATGGTGTAAAACATGTTGTTTATGTAAAATGACGATATGATTGCTTTTTCAAAAGACAGTAGAAAATTTCTGTTCATACTATGGTGATAAGTCAGGAATTTCTAGGGTGAATATAGGATATTCTCAGTATAAACTTAGGTTTTGGGTGAGAATTTCTTACAAAGTGGTGATAATCTATTGTTTGGTCGAATATAATGCTCAATCAAATTTCCAAAATGGTGTCAGGATATTGTTACCTAACGACTATGAATAGAATAGAAATTGAACTAGACGTGGATTAGGATTATTTCGGAAATGTTACAAGGTAGAGTCTTCATACGGTAGGAAGGTAGTGGATACACTTAAGTTACATCCATCGTACTTAAGGTACAGTATAAAAGGAATTACAACTTAGAAAGTTTTAAACTAGGGTTTACTTATCCACAATAGGGATTTATCTTCTGCTTAAACTTGGGTGTTATCCTTTGATGTTGTTAAGGTTCTAAAGAGTTTCCATTCTCTTCCACTGGTCTTTTTGTCCTAAGTGGTGCTCCGGGTTGGGCATTGATTCTTAAAGTGTCCCGTTTAACTTTTGGTCTAGAAATCCCTGGGAAATGGTGATGGTAGGTTTAGTCATTTCTTCTGGACCTTTAAGGTGAGTTGGTCTACAACTCGTGAAATTTTCATGGATATGCTTATAGAACTTAGTCGTCTTCTCTTCTTCTCTTGCTATTTTGTTGCTACTTGGACATACTACTGTAGCTACCTCGAGTGCCACAGCAACGATATTGGTTACTAACCTTTGGATAACTTCGGGTGTCAAGGTTGTGGTTGGTGCTAGTGGAGTATTTGTAATGCTTATGCTGGCCATATTCTATCAATATCACGAGAAGCACGGATCTCGATCCACCTAATGGCCATGTTAGAATAATTCGAGTAACAAGGTATTTGTATACTAGTCTTAATAATGTGATCACAATGCGAACTCATAACCAATTGAGCATCATAAATCATGATGTGTCTGGGTAGTATCGTAGATAAATGCTCAATTCTTGGTATGGGATTGCTAAGGAACAAACTGTTTCATCTACAAAAAGCCGAAGTTCAGAAATTTTCTCTTCATTCATCAAGTTTTCTTCCGAAATTTTGTCTTAGAAGATTCTATGGTCATAGCCTAGTTATGGTATGTTTGAGGTATCCTAACAATCGTAGGTAATATTGTGGTAGGTCTGGATATAATCACCGTAAATATCATAATATTAATAACTTGAACGATTGTTTTACAAAGCAAACGATACAAGGTCTTTTATTAATATTAATGTTCCATGCAGCAGGTTAATATACCTCTGTATTTCTTATTGTAAGGACTGTCATGTGGGAGTGTTTCTCAATATCTCTGACTGACACCTAGTCAGTCCGTCCTGAAAGTCCATCTTGTCAGATAAAAGGTCAGGTAGGGTGTCGTTGGTTGTGAGTGGTGTTTTGTCAATGATTTTCTGGAGTGTATCAATCTGTTCATTATGACGCTCCAGTTGCGTCATGATGGCGGGAGGAGTAGGTGTGTGGGTAACTGTTGTCCTGAAACTCTCTTCAGTCTCGAGGACTCGGGCTGGAGCAATGAAAGCAGGTGGGAAATAGTAATTATGAGGGAGACCTGAGAGGTAAATTCTCTCTAGGAGTCAACTCCCGTTGGTGAGGTGTAAACAGGTAAGTCTGGGTGAGTAGTCTTAACGAGTAGTCGGGTCCAACCGACAGGGGATGATGATAGTAGTGGTGGTAAGGTATGGTGACGTTGTCCTGATCATGTCCAGGGGTGAAGTAAGGTGGAAATGGTGGTATAATTGATACTAAGCGTAGGTGTACATTCTTAATAGGTCTATTGAGGTGGCTCTGAAATGGTGTCATAAACGGTTCGGGCTCATAATATACTAAAATTTTGACTTTTCTGCGCCGGGCTACCGGGGCAGGTGGGAGTGGTGGCGTAGGTAATGGAGAATTTGGCTCAACATTTTTCCAACTCGTTTCTTGGTGTGAATTCTGTCCAACTTCGAATGTTGCCGGACAACCAATCAACTCTTCATCTGAATAAGGTTCAGCAGTTTTCCTAAGTTTCTGACGTGGAGGCGAGTGAATAGGTGATGATGGGAGTGGTATCTGAGTAAATTTCGTATTGGGGTTGTGACATTAATACATAAGGATCTTCAGTATTTGGAGCAATTTGATAAGTAGGTAATGTACGAGTAGTACGGAGGGTAAGTTTGGTAATGTCAACTGGTTGGGTAGACATGGTATTGTAGTAGCCGAACATGATAATTATAAATAATTCGTACGTTAAGAGCGTAACGGTAAGTGTGAGGTAATACAGTGGGTAACGTGTGAAGAGTAAACATCCAGCATGTAAAGATTAGTGCAAAATAATCTTAATAGGTAATGTATTGAGCACGGCAGTCTGCAGACACGGAGGGCGTAAAATGGTATGGTGTAAAATCATTCATTTTGAAAGTGTGGTTATAGTTCGATGTTTGAAAACATTTGGTTCTCTATAACCATAGGCTCTGATACCAATCTGTAACACCCCCTAATTTGGTTTGTGGCAGCGGAAAAATAATTAGGGTGTTACGGTGAGGATCGAGGTTTAAATTTCAGAAAACGGCCCGGAAGGGGCGTTTTGAAAGTTATATGTCATTCAAAAGAATATTTTTGATACAAAAGTGAATTATTCGATTCGAAAATCCCATGAGAAAATGTGATAATTTGGAAAGAATGACATATTTGATTTTTACACCAGTTTATTTATCAGAGTATAAGATGCCCGCTCCGTGTCTTGTCCTGCTCCGTTAATTACCTGAGATAAACATGCTTAAAATGTCAACACAATGGTTGGTGAGTTCGTGGAGTTTGTTAGAACATAACTTTCTTTCAATGAATTTAAAAGGTGTACAGTGATTGTCGAAGTAAATAATAATTCTTCATGAAATAAATAGCCAGTTGTGTTGTATAAAAATCCACAAGCAAATCATGTATGATCTCCAAAATCATAAGTTTCAAGTTATAGATGCAGATGAGCTACGTTGTTATACGCTCGATATAAACTGTTGAGTCAGCTTGTAAATGTAACGATATACCAAGCATTTTGGGTTGTCTTTTGTAGAATTCTCATTTAAGTCACATATAGTAACAGTTAAAGTTCAAGTACAGGATTCACAATCATATCACATAGTGGGAATGATAATCTAGAATCTGAAGTCTATCAGTGTAAAGTGGTGGTCTGCTAAATACAGCTGTATCCTAGGATATATATAAAACATTCATATATTCATAAAGTTATATTGCCCTAAGCCTCATGACACGCAAAACGTTAACAGAGTACCGTAAAACGGCGGTGTCCCACCAGGGTTACTGATGGGTTTTTATGGCCCTCATGTTAATAGGTGACTTGCCAATTCCTATTTTTCTCAAATATAGTGCATCGCGACTAAATACGACTAACCATGTAGGCATTCCGTCACAGTATTTAGTGGGATAGGTTGTCAGCCTTTAACAGGTTTCGACGCTGTTCACTATATTCGCGCTCACCGCAGTGATTAATGGCTCATGATCGAAGGACTTTATGGCAATAAAGTGTGCTTAGGCAATATAGATCAATCATGCGTAATTTTAGTCTTGGCAATTATTTATAGTGAAATGTAGAAATATCATACTAAAGTAGCAGTACATTCATTTGTCACATGAATGCATACAATGAGTCTCAGTGTCATATTACATCAAGTAGCTTAAAAATGTTATCTTCAAAGTTCCGTGTTTAAGCTAAACAGACAATTTGCACATATAATGAGCATGTATTCCTTTCAAGTATGATTCAAACATGTAAAGCATAGTGGATGATTTTGAGTAAATCATGAGAGTTTTATATAAGTAACTTAAAACAGTTAAAGCATGTATCTCCCCCAAAAGAGTTATTGAAACAAGAGTTAAAAGTAGGGGCCACGACTAACGATAAGTCATAAGAGTTTTCATGGTGCTTATAGAAGTATTGTATCGCAAAACAAATCATATAGTTGATAAATGAGTAAAATATTTCGAAGCATGTATCTCCCCCAAAAGTATAAATCAAGTATTAAAATAGGAGGGGCCACGACTCACCTTAGCCACAGCAAAGCAAAGATCACACTGACACGACTGGCATCTAGAGCATATTACAACGGTCTAGGATCGGCACGACCTAGTACGTATACGATTATCTCAAAATACATCTCGCAAAAGTAATAAAGTCTATAAAAGATAAAATGTCGTAGTTTTCGTGGATTACTCAGTTTTCAATACTTATCAAAAGCTTAGTTTCAATGTTTCGTGTGGTGTGGTAAGATAACCTAGACTCGACAGACAGCTCACGCCAAAAGAAATAGACAACAACATAGTCGAGGGAATACTGACTAGGACTCAACCCAAAGAAGACAAACTCTAGAAGTTAATGACAAATAAACACCTTAAGTAATAAGTCAGTTGATACGTTTCGACATTTATCCCGTTATCCCAAATAGTTTGTATAAAACCTAAATGTTTTATAATAAAAATAAGTTTAACTAATAACATTAATTTTCCTCAAGTCGTCGAGACTTGAATTAATCTAAACTGGAATTACGATATTTAATAAGTTTACATCTCGCTATTTTTCTCGTAAATATTAGTTTTGGTTTTATTAAAGATTTTGTGTCCGGTTCGAGTTTAATATAAAATGTTCAATAAGTCCGTCATCTGATATCGTAAGTCCGATAACTGTCCACATTTGTCTGAATGTCCAAGTATAATAATTCAAAGTCCGTATTCAAATTTAAGTCACAATTTCAAATACCATCCGAAACGTACCATTTAGTATCCATGTCGAAATAATTGAACCCCGTAAAATTATTACCAGTTAAACACCATTTTTGTTTCATTGGGCTTAGCCCATGGTTAAGACCAAGCATATTATCAATAACTTTATGGGCTTCGGCCCAAGTTACCCATAATCATAAAATTTATTCATAACCCAAAAAAAATACAACATCAAACGCACCCTGTATGTGTTGTCGAACCAAAAATATATCGCCACCCCAAGTTACTTTTGTTTCACTAAATTATACCACCACTTATGACCAAATATTTAATCCAGATCGCGACACCCCCAAAATGAATCCAAACCGAAAACAAACCACCCCGGTGGCTTTTGTGACTGACCCGAGACGAGACACACCCAAACACAATTAACACCAACTCTACCATTATCAAAAGCAGGTCCAACCTCAAATGCTCAAATCTAGAAAAATAAGCAACCCCAAGTAGTAAGTCGAGAACCAACATACAACAGTAACATCACTCCTAATGAAAAACCAAATCGAAGTAAACCAACTGCCAAACTAAACGGACCCTTGTGGGTTTTACCTCACGACTAGCGACCAAACCGGGTCTCAACCAAAACAAGTGGGTCTCGACCCGATTCAAACCAAACACAGCTTCATTACAATTCTTACCACACGACTTATACAACCATTTTTCTTACCACACGTTTAGATTTAAAAACATGATTTAATCCGTATTTTATCCATGAAAATATATCAACACTCATTTTTATAATAAGTTTCATCCACAAAACTTTAATATATCAAGAACATATACATTCGGTTTTATAATACACGACAACGACAAGGTAAATCGGATATAAAAATTATAATAATAATATTATCGAACGGGTTTCTCGGTTTACCGTATCGCGAAGAGAGCGAGAGAAAGGGAAAAGACGCGGCGGCAGCAGGTGGCTGTGGTGACAGCCATGGCGTTGGTGGTGGTTATTCGAACCCAAACGTACCAAACAAGCATCCAAAAACACATACCCTTCGATCTATACATGTTATGAGTACAACCATGTGTTGCCGGAAAAACTCGCCGAAAACTGGGTTATCGAAAAAGAGTGAGGGGAACTTTCTTGGCGCGTGAAATACCTAGGAGTGAAGAGGAGATCACAAGGATCATGATGATGGTGGCGGTGTAGTTGTATGGCCGGCGGTGGTGCGCCAGTGACTGGTTTTGTTCGCCGGAAATGAGAGAGGAGAGAGAGGTGAGGGAGATTTAGTATAGGAAGTGAGTGGGGTGAGGAAGAGTTAGGTATAATATAGAAGAATATAACACATGTTTTTATTGACTTTCCAAGTCTTTGAATCAATCATTGGGGTTACTGTGGTTTGATGGACAGCTATGCGTATTTTGAACAATTATTGATGTTACATGGACAGCTATGCATATTTTACCGACATCAAAATATCGTATAGAAGATATTTGTAGGTAGATAGTAGGTTGGGTTGTAGCTTAATTAAATGGGGTTTGTGTAATGAAATATGTTTTGTATAAATGAATGTAGTTAGTGAAATATAAATGTGATTAATGTATCAAGTTATAGGTTTAGTAGTTTTAACTATAATGTGTAATTTGTGTAACATAAATTTAGTGTGAATGGAGTTTTGTGAAACACTGAGTTTTCAAGGTACGTGTCGCTATTTAATATATGTTGTCAAAACGTAATGTGGTAATAATAAAAGAAAATTTCAAATTTCCCCGTAAAAATGGGTTTTGTTAAATGGTAACTCGAGGTTATTATTAATTAATGAGGATTATCATAACGGATTTTCGTGGGATCTTACAGACTTGATGCATAGGATCAGTGAAAGGCAAATGTCAGGTTATAAGATGCCTACAAACAAAGATAATGTCAATTTTATGAAGGATTATCTGAAGAATCAAGCTAACTACAAGCTCGATGACTTCAAAAGTTGGACTGATGCTGCAATTCAAAAGCTGTTCCTTGATACCTATGCAAGGATAAATTCTTCAGTCATGACAGACATTCAACAAAGCAAGAAAAGAGAGTCTTCCTCTTTAGAGTCTGATGTTGCAAAGAAAATGAAGTCTGGAGAGACATTGTCTGGTGCATCTTTCTTTATTCCTACTGAAGGTTCTCAGGATACCACATTCATTTCACCAATTCCTTCTGTAGATGCATCTGAGGCACCACAAGAAGGTCCTATTTTTGATGGTATTCCTGCTGCTCATGTCTCTGTTTCTGCTGAACCATCTTCCTCAGTTCCTATCCTGCAATATGGTCTAAGGACAAGGCAGAAGAGTCACTCTCACCACCCTTCTTCTAGGGATATTTCTGAAGTGGATGATCAAGAATTGGTTAGGGTTGACTCAGATAGTGATTCAGAAGGTGATTCCATTCATTCTTGGGGTCATATTGCTCACTGGGAGATTAGGTCTACTCCTGAAGGTGAAGTCAATGTTTGGTTTTCCCTTAATGGGACAGTCAAATTCTTTACCTTTCTGAGGGAGCTCTTGAATAAGGTAGAGAGGAAAGATTTGGAGAATCTTTATAAGATAGTGGATAATCACTATCAAACTCATACTCCTACTGGGATAGGCCTAATGCTTTGGGGAGATTTACAAGTTTTAATGAATTCATTGGAAGGTGAAAAGGCTAAATTGGTGTGGGGTAATCAATCATCCTGGAGAGTATTTTCTTGGAGGCTAATCCTTCTTCCAATGTTCATGTAGTGGAGCTCATCTCTGGCAAGATCCTGTCTATGTTTGTGGATGTCACTTATCCTTTATCTGAGGGACTTATGCAGAGAATGCTCACACAGAAGGTTCGAGTTCCCAAGCATACTATTGGAAATGATTTAACCACAGCTGAACAGTTGGTCAAATTCATCAAAGATCAACTTGCAGCTAAAGGTTCATCTACTTGATCAGGCTTATTCTTGTTGTTGTTGTATATCTTTCTTTCTTTTCTTATTTTCTTTCATTTTCTTTTGGTTTGTTTCTGGTTTCTTTTAGTTAAAAAAAAAAAAAAAAAAAAAAAAATTCTTTGTATATTTTGTGTGCTAATAAGTTGGTTTGAGCAACACCTTGCAGGTACAGTGTTGGTGTTTACACCTACACAATAAATGGTACTCAACTCACCATGTCTTGCAGACAAGAAAGAGTTGACTCACCATGAGGGTACGGCTCTGGTGTGATAATCAAATCCGTTGATAGCTGTAATAGCTTGCTCAAAGCTATAGGGTACTTCAACTCACCCATGGTTCATTCCTGAGAGTTGAAAATGGTTCTCAATTCACCATGGATGTAACCCTTTATGGGATCCAAAGAATTGGCTAGTCCTGAGCAAACGGCTACAGGTAAAGACAAGTCAAATCCGTTTATAGTTGCTGGTTTACTAAAAATCAGATGGTTATCAATGTACCATGGTCTTACACACCTAAACATTGGCTACTCCAGTAGTGATGGCTATTGGTAAAGAGACATCAAATCCATTAATTTTCAATGATTCACCTCTCACAGGAGTTAACACACCTGGATGTGATGAGAATAGTATGAAACTTAAGTGATTTGATGTACATATTGTCATAGTAGCAGTCAAGATCCAGAATGACATGGTGACCAGCTTAGATCTTCTTTTGAGGATGATTTCCTTGCTGCTGAACTATTGAAGTTGCTGCTGGAAGTTTCAAGTGTTCCTGCTGGTTACTTACTGATACTGCTGCTGGTCTAATCCTCTCCCTATGAACTTCAAAGTACCTTCAGAGTGGAGTGCACGCTTAGGGAATCTTTTCGGAAATAAGCTATTTCCTCAAGATTAGGGGAGGATTGTTGGGAATTCTGGAAATAAGATATTTCTTGTTGCTGCCGATAGTGAAAGTTGGTTCCTGCCGATAGTGTTGGTTCCTGCCGAAGCTCATTGCTGCTGATAGTTATATTTTGTTTCTGCCGATAGTGTTTGTTGCTGCGGATATTATTGTTAGTTATCCGTATGTTTAGTATGTTTATTTTTAGAAGAGATCATGTTTATCTCTTTACACGTTTTCTTGTAGGACGGGTTAGGGTTAAGGTTTCTTATCATTATAAAAGAAACACCCCGTCTATGAGTTTAAAACATCTTTTGTAAGTTAACAATCTTCAATAAAATCATCTTTTAGTTCATTATACGATCCATAGAGGATCATAGTGTTAGTTCTTTTCTTCTCTCATTCGTATTCAGAGATTCTCTTGTAGTGTGCTTGTGATTACATAGGCATCCTACCGATCCACATAGGCTCAAAGATCTAGCAGGCGTGTTAGATTTTACACACGCTTTGAACTAATCCTAGAAGAGCTAGAGGCACTCATGTGATGTGGTTTAGCAACAGCATATTCCTTTTCACTAGGTCTAGACTGTGAAGTGACTGGTTTTGACAAAACTTTTTCCGCATCAACTTGGGAGGCAAACCGTGTTTTTGAAACTTTTGGCCGTTCAGATCTAAATGCAGTCGGTTGTCTAACAACTGATTGGTTTCTAAGTGGTGGTTTCCCCAAGATTGATGGTTCTGCACACTTAGTGTTCACACCATTTCCTGTCAGTTTTCTTAACTCGTTTTTTAACGCTGCAATTGCTAAACCCTTTTCCTGAAGTTGAGCTTTGAATTCATCATTTTTGGTAATCAAAGAGGTTGTTTGCTCTACAGTCTTAGTTTTTGCTTCTTTGATTGAGTCACACAGTTCTATGCAATGAATTTTCAAAGTCTCATTTTCTTTAAGCAATTTAGTCACTTTATGTTCTAATTCAACATTTTTTGTTGCAACAACATCATGTTTAGCTTTAACTTCATTACACATATTACACATCTCAGCAATACGATTTTTTTAGGTTGTTGATTGACAAGTTTTTGGCTTGTAGCTGAGCTTTCAAATCGTTTATAGCAAAGAATTCACGGAATTCAGGGAGTTCCGGATTTTTACATGGTAGTTTACTTTGAAAACTTTCTTCCTTTTGTTGCATTGAGATTTCAAGTGAAATACAATGTTTTTCAAGTTGTAAAAATCTTTTTGAAAGTTCATTATAAACATCCTTTTCAACCATATCATTTGATTTGGAAAACACAGCTGTAGGCAAAGAACTTGACTCATCATCATGTTCAGCATCCTGATCAATCTCTCCCCCCTTATGACTCATATTTGATGAATCAGAGGTGATATTGCTATCAGTCTTTTCCATCAGATATGTGTCATAAGTAGGTTTAGTTTGATCAGTATGTTGTTGTTCATTAGAAAGAACATTATGTTGATCAGACAGATGTACCTCAGAAGATAGTATGAGATCTGCATTTACATTAAGCGTGATATCAGTTCCTGAGCTGTTGCTATCACCATACTTATCTGACTCTGTCCCGTTTCCCATATGATGTGCTCTTTCATCAATGAACCCCTTAACATTACTTATAAGTTGTATTAATGTAACTCTGAACACGTCAACCTCGGATCCAGTGTGATTAGAAAAACACTTTTTCGCCATTTGACTGTCACCATCATAATCATCAGTGTATTGCGAATCAGTGAACACTTGGAGTTGGTTGTTAATCACACCCAAAGCAGCTCTGGATCTTGCTTCAGAAAATTCTCCTTTGTCAAGTTGATCCAAATATAGAGTCATTTTGACTGTGAAATCATGAACATCTTGACCAAAGAGTGATGCGAAAGCCCGTGTGTAACCCATCACGTATTCAGTTTTTTTAAACAGTACCTTGAGATGTGAATGAAGTAATCGAAAACATTCAATGTGACTTTCCTTCTCATTTGACAACATTAGTGACTGAATCAATTCTCTCTCTTGCGAATTCGGGCTCGAAGATTCCACATTAGTAACATCAGAATCACACACGTTTATTTGTTGCACAAGGTTGGAATTCATTTGTCTATCATATGTGTCGTACAACTTGAGTACCTCAGTTATGAAGGCATTTGTATTTGCAAGCATTGTGAAGTCGTGTGTGTGACTAGATAATGAACAGGATATGATGCACTTCTTGTAGGATCGTTACAGGAATTGATTTATGTTAAAGTGATGTTTGTTAGTTAACTAAGGATTTATGTTGTGTTGCAAGTGGGTTAAGTTGGTAAACCGCTATTTCAAGAGACAAACCGCTGCCCTTAAACCGCTAACACGTAAATTCAAACCGCTAACACAAACAACAAACCTCTATCACTAAGCAAACCGCTAAGTCAACCCGCTGAATCAGAGGACCAAGCCGCTGATAACAAACAGCTGAACACAAACCACTGGAACACAGCTCCAATTGTTAGACCCGCTAGAGTGTTAAACCGCTAAGTACAAAAACCGCTGATCGTTAAGCCGCTGAATGTTTAAGCCGCTGAACCCAGAGCCGCTACTAACTAAACCGCTTCTGGTTAACCCGCTAGACAGTACGACAAACAGCTAACGACAAAACACCCCAAACCGCTGCCACAACTGGACAAAACGTCTTTTTCAGCCGTTTTTCGTCACTTTCCAGTTATGGTTAATAAACCAAGCCGCTGTCAGAATTGTTAACCAAACCGCTACAAGTTCTTACCCAAATAACTTAAGCCGCTAACAAGATCATTATAACTAAGGTTAAGCCGCTGACAAGAATATGCATCCGAGACGTAAGCCGCTGACAAGAGTGCCAAGATCTCACTACAAGTTCGTGAATATGACTAGCTAGAACCTAACCATGGCTCTTGATACCAATTGTAAGATATTCACTTAACACATAACGCACCAAAGATGAGATCTTGGATCGACTAGAAGAGAGAAAGGAGAGAGTGGGAGTTCTAGAGAGAGAATAAAACAAAAACAAGAAAGATTAGATTAGAAAATGTGTGGAACTCCAACCCTTCCCACACTTGCTAAGGAAGGGTCTTTATATAGTTACTAATATTGTGCCCCTAGTGGGCTGTGGAGTGAACTGACAGTGGGGAAAGCCCCGACCCACTCCACAAATATAAATACGACTAATACTAATAATACTAATACTAATATTACTAAGCTAATATAAATAAGCCTACGAGCTATGTAAATGCTAAATAGATACTCGGGGTGACCAAGCCTTCATCTGAATATTTATATTCCTAACACTTTGTAAGTTGTCGGAAGGTCAGTGGACAAGAATTCCACCAAACTCCGATTTCGAAGACCATGTACGAAACCCGAAATACGCTGATCTTCATGAAGACCCAAAATCTGCAAAGTATCATCGGTGTACCTAGTAACGAAGGCCCTTGTGCTTTCGTTTTCCTTTTTTTTTGATGTTGTGCACCGTTAAATGAGTCCTTGTAAACTTCTTTTGCTGACTGAAGTGTGACCGGAACTTAGCCTTAAGATCATCAAGATTGACGATGCTACCGGGCTTTTGCCCATTCCACCAAATACGAGCAGAATCCCGTAGGGTGTATGTAAACATATGACAGGCCACCGGCATAACCCATTTTTGCATTTTGATAGCCCCTTCAAACAAGTGTAAGAAATTGTCCGGATCCCCCTTCCCATCATAAGTCCCAATGTGCGAAGGCATTTTCAACCCATCAGGCAATGGGTAATCTTCTATCCACCTAACGAAGTGTAACAACCGTGATTTTAGCAGGTTGGTTTGACTAATAGTCTCAACCTATTTAGCTTTTATGTGATGTGTGCTATGTGCTTATATGTGGTATAAGTATGGTATATGGGTATTAAGTACGTGTGTTAGCACTAAATCCCTTGATGTGATATTTTCTTGATGAGTTGAGTAGTGTGAATTGTGGGGAAAGTTCATTTCGATCGCCTTTGTGGTGTAGAAATGACTTGTGTATTTGGTTGGAGTTTTGGTGGTTTTGCGTAACGAGTCTCCGTTCAATTATTTGAGCGTTAGTAAGTTACGAGGAGATTATTTTTGAGGGTTATATTAGTAATAAGAGTGAAATTTCTATTTTTGGAAACTTTATTTTGAAAATGATATTTTTCCGGTTTGTCGTAAAAACGAAGGTTTATCGCGTAAGGTGTTAAAAATTGATATAGGGTTTTTATAAAATGTCAAAGGTACAAGGTTTTAAGTGTAATAATTAATAATAATAAAAAAAATAAAATTTTTATATATGGATATATTAAAAAACGAATTTTAGGATAAAGGAAGAAAAAAAGGAAACCTAATTGTATTCTAATTGCAAAACTTGGAGGAAAAGATACCTAGAACCTTCCATAGAGTATTATAAATACAAACCAAAAACCCTCATTCCCTCCCCTTTGAAAAATTCGGTCGAACACTCCCAAGGAAAAGAAGAAGATTTTTTTTAGGGTTGGATAATCCAATTTAAGGTACGTTTAGTAAACCCTAATTGTGTAAATAATTTTTATGATTCATGTAATACAATTATGATGGATTAGGGTTTATGCTTAGATCTGTAAATTAATGATATTAACCATGTTAGGGTTAATAATTAGTGATATTATAATGATTGATGAAGTAATTAGGGTTTAGAACATGTTAATTAATGAGTTATGAATCTGGCAGAATTATAGGTCTGTAAAGATACGGTTGTAATTAATAGAAGGAGATGAGTTAGATCATGAATTTTATGTCTAAATTATAGTTCAAAGAAAGAGCTTTCCAAAAAGTCCGACCACGAGTGATTTCGAGGTCCGGAAGTCAGTCAAACGATTTTTGAAAGTTAAGGTGTCAAAACTGTTAAACCGGGACAGAATTAGGGTAAAAGTATTGAGGTCAAAGGTGGCTTTGAAAGTGGAATTTGGATTAGGCCTTCTGTGGGAATTGAGTTCTATATTATATTAGACTTCCACGCGAAAATTAGGCGATAATAAGTTGTGCAAGTAGGTCTACGAAGTCAAAACTTTTTGATGTCCGATCAGATCCGAATCTGGATAGTTGACATCTTTGGTTTTTCATTAAGTACTTGTGTGTGTTTTTAGTGCATGGCCTTCTGGGACAAGCTTGTATGCTTATGAAGGACCATGGTGAATTTTTGGTGTGAGTTGTGAAGCGTTATTCGCTGTGATTTTATGTGGGTGAAAGTACCCTACAAATCTGCGTTTTCTGAAAGTTTTAATAAAGGGATTTAGTGAGTGTAAGGTATTGGGTGGTGATTAGTATGGTGTCTAGGTAATCCATAGTGGGTTATATGAACCTTAGACATCCATCATATATGTGTGTTACATGGACTATAGCTTTTAGCTTGGTCGCGTGTAACGTGGTATTGTTTTGTTGATATAGATTTGTGTGTTGATTATTTGGAAGCTGCGGAATTGAGGTGAGTTCATAGTCCCATATTTTTACTTTGTTTTAAACTTGGGATGGAGATGATGCTTGTTTAAATTATTTTGAGTTACTGTGATTATGTGGTTATAAAATGCATGGACGTGTAAATGTTATTATACTTATACTACATGTTATTATGGTGTTTATTTGTGGTGATTATACGAGTGGGAAGATGCCCTAGTGGCTCTACTCGTTATTATTATGTCCGGCCGGAAGGGGAGTTATATTGGATCGGTGGGCGCGTTCCGTCCCAATTATTGTGAACTTGGATCGGTGGGCACGTTCCGTCCCAATTGTGGTGGTATCTTGGATCGGTGGGCACGTTCCGTCCCAATTGATGTGGTGTTTGGATCGGTGGGCACGTTCCGTCCCAATTTATATTTGGATCGGTGGGCACGTTCCGTCCCGTAAGCTGTGATTGCATGTTAGTTGTATGATAACTTTGCTTTTACTGTCCTACGAATGCTAGCTATGATATGTTTTTATAATCACAGTAAACTGATTTTCGAGGTGTTTTATGTGTCGTAAACCTATGAATCTCACCAACATTATGTTGACGTTTTAAGTATCATTTTCAGGTGAGCATTCTAAGGCTAAGATAGAAGGGCGCGATTAGAAGAGACCTAGTTTGCATTTGAAGATGATTATCTTGGTGTTACTAATTTAATTTAGTTGGATTTGGCTTATGATACATTGATGTCTTCCATTACTACTTTATGTTTTAATGGAGATACCTTGGATATTGTTTTGGTTATTTATTTTGGGGTATCGTTACGACACTTTGTGTTTGTACCTTGCTCTTTTTATTTGCATGTAGTATTTTCTCTATATAGACGCCAAGTGTTGTGATGATATCTATGATGTTGCACTCGGGTTTCCGCCATTGGCGAGGTGTGACACGAAGGGTGTAGCTGAACCCATAGGGTTTGAGTATAGACAATTGTAAGGTGGTGCATACATGGGTACAGTATTATAGGGATTGTTGTTTAGGGGCATTCCCATAGGAGTTTGACTTGGGTAGGACTGATAAGGTGTATTCATGGCAAACGGATAACCATTTCCCATGGCATATGGAGGGTACGCCATAGGATGGCCAAAGGGTATGCTCCCATAAGTTTGAGGGAGGCTTGGGTTATTAGGCTGTCCATTTATTGGAGGATCTAAATTTTGAGGATAAGACTGAGTTTGGAACGAGGGGTACATACCATTGGGAGGAAGATTTCCTCCCATATTAATTGTAGGCGGATTGCCATCTACGCCTGATGCATGAGAAGGCTGCAACGGAACCCCAGCTTCAGTCCTTCCAAGATGAGCTGCTAGCAATGGAGGCAAAGTCACCCCCACTTCTTCCCTTCGTTGGCTCCTACAGTTAGAGCCTTTGGTAACCGCCCCTTCTCTCCATGTCGGAGCCCTCTTGGGAACTCCTTCGAAACCAACGGACCTTCTGCTTAGCCTTCGACTGACTAGAGACCCAATCCTTAAGGCCGATAGAGTTGCTCCTTAGGTCGGAGGCCTAGGTTCCATCTCCATTTCTTCATCATACTCATCACTTGAGTATTCCAAATCCCTTCGCATCTCATCATTCCCGACTTGCCTCTTACGAGCCCTTAGGAGGGATTCCAACACTTTGTGGTTGGCTTCGACAAAGGCTGGGCTAATAATGGGCTCCGGATTGGCTGATGTCGAAGCATGATGGTTGGGTGTTGTTTCTGGGCGAGAACGTGTTGTGAATGTGGAAGCGGTTATTGGGGGAAGGTTGTTAGAGTCATTGACTGGTATTGGCGCCAAGGTCGAGAAACCCGGTGGGGGAGTATCTTCTCTCCCTTGATCCATGCCAGAATAATAGTGAAAGTAGTTGGTTGGTTATAAGCTTGGAAATAACGAGACCAATTGTAGCGGTCCCACGGATGACGCCACTGATTGTACAAAAAGATGCACTACCAGGCCTTCGATGATGATCAAAGGATTTATCTGGTGTTGAGATTGCGCCAAGCTTGTTCTTAACCTGAAATAAGAAATACGAAGACACTACGTTAAGTGATTGCGCAGGGGTTGGACCCTGCGAACCACCTCCGGCGTGCGAGTAAGTATGTGTAAGGGTAATGTAGGTTGTAAATGACAAGAATGAAGTTAACTTACATCGTCTTGGCCCGACTAAGCTATTTATAGGGGAGAAATAGGACTTAGTGGGCAGTTTCACTTTGTTCGGAGATCATGGGGGCGTCCCATGATTTTGTGGTAACCGCTAGGGCTTTGTAGCCCACGATCTCTATTTTGGCGGGAAGGCCTAAAGGAAGAGGAGATGTGGGTATGACTAGGTCAAGAGGGTTCTCCGTTGTAGTCCCTTCGAGAGGGATACCCCGAAAAGCTTAAGGCTTCGATTGGCGGGTTCCCACATGGTAACCATTTCGTAGACGAATGGTTTTACGCCAATGAAACGTGTTAAGAGATTACCCTGGGCCTCCGAAGGGAGGGCTTTCTACAGGCCCGAAGGGGAGTCCTTCGACCCGTTCAGAGGGTACATCATCAACACCTAAGTTAATTGATTCTTTAAAACTTCTTTCTTGAAACCTGATTATGATGTTTCACATTGACTTGATGGCTCAGTTGGTCAGATAGTAACTGACACAACTCACTTTCTATCATTTTATACTTTAATTAGTATAATGAGCAAGTCTAAGGACATCTGATAGAAAGAACAGCGAACAAATGTGCATCTAACATTTGTGTTAGAAGACACAATTTTCACAAGCTGGAAAACCTGTCAAGAAAGCCCTTTGAATGGGTTTATCTTTACACAGGCAGTTATTTATAACTGAAAACATTGGTTCTTACACAACCAGAGGTTAAGTTAAACCGAATTCTTGATTAAGTGTCTGTTACACACTTAATCCCTTCAAAATGGTTAAGAGTAGTATGCTTTTTCAATAATAAAATCATATTCATACTGCTAAGTTAAAAGTTTCTTCAAAAGAATTTTCAAAGTGGCTCAGAAAAACCATCAAATGATGGACAATGAGTTAATGCCCCATGAATCACCTCTCACAGGAGTTAACACACCTGGAAGTGATGAGGGCAACAAATAAACTCTTAAGGAATTGATGGCTACATGTACAACATTGTCTGAAAACATGTTCTAATTGGTAGATCAGATGATGGTGAGAGATCTTCCAAACATGGGAGGAAATGATAAATCTCAGGGGAGGAAATATTTTGATACATGGTGAGAGATCTTCCAAGCTCAGGGGAGGAAGATTAACCAATAAGGGAAGAAAAGTTGTGGTTGTGTATGCTTAGAATCAGGTGAGGAAATTTAAAATTGATCAAGCAAAAGAGAAATATTGGGAAGGAAGATTGCCCAAAATTGATCAAGTTCAAAAAAAGACAAGAGCATACAAGATGATGATGTCAGCTTTTTGAGAAGCTAAAATGTCTTATTATTCAGCCAATAATAAGAACAAACATTCAGTTGATGAATGCTGGGAATAATCTTTTTCAGTTGATGGAAACTGGGAATAAGCTCTTCAAATGAAGAAAGTTCAAATGAAGATTCTGGAGTATTATATATATTCAGAAGGGATGAAGCATTCAAATGGAGAAAGTTCTATCTAGGTTCTTTCAGTTTCAATTTCAGTTCACTACGTTTGTTCATCACTTGCAAAGGCTTGCTGAAAGATGATTTGACTTCTTGGAACAAGCATCCAAGATACACAGCACCATTGCCTCTTATAATTCCTCCATCCAAGGAAATTGCACCATCTTTTATTCAAGGTATTGATTGTGTTCAAGACAAAGAAAGATGATGTTATTACTGAAAGAGATTCACAGAAAGCAGATGAGTTAGACAGAAAGATATTTAATCTTGAAGAACAAAGGAAAGCTTAGATCAAGAGTCTGACTATGAAGTGTTTGAAAGATCCTCACAATCAGAATTTAATTCAGAAGAAACATGTTGATTTGGGATAAATCACAAGTTTAGGGGAGGATTGTTGGGAATTAAATGTTCTGAAGATTAGTACTGCTGAGAAGAATACTCTAACAGTACTAACTGCTAGTGTATATCTAAAGACTTCTCAAGTTATAACTAACAGTACTAACTGAAGTTAGTACTGCTAGTACAAACAAAGGTACTGCTGATTCCTATTGCTGGATGGATAAGTGTCACGTATACTACTGCTGGTTGGATAAGTATAAAAAGATATTTATGTATAAAAGTCAAGTATATACGGTAGATAATATCTTTGATTTGTAGTCAGTCAATCAAGTTGCAAACATAGATACATGTTGTATCTTAGCTACTGACACACTCAACATAAGCTAGCAAGTAGTTCGACAAGACTTGACAATATTGTAAAAGATCTTCTTTGGACTGTAAAAGGAAGATCTTAGCTTAGAGATAATCACTTGATGCATGAACTTAAAATTACATATCTATCAAGAACAAAGAACATAACTTATCATAGAAATCATAAGTCATAGAAACATATAGATTCAAGGTTTTTGTAACCCTAGTGATAGTGAAGATCACTCGTATTATTTTCAATAATATTGAATCATTTGGTATTAAACTTTGATTGTTCATTGTTCATTACACAAGCATCACTGTTCCATTTCCATAAACAAATAACATTCTAAGTGTGGTTAAGTAGATTCTGCATACTTAACCATATTAACACAAAGTATCACATACACAAGTTACAAAGGACTAACATCCTTAAAGTGTATCGAATCCTCACAATAAGATCTAAATCTAGACCCTTTTGGACTATATCTCCTTGAGTATGTGTGCTTCCCTAAGGATCTTCTTATCATTGTATTGTATGGATCTTCATGTAATGAATTCTCTATCTTTTATGTCAAGATGTTGTGATGACTTCTTTCCGTTACACTCCCTATTGTATCCACCATATTTGAAATTTTCCGCCAACTATTATGCTAGCGACATAGGTAAGATGGTACACCTTTAAAAATCTATTGTGATTTCAAACTTATAAACGGAATGGCCAATACTGTTTAAAACCCAATACCATTTTGACTAAACCAAGCATGGCATCATCAGTCCTCAATTAAACATAGCCTGATCACCTATGTTTAATTCAGGGAGGATCATGCCATGATGGGAATAGTCACCTCAAGAATTTTGTGCTTTAAAATTTACACTTCCCGTCTCGACTGTCATGGTTCAACCGTCTCTCGAAAAGGTCTCGAATTCACGTAGGAACGTGAAGGCAAAATCAAGTGTAAATGCCCTCAAATTTTCCCAAATCCACTGAGTAACTCTAAGTGAAAACCGATGACAGTTTTCCTTTAAAGGCGGGGAGGATGTGACAAACGGTAATTTTCCACAAATTTTAAATAATAAATGTTAACTTAATATTACCTAACTGATAAATTAGGCATTCATGAGCCTACATACCTATTTCGGGAAAGAAGCCCGCACACTGTAGCATACAATAACTCACCTAAACTGTTTGATTTTATCAGAAAGGGAAAATTTTCCACTGTCTGACATTTACAGACCTCAACATAACAAAAACGAGGGGTTATCTCATTTTTCCTGAAAAACGAAACCACACGCGTACCGGCACCACATTAGTGACGAATTAATCTCATGATTTATTTTAGATCGAGTCAATAAACTCTATTCTATAAAAACATCTCCGAAATTTTAGTTTCCACGTTTATATCGAATCAGGGAAAACCCGATTTCAACTCAGCTCAGCGGGACACGGGGTATATACTACACACTCTTTTAATAAAACACACCCTAAATATATTTTTCTTCCTTATCTTTTCCCTATACCACCGTCCCCCACTCACACTTATATCCACGCCTCCTTCTTCTTTTGTCTGAGTTCTCATCTCCCAGGAACCCATTCGAAACATCACCATCAATCCATGGCGTTATACTCTTTCTCACTACCCCAAAAATTAACCGTCCCTCTCAAATAGCTTTTCCCCAAAGGTCAACAAGTATGGACAAAGGAAGGTGATGAGGATAGAGGACGACCGAAGCTTCAATCGGAAAGTTTTCAGTTCCAAAGTTCGAAAGGAGGTTCAAATCATTCCAGGAATTCCTCTTTTTAATGTCTAGACGAACCCAGTCGATCCACACAAACCTACTCACTCACTTAAAGCTTTATCAAGATTTAAAGAGTTTGAAGGGTAGCACATTCGGTTGGAGGTGGATTGGCTGGGGTTCGAATTGGATTTGCTAGGGTTGGATCTGTTGCGGTTCGAATTGCATCTGTGCCTTAAATCCTTGGGTTATCTTGTCAATTCATAAGGGTACAAACCTCTTTTCTTTATAAGCTTGTTCATTTAATTCGTTTCCATTCGAATGTGAATCGTTGTTATTTCGAGCTCGCTGTGTATTTAAGTTTAAGTTATAAAATTGAACCTGGAAAAATGTTATGGTTGTTGTTGTTTTGGTGGCCTACAAAACTTAATAAGGTCTATGTGTTGGCTCACTAGTTGAAATTCGTTCTTGATAGTTGGTGTTGAATCTATGTTCTAGTCAAATGGTCTTGTTGCGGTTAGTAGTTCTTAGGAACTTTGGTCGAAAGGTCTTGAATTGGAGCCTGTAAAATTGTTATTGTCATTTGTATTTTCGTGTTAAACCCCCCCCCCCCCCCCCGAATCAGTGTGGTTAAGACCTGGGAATTTGGTCTAGATAGGACATGTCATAGTTGTTTTTGGGTTCGAGCAAAAATCACACCCATAAAGGGTGTGTTGTAACTGTTTTAGCCGAGTAAAACCACCCCCAAGGTGTGTTATGCCGTATTTTGGTCCAGATGAAACTCACCAAACAGCCACCCAAATAGGGTGTGCTGTGGTCATTCTCAGTCGAGGACATAACATACCCAAAGGGGTCTAATGTGGTTGATTTTGGTTCGATGTACTCATCACTAGGCAGCCACCTAAGAGGGGTGTGCGTGCCTTGTTATGCATCTCGTCCAGTCTGACGAGGTTATCCCATAACTCGCCCACCTAGCAGCCTAAGTAATGGTCAAAAAAATTTTGATCTTGAGAATAGTTGGTCGAATCATCTTGGTTCAAGGCAACCCCTAAAGGGCTGCCTTAACCCGATCCCACAAGAACCCCGAAGGGGTGTTGTTTGTATGAGTTTGAACTCAAACCCACAAGGGTCATCAAGTTGCATTCGAGTCACACAAGAACCCCAAATGGGGTGTGTTTTGTTGTCCAGTTTTGTGATCGAAACCAAAAAGGAGGTTAGATTGTTTTCTTCCAAATTGTTCGTATATCAAAAGTCTTAAACCAAGACTTGGTTATAGTTAGGTTGTACCTAGTGAAACCATAGTGTCGAACCCAAATCCCTCACCTCGCACAAAGCTTGTGGTCACTAAGTCAGGTTGCCGAGTGGTACTACAGATCGACCTGGCCTTTTGGCGTTAAAGATTGCCTTAGCGACAAAGATCTGTTTTTGCATTTTCAGGCAAACACACAAGTCCCATTGGGCTTGTGTGTGTGTGTGTGCTCGTATATAATTAACTTCAGCCCACTCAAATTTCGTTCAACACATTCGAAATATAGGGTTCCTTTTCATCAAAGCCCACCAGGTCCAAGTGGGATGTTTGGTTGTTTAGGGCAATCCATAGGATTTTCCCCCCTCCTTTGACTTAAGTTAGGCCACAGCCCAACAAGGAGATAGGGACTTGTATATGTTAGCCATGTATATACATATCGATAATCGACAAATTAAAAGTTTATATTGTGGCCGTTGTTTAAAATATGTATTGTCGTGATCTCGTAAACAATTTATGTCACAACTCAATCTCGACTTATATCTTTTCACGTAATCTCGTCATAAACTCATGTCAATTTGTAAGAACATCAATTTACGACACAAATGATATATATATTATATATATATATATATATATATATATATATATATATATATATATATGTCACCTATTATGAACTCTTTATACAAATGGCAACTTACTTATATCGATTTTAGAAAAATACATGTACGGGTTAACAATTATATCACCTATTATAAACATTGTTTCGGATCTAAACTAGTAAACATTTGACTCGCTTATATCGTTTATCAAACCCCGTACATGGTTAACAATCATATCACTAAAACGGCATTTTAGAAAAATACACTTAAGTTTTTATAACAATTTTAGAACGAATATTTCCTAAACATATATATAATTGCGACAAACCAGGAAATCAACATACGTATACGAGTCATGCCCGACTCCTATTAAATGAATGTACTTATTATATTAAAACGGGACAAACAAAACATTTTATGTACAACCGTTATACGTTAGTTACCAAATCACAAATCATTTAAATAAAGGTCATCACTTACACATAATTTTCCTATATTTCAAAACATATATAACTATATTTTTATAACGACAAATTTTACATATCCTTAACAATAACATTCCATATCTCGACAACGTCTAGTATTGTTCATAATCCCTTTTCATTCATCGTCTTCCGATTATTGTCACATCAAAATCTTATTCGTCTTTGATATCCTTATTGTCATACACTTTGTGCACTTCCAAGAGCCAATACCCACAAATACTTAGAAAACTATTTTCTTTAAAACTTAATTGCTGCCACATAAGCAACAACAACATAAACACTTTAAAACTTTTGAACTAAATTCTGTGGAGACTTAATTTAGACTGTGAACTAAAACATACCTTATTAATCTAGGTCGCGTGTTGGCGCCGTACACTCTTTGATTCACTATATCCACTGTTTACTCTATTAAGGTGAGTTTATAGCCCCACTCTATTTATACTTGTGTTACAATTGGGGTGAGAAACAAGCAAAACTATTTTATGGACCATTACTACTGTTTTTAGCAAATTATTATGTAGGTTAGCCTAAGCCCTGTTATGTCCCCTATTGCCCAAACTCATGAACCGTCAATTCCCGTTGGGAAGTACGAATGTTATAAATAGATCTATTGGGAGTAACGTCCCCGTTTGATTTGACCGGTTAGGCAAATGAAGGTATACCATGTCGAAATACAAGTGTCTGGGATAAACACTTGTCGGGCCTTTATATTTAACATGCTTATAGAGCATGCACACTGTTATAGCTTCGGTTGCATGAACTTAGTGCTAGCGTAATAGACTATTTTTATATGACATTATATACATCATAATGTTCATATAAAAAATTATTGGTCCAATCTTGTTGTTTACTGCTTTAATTTAAACCTATGAACTCACCAGCTTTTTCCTGACTTTTAGCATGTTTTTCTCAGGTGTTTAGGCAACTCATTATTGGCAAGGCATGGCAAGGCGATGGACATAAACTATTTACCAAAGTGTTATCACACATTTTCAAGACTTGTTTTTGAGGGACCACTAAACTCTTGGGCTTACTTGTGAAATTAAAAACTCAAATGAAATCTTGAAAAATTTTATTGAATGTATTTTAACGGAGTATGTATTCCGTTCTTTATTATCTTGTGTTATGATTTCCAATTCAGTAGCACCCCATGACCCGAATGCTTCCACAAAGCCTGATTTTGGGGGTGTTACAGATTATGGGCTTAAAATATGGTCTTTTTAACTTATCTAAACTGCTTATGGACTGCTTATTTACCAAATGCTTATTTTGAGCTTAGTGGGCTTTAAGGCCCACTCGATAACATGTAGAGTTTAGGGACTGTTTTCGAGGGCGATTTACTTATAGGTTCGAAAAGGTAGTTAATGAGCTTATCAAAGGAGCTTATTGATACTGCTTATTAGTTTAGGTTATGGAGAAATGGGTTGTGTAATTAGTTCGATAAGTTACACGATTAGAAAAGATTTTATGGATCGTTTTCTTGTCGACATGACCAAGTGGTCCGATATGATTTATGTGACATTTTTATGTTCGATATACAACATGGTTTTAAAATGAGTCTCGATAGCTTATTAAATGTTGATATTAGATACGAATGATTATTGTACTTCATGTCTAGCCATCCATAGAATTAGGAGGTCAAATATGTAGATAAAATGAATAACAAGAGCTCGAAAATATAAATAGAAAGCTAGTAATGATACGAATGAGATAATATATGTGCATGAACTAATGAAAATCATAAGTATGTATAGAAAAGTGTTCGAAGGACTTACTACACTAACATGGGTGGTGAGAACATCGAAATAGGACTAAGGACGATGGGTTTTTGCATGTAGCTCGTTAGAACAACCACAAAAGAATCGAGATCAATGGTTTTACGAGTTGGAAATGGAATGAACACCTAGGAATCTTGGCTCTTACTTCTTGAATGGACTCGGTAAAGAGAATACTTAGGAAATATTTGTGAGATATAAGTTTATGAATGAATGAGTGTGCATGTTAGTATACGTATATGTATATGCATGGAACTAGTAATAGTCTATTTTTATTACAACTTGTGATTTGATGCCGAGGAGATTAGGATAGAAGGGGAATCAAATAGCTAGGCACTCAAGTGGTTTCTAATCAATTTAAGAGAGGTGTGTGTGAGTGAGCTTTGGTTATAGTCAAGTGGCATGATTAAAATTAGTTTAGACATTTCTTAAGTCCACACGACTTGTAACGTGACCAAAATAATTTAGGGAAGGTGTGATAAGGCTTATAGAACTCTCTTGGCTCGGTCACAAGCAAAAGACTTAGGCAAATATAGGTTTTGGTGTGTTTGATAATCACTCGAATGTGTTTGAACATATGTCGAATTGAGTTAGCTTTACGGTTCGTTTTAATGGCAAACGTTCGAACCAAGTAATATGAATTGTCATTCATGAATCCTTGAAGTGTGGAGATTCAAACCATGTAAAATGTGGCATGGCTTGTGTGTCGAATAATCGAAATATCGAGGCCAAGTAAATGTATGTGGCTCGGTTAAGAATAAAAGAAAAATGAATTTTGGGCTTGAATACTAGTGGGCTTGAATAGCCTATTGGGCCGAGAAATGAATAATAAGGATCCGTTTGGTTTTTATTCGTTTATTGGATTGTCGTGGTGCGTGTGTGAGCTCGTTCCAAAGTATTGTGAATCACGTAACAACGTTTTTCATTCATGGTAATATAATAAACAAAATTTTTAAATTTTGCTCGTAAAAATGATTAGATGAACTGTAATGATAGTGTGGAAAACTAGAAAAGGGGTTGAATAGTTTTTACCGTTTTAAAATTTTCTTTGCTTTGTATACTTAACGTGATTTCAAAGTAAAGTAAACAATCAAGCAATATATATAAAGCAAGTAAGGAAAGGAATGATCAAACCACACAACACGGATGTTTATAGTGGTTCGGCTACAAGGACTCTCTTCCTTGCCCTACTCCACTCCTTGAGCCTCTAACTCGAGAGTTTTTCTTCACTAAGAAACAAGCTCCCTTCTAGGCAGAGAAAACCTTTACACGTCACTTACTCTTTATCCGGTACTAAGCTAAACACCGAGTTCTTTACAAGGGTACAACCACTCCCGTTGGTTCTTTAACAAGGATACAACCACTCCCGACACTCTATGTGTTTTGAGGACTAAAACACTAACCAAACTCTACTGAATGAATGGTATAGACAATGATATGTGAACACTAACTAATCACACAGTATCTAAATGTCAAGACTTGCAACACTGTGTTGAAGCTTGTAAGCTTGATCTTCTTTGCTACAAAAGAAAGATCACTAAGAATGTAATGAATGAATGTAATGGGTTAGTAATGTACACATGAATGAATATATAATTTAAGCTATATGAGTGATGATAGTGCTTGAATGATCAGCTTGCTATTTATAGGCAAACTGATCAAATAGGCGGCGGATTTGGCGGAACCAAACTAAGGGATCCGCCAGTTATATGGTTTGGTTCCGCAGGGACATGCCAGCTAAGATTTCAACAAATCTTTCCATATCTTGACTTATCTTGCCATATCTACCAAAGTCAACTCCTTTGCTTCAAGATCTCTACAAGATATCTTACAAATCCTCAAGATATCCTAAAGATATCAAAATGAGGTATGCCATGATGTCATGTTAATATTTCTAATTTAAAAAATAAAAATAAACATGTAAATGTATATATGTATGTAATGTAATTCCTAGTGATCTTGTAATGTGTAAATGTATTTTAAAAGACTTGTTACTATAAATGTAAAAGACTTTAACTTATATCTATGCTTTGCTAAAGATAAACCTTATAATTGTCATTAACAAAATAAAGCAAAGATCGTAAAATATAAATAACGTTTTTAGGACGATATTTGTATTAACAATCTCCCCCTTTTTGTTGATGACAAAACATAAAGTTTATTTTTAAGCAATAGAATAAGTAAAGTGAAAGTCTTTTAAAAATATAGATTAAGTTAGTTTTATGCAAGTTTTAAAAACAATTTAAAGCATAAAAGTATGTACTGTGATGTTGCACAGTGATGTATGAACTTAATCTTATCTCCCCCTTTGATGAGTGTGTAAATACTCATCATTTTATACCCATAAAAGACATAAAAATGACCAAAAAAACACCCAGATTATACTGCAGATATCCTTGGTTTGTGTTTTTATGTGTTTCAGGTACAAAAGGATCGAAAATGGGCAAAAACCGAGCACGAGATTGGAATATCATCAAAAGCCGATGCCGGGAAAGGAATTTATGAGCTTGGACCGGGATATTGCTCAAATTATCAAAGTCAACTTCCAAGAATATTGAAATGTCACAAATAGCCCTTGGAGATGATTTTCAGAAAATACAAGATTGGTCCCTAAAGTTTGAAATTTGGCGGAATTGGTCCTTAAGCCTTAAAACTATTCCAATTCAAATCCTAACTTTGCTAAACCCAGGCCACACCAAATTAAACACCCAGCTATCCTAACCCAGCCCACACCATAAAATAAACCCAAGCCCAACCCTACAACCTGACCCACCTTCCTTAGCTAATACCAGGTTTGACTCAAAGTCAAATCCTTCTTCCCTCAAAACTAATACCCGCCAAACCATACCACCTCCCACCTCACCTTATCCCTGACAAATCTACCCTCTCCAAAGCTTCTTCTACACTTCACCTAACAAACCAAGAAGCATTAAATGCTTCGTTCCCATCAGTTCAGAACCAAGTGGTTTTTCCCACTATGACAATTTTGGCGCCAAAATTGGTTTAGACGACTGAGATGATTTCACACCTATCCAAGGGTTCAGAATGGGTCAGAGAAGAAGATAGAAGACATCCCAGCTTGATTTTAGTATAAATAGGGCATTTTGTAGCCTTAATTTGGCATGTTGATAATTAGTTTAGTCGTATTTTTAGTTTAATGTTTCAATTAATGTAAAATTTAAGTTTCAGTATTAATTCAAGTCCTTTTTAAGTTATTTGTTCTAATTTAAGCTAGTATTGTATTCAGTTTTAAGTTTAATAAAAGTTCAAGTGTTATTGTTAATTCGTATTAAGCTATTCAGTTGATAGAAATCAACCATAAGCCTCAGTACCATTCATATAAGCTTAATCAAGCTTATCGTAGCTTGTTGTAAGCTTATATTAGATTCAATCAGTTTAATTCTCAAAATCACCAAAAAGTCAATGAAAGTCAAAGTGGTGGTCAAATAAGCTGTGGATGAAAAATAAGCTGATAGGATAAGCTCAATGGAATTTCTGGGTGATATTGACAAGCTAGGCTTGTTGGGTGATCACTAATTCAGTCCTGTTCTTAAGCCAAGTACAATTGTAAGCTCAATCTTCAAATTTTTGCATTCTACTGTACTACTGCTTATTTCACTGCTTATTGCTTTCTATTTGCTTATCTGTCCAATTTGAAGTATTTTTAGGCTAGTGTTGATAGATAGTGTAAGCTTGCTCTCATTTTTACTTAATAGCTTAAAAACAGTCCAAAATAGCTAAATCTGGTGCAGCTTAATTCGTGCTTATTTCTAGTTTGGAAAGTACTTATATCAGGTTAAACAAGTTAGTAATTCAATAAATAGTCAAGATCATTAGGTATTCTGGTCATTCCTAGTTTTAATTTCATAACAATCAACATAAAGGCCTGTTTGGCTTTATGGGTGAAAATGGGTAAAAAGCTGTTTACTGTTCATTTGCTAGATAGTGAGTTTTGGTTGAGCTTATCTAAGGTATTATAAGCTGCTTCTAGTTTTCCTTTAGTACTTTTGAGCACTTTTGTGATTTCTAGTAGGATAGGTGAAAATTGGTTCACAACTGCTTCTTTTAAGCTCTCCAATAAGCCAAGCTTATTATGACCAAATTTTGGCACCTTTGAGTCACATATAGGTAGTAAAGTAGGGAAACCTAGTTTGGCCACATCTCCTTGAGTCTTGCATAATCTGAGTTCCCAAAAACCCAAGTCTGCACAATAGATCCATATATGCAGTCTGCATAATTTTTCTAGACCCTATATAAGTGCTTATTTGTTCTATTTAATGTCTGGTTTTCAGTAATCAAGTAGATTGCTAGTTGATCTTTGCTTATTTCCAAGATCAGCCCCTTACCTAGCTTATTTGAGCTTTGAAATTAAGCTCAAAAGTTGCTTGATCAACACAATTAACATTGAGTCATCAGTGCTGAATTGTGTTGACTGAGCTATTTCTCAGCTTATTTTTAAGTGTGAGGATACTGCACACGGTTAAGGTGGTTAAACCTTTTGTTCTTTGTGTGTATGATATATTGAGTTAATATGATTAAGTATGCGGAATCTACTTAATCACACTTAGAAGGTTATTTGTGTTATGGAAATGGAACGGTTGTGTTTGTTATATGACAATGAACAATGAAAGATTAACACCAAACGATTCAATATTATTAATGATAATAATACGAGTGATCTTGAGTTATCACTAGGGTTACAACCTTGAATCTTAAGTTTTTCTAACTTGTGATATTGTTGTGTTTGTTCTAGTCTTAACAGTTATGAAAGTTCTAAGTGTTTTTACAATAACAACCAACTTATTCGACTTTTGTCACTAATCAACTTTAGTCTAAGATCTTCTTTTATAGTCCAAGAAGATCTTTACAATATTGCTTAAAGTCTAGTCGAACTACTTGCTAACTTATCTTGAGTGTGTCAGTACATAAGATACAACATGTATCTGTGTACACAACTTGTTATTGATCACTTTGCTAAAAGATATTATCTACCGTATATCCTTGACTTTAGTACACAAATATCTTTTCAATACTTATCCAACCAGCAGTTGTATATGTGACAATTATCCACTCAGCAGTCTCAACTAGCAGTCCCTTCTTTGTACTACCAGTTAGAACGGTTAGTTATAACTTGAACAGTCCTAAGATATACACCAGCAGTTGGAACTGTTAGAGTATTCTTCTCAGCAGTTGGAACTGTTGATACTTGTAATTCTTGATACTTAATCTTCAGAACATTTAATTCCCAACAATCCTCCCCTAAACATGTGAATCCATTTCAACATGTTTCTGAATTAAATTATGGATTGTGAAGATCTTTCAAACACTTCATAGTCAGACCCTTGATCTGAACTTTCTACTGTTCTGAGAGATTGAATATCTTTCTCAGTAGCTCATCTGCTTTCTGATCTTTGACTTCAACAATATCAATACACTAATCTTTAGTCTTCAAACATTGACCTAAAGATGGTGCAATTTCCTTGGATGGAGGAATTATAAGAGGCAATGGTGCTGTGTATCTTGGATGCTTGTTTCAACAAGTGAAATCATCTATCAGCATGCCTTTGCAAGTGATGAACAAACGTGGTAAACTGAAATTGAAACTTTTCTTTGTTTGACCTAGATAGAACTTTCTCCTTTGGAATGTTCTTGTCATTTTCAACCTCCATGTCATCATCTTGTATGCTCTTGTCTTTTCCTTCCTTACATTGGGTTTGTCTTCCTTTCTTGGGCTTTTATTTCCTCCCCTGAAGCAAATAAAATTTTATCCTCCCCTGTTTGGAAGATCTCTCACCATCATCCCATCATTATCTGATCTACCAATGTGAACTTGTTTTCAGACAATGTTGTACATGAAGCCATCAATTCCTTAAGAGTTTAAGTTGCTGCCCTCATCACTTCTAGGTGTGTTAACTCCTATGAGAGGTGAATCAGTGGACATTTGATTCATGGTCCATCAATGGATGGTTTTTGTGAATCCTTGAAAATCCTTTTAAGAAATTGTTTGACTTAGCAGTATGTTCATGATTTTAGAATTGAAAAATCATACTGCTTTCAACCATTTTGAAGGGATCAAGTGTATAACAGACCCTTAATCAAAATTTCGGTTTAAAGCAACCTCTGGTTGTGTGAGAACCAATGTTTTCAGTTATAAATAACTGCCTGTGTAAAGATAAACCTATTCAAAAGGCTTTCTTGACAGGGTTTCCAGCTCATAGTAATTGTTACCTCTAACACAAGTGTTAGATTCACTTTCACTAGCTGTTCTTTCTATCAGATGTCCTTAGACTTGCTCATTATACTTGAAAGTATAAAATGATAGAAAGTGAGTTGCATCAGTTACTATCTGATCAACTAAGTCATCAATTCAATGTGAAATTTCATACTTAGGTTTCAAGAAAGAAGTTTTAAGGAATTTTAAATTCCCAAACTCAGTCCATCATAAACCTAATATGTAGCAACTGGATATTCTGATTCTGTTGCTTCCATTCCACTTGAAACATCCTTTTGTGTTCACATGTTCATACCTGAAATTGTTAGTCTAAAACCAAAAGAACAAAGTACAAAGTACTTGTCTTGTATTAGAATAATCATAGGACTAACTGTATGAATAACACATTTTAAATTTGTACTAGCAGCACAAACTTTTGTAATAGAAGCAGTATTATATAAAGCCAGCAACAGAAACAAAAATTTATTTACATAAACACATTAGATTGAAAATTCAAAGATTAAGCATTCCAATACTTGCTACCAAGTACTGAAACCTTGAAACATCAAAAGCTTTTGTTAGCAGATCTGCAAAATTATGTTCTGAAGCAATTTTAAGAACTTGAATTAACCTTTTCTCATTGCAGTCTCTTATAAAGTGATGTCTAATTTCAATGTGTTTTGTTTTAGAATGTTGCACTGGATTTTTAATAATACAAATGGTACTACTATTATCAATATAAATAACAGTGTTTAAGAAATTGTACCCATAGTCAAGGAGTTGGTTTTGAAGCCATAGAACCTGACCACAGCAACTTGCAGCAGCTATATATTCAGCTTCAGTTGTTGAATTTGCCACACTTGTTTGCTTCTTACACTGCCATGAGACAAGTCTACACCCAAGGAATTGACATCCTCCAGTTGTTGACTTTCTATCCAAGCTAGCACCACCATAATCACTATCCAAAAATGCTACCAAGTCAAAAGGTGATTCCTTTGAATACGATAGACCCAACCTTGGTTGACCTTTGAGATATCTAAAAATTCTCTTGACTGCAGTTAAATGAGAAACCTTTGGAGTAACTTGAAATCTTGCACAAACACAAACAGGAAACATGATATCAGGTCTAGATGATGTAAGGTACATCAAAGAGCCTATCATAGATCTGTAAGTGTGTACATCCACACTCTCTCCATCTTCATCTTTCAGAAGGTGCTTCTCAGAGTCCATTGGTGTGCTTGCTATTTTTGAATCAGCAAATTGAAATTTTCTAAGTATCTCTGCAACATATTTGTCTTGACAAATAAAAATGCCTTCAGATGATTGCTTAACTTGCAAACCCAAAAAGAATGTAAGTTCTCCCATAGAACTCATCTGAAACTTATCATGCATAAGTTTCTCAAACTCTAAACACATCTCCTTCCTAGTAGATCCAAAGATAATGTCATCCACATACACCTGCACTAACAGAAGATCCTTCTTGTGCTGTTTGATGAAAAGTGTCTGATCAATCTTTCCTCTTTGAAATCCATTTTCTAATAAGTAGGAAGCTAGTGTTGCATACCAAGCTCTTGGTGCCTGATGAAGGCCATATAGAGCTTTCACTACTCTGTACACTTTGTTTGGATGTAATGGGTCAATGAAGCCTGGAGGTTGTGAAACATACTGTTAGGAACACGTTTTAAATATTTTACAAGTCTTGTTCATTTAATTAATGTTGCACAATTAGGACTATATTGTTTGTATTTATGAACCGGTTCAATAGTAGTCCTTGGACCGGTCATATTATTTAATTAATTCTTATCACATGTAAAGGGAATATTCCTAAGAATCATTCCCCTCCCAATGCCTATAAATACAAGGCAAGGGAGTCATTTTCATTGTTGGTTTTCAAGTGTATGTGCGGAAGCTCTGCTAGTGTGTGAATTGAATTAAGTGAAAACCTTCCATCTTATTCTTCTCTTCTTATTTCTCTTATTTCTAGCTTATCGTGTTTAGCTTATTAATATTTTCATACGTAGCTTATTATTATTTAGATAAGTAGTAGATCGAGTGTTGTTGTTTAAATCATTAACGAGAGTGTGTTGTTGAGATTATTATAGTGACCTACAAGTGGTATCATACGCCAAAGGTATTTAGGATTTGTGTTTTAAGAATAGATCTAATCGGTATTTAATTTGGTTTGAATAGTTTACGTCAGTTTTAAGGTTCATTTGCGTTAAAAGTGTGACAAAAAGTGAGTTTTACAAATCGTTGTTTAAATCTTTTTCATCAAATCTTCGTTTTTAATCGTTAACGTGGTTCATTTTGGTGCAAATTCGTTGTTTTAATCGTTAAAAAATCATTAGATTTACGTTTTTCATCATCATCCAACGTTCTGGGTTGAAATTCGAAGAAGACGGGCTTCTCGCAATTGGTCTGCAACAATTCAAAGGTTTCTCGCATTTGGTCACAAGGATTTCTCGGAATTGCTAGCTTCAGGGTTTCTCGCAATTGGACTGGTTTAAGGATTTCTCGCAATTCATCAGATTCTTCGGATTTGATACTCGGTGTTTCCTTCTTTGTAAAAGATAGTGAAACTACCTCGACTTGGAATTACTCTCAACTTTTGTATAAAAGTTTGAGAACGTGATCGAAATTGTAATTTTGAAAAATCTTTCGAAATTGCTTGATCTTTCGCAATTCAGAGTTATCTCTCGCAATTGCTAAGTTCTATCGCAATTGACATTGTTTCTCGCAATTACAATTTTCTATCGCATTTGAGAAATCTCTCGGAATTACTCAAGTTTCTCGCAATTGTACAACCTTTCTCGCAATTCAGATTCTCTCGCAATTCAAACAGTGCTTCTCGCAATTGGACTAAGAACATTAAGTAAACTTACAAATCAAACATCATAAATCTTAAAACACATCTTAATTATCTAAAGATCCAACAAAATGTCTCAACCACCTCACTTCAACTACTACTATCAGCTACAGCAACATCCTCAACAACAGCAATTTCATCCTCAGTATCAACAACAACAAGCATTCGTACAACAGCATCAATTTCTCTCTCCACCACAAGTATCCCCACAACAAATCATGCAACAGAATCAACAACTGCAGAATTATTCATCATACTCCAGAGAACCTCATTGGTTTAACAAGATGTGTGAAGCAATAAGTAGTCAGCAATCACGTCATGAAGCTGGAAGTCAAGAAACTCCACCAATGCTAACTCCGGGTAACTACGTGCAATGGGCTAGTAGATTCCTCAGATTCGTTGAACTCAAAAAACCCCATGGTCAGTATCTCAAAAAGGTCATTGAAGAAGGACCCTATCCCATTCCAGCTACTGTGGTTTCAGCAACTGCAGAGAGAGAAGAAACATCCACACCCATTCCGGTTGCCAACTACACAACTGAGCAAACATTACAGCAAGAAGCAAACCAATTGGCTATGTCTTTCATACTTCAAGGAATTCCTAATCCTATCTACCGAAGTATTGATGCTCAAAAGACAGCCAAAGATATGTGGGAACATGTTCATCTTCTCATGGAAGGAACAGAGTTAAACCAAGAAGATCTTGAGTCCAAGTTATATATGGAGTACACTCACTTCATCATGGAACCAGGGGAGACCATTGAATCTTACTACCACCGTTTCACCAACATTATCAATGATCTTGATCGTCATGATATAAAGTTACCAAAGATTGCTGTCAACTCCAAATTCCTTGGATTTCTTGGTCCTGAATGGCAAAAATATGCAACTTTTGTGAGACAGACAAAGAAAATTGGTGATGTCAAATATGGACTCATGTATGATTACCTCAGACAACATCAATCAGAAGTGGATAAAGAAATTGCAGCACGAGGAGGCTTCACACCAGCACCAACACCAAACTCACTTGCTCTCGTTGCTCAATCAAACTTCTCTTTACCACAACAGGAATTTGGACATTCATCTTTTCAACCAAGCATTCCACCCCAACCTCATAATCAAATCATTCCTTATGAAGCACCTCAACAATACTCTGATAACCAGCTGGTTCCATACAACAACACCGATTCAATGCTATACTCAAATGCAGATCATGATGAAGAAGAAGATGCTTTCAATTCACTTAATGAAGCATTTGGATTGATTGCTAACGCATTTGGAAGATTCACCAAATCCAACAACCGTCTTCGTTCATCTTCCAATACAAGGAATCAGGCAGTTGTTCATGATGGCAGAGTTGAAATTCAAAACAGGTCTTCAGGCAGATATGGTTTGGGAAATCGTGGATATGGTAATCAAAGGGTTCAGTCAGGAGGAAGTCGGTTCAATAATGCAGGGGCAAACAGAAATAGTATGGGGAATGTTCAGAGAGGAAATTCGAATGTTGGGAATGGTCAGAAAGGCATTGCTAATACGTCTATCACATGCTACAATTATGGGGGGAACGGTCATATGGCTAATGCTTGTCCGAAACCGAGAACAATGGGCAGTCAGTATCACAAAGAGGCTCTTATGATGGCACTCAAAGATGAAAGAGCTGCTGGGATGATGACTCAGAATGATCAAAGTTTTATGGCAAATGTGGAATCAGATGATGAGATGGAAGACCTTGAGGCAAACGCTGCAGTCATGCTTATGGCTAACATGCATGAAATGAATATGTCCGAGTCAGGCCCAGTATATGATACTGATGGTCTTTCTCAGGTACCCGATCCTACATGTCTTATTCATGAAATTGCTTCACCTTCTGTATCTTCATCTACAAACGAAACTTTTGTTCAAAATGAGTTATTTTCATCACCATCCGATGATCAAGTTAACACGGTTGTATCATTTGATGATGATAAAACAGTTGTTTCCTTTGATGATCTCATCGATGATGCTAATTGTGATCATATTGAACAAAAAGATCAGTTGAATGATCAAGATTCGGAATTACAGGCCTTGTTATTGACCACCCAGTCACAAATAGAAAAATGCAATGACATCAATCAGAAGCTCAAAGAGAAAATTGCAGTGTTAACAAAGGATAATGAGTGTTATAAATTACAACTTTCCGGATATCTAAAACAAGATAAACGTGAAAAAGGTTTTGAAACGGCTTTCCAACAAGAGTATGTAAAAGTTCAAAATTTAGAAAGTCAAGTTCGTGAGCTAACCATTGCCAAAGCTGAGCTTTTCTCTCAGAAAGAGAAGGATCAACTTGAGTTTAAAATTCGAATTGATGCTTTAAATTCTGAATTGTTGAAAACTCAATCTGAGCTTTCTACATCTCAGAAGGATCTTCTTGAAGAAAAGAAAGCCACTAGGAAATGTGTTGACTCCTATCTTGATCAAATTCTGGATTTGGAAACCAAACTCAAAGATTTTCAAAACATTGTGTATAAAACGGGTAACTCTGTAACACAAATTCAGAAAAATGTTGTAAAACCAAGTCCTAAAGGAGTAAGTTTTGCACTTGGCAGTGACACACCCCGCAATTTACACAAAGCACTCAAAGAAAATCCTAAGTTATACAATGCAACATTTCTGTTAGATGACTCCTTTCAACGTGTTGTTATGTATTCTGTTGATGAAGAAACTGATTTTCTTGAAAACAAGATTGAGGGTCGATCAAATTCACAAACAAAGTTTTCAAAAGTACATTATGATTATAATGCACGACCTCATTTGAGCAAATCATTTGTTCCTCCTAAGGATCATCCAGAACAAACGTTAATATACACAAACATAAGTGCTCCCTCGTCTATAACTTCTGATCCTACGACTGGTGTACAATTTAAAGATTGTTTGACAGAGGATCTTGTTGATCCACAAATGCCTAAAGAATGTCGGGTTCTTCGATATTTTCGGACATTTATGGATGACATTTCTCGTTTGGAGAATGAAATTGAGTTCAGTTCTCAAATTCCTATCTCGTCTTTTCTTTCTCCTGTTCAGAAAGAAAAGAAGGAGATTCTTCAAAAGAAAATTCTTCCTCATGTCAGAAATCTGAAAAAGGGTGCAACAAGATGGGAAGAAGAGTTATATACAGAATTAGCATCTATGAAATCCATTTTCAAAGCTAAAGATGACAAGGTTCACCGTCAAAAACTTCAAAAGAAATTTTTAGCAAAAGAAAATGATCGACTCTTGGAAAAAGTCTTGTGTTATGACGTGGTCTCTGTGATTATGAATTCGCTCTATGAATCTGGTACTGCTTTAATTATGAATGATCATGCTGTGGATATTAAGATGTCGCATATGGAAATTGATAATCTGGTACATGACAATAAGAATCTTCGACAAATCAATTGTGATGTGAAAAACAAAGTTTTTAATCTTCAAAAAAGGTTGGACTGGTGTCAAAAACGAAGTCTTGAATTTGAAATCAAATTTCAAAATCTCATGGGATCTCTATCATTTCAAAACAGTCATGAACAAAACAAAGAAACAAAGGCTTTCTTAAAAGTTAAACTGTTTCAAAATGAAAAAGACCTGGATGAAGTTATTCAAAACAGAAATGACACAGTCTACCTAAACAGGAAATTAGATTCACAAAATCAAGAGTTCCAACACATCATTATTGATTTAAAGAAGAAGATCAGAGTTTTAGACAAGAGCAAAGCAAACATTCATAAGATTGCTCCAGGAATGTATGTAGTGGACAAAGAACATACCCAAGCATCTGACACAACCACTAATTCAGCTACTTGTACTTATACAGGACTAGAAACCACCTCTAAGATCAACCATTCCAAGACTCACAAGAAACAGAGGAAGAATAGAGTCAAGAAATCTAGGAAGGAAGTATCTAAGTCTGAAGAAGTCCAAGAAAATAGTTTGAATAAGACAAATGTAACATCAGAAATAGAATTGCACTTATCTGAGTCTAGTTCTAAGAATGATGTAACAGATGATAACTCTTTAAATATTAATGAAGATGTTTTGGTTGATGCTACTTGTGTCTTTTGTCGTCATAGCATACTATCTGGTGATCATACAAAATGTGTTGCTAAAACTTTGCTGACTAAGAGAAAGAAACGAACTAGTGGCGCTTCCTCTAGGCTTAAAACCATTGCGAAATCCATTTTAGGAATGCCTCCACTAGCTGTTTCTGAGGAGAAAATAGAAAAGCCCCAATCCAAGACCACAAAGTCACCTAGTGCATACCTTAGGAAAAAGGCAGAGACTAGTTGGACCTGGCAACGCTGGTTACAGAACACTTTTGATTTTAAATGGTTACCTAAAATACTAACATCTTGTGTAACTAACCCAGCGGATCCAACCGTTATCAATTCTCCACCTGTTTCCGATGTGTGTAATGCAGGTGATTCAAATCGTCCTCTGGATTGTTGATAGCGGGTGCTCCCGACATATGACCGACAATCTCAAACTTCTTCAGAACTTTGTTGCAAAGTTTATCGGAACGGTCAGATTCGGGAATGATCACTTCGCTGCAATTATGGGCTATGGGGATTATATTAATGGGAACATCGAAATCAGCCGTGTGTATTATGTTGAAGGTCTCGGTCATAATTTGTTCTCTGTGGGACAATTCTGCGATGGAGACTTGGAAGTAGCATTCAGGGAGAAAACATGCTTTATTCGTGATCTTCAAGGGAACGACCTTATGAAAGGGAAACGCGGAACAAGTCTGTATTCTATCTCCTTTGACGGCATGACAGCTTCTTCTCCTATTTGTTTACTCTCCAAGGCTCATCCCACGAAAGCTTGGTTATGGCACAAACGATTGTCTCATCTCAATTTTAAAACCATGACTGATCTTGCCAAAAAGAAATTAGTTGACGGTCTTCCAAAATTCCGTTATGCCAAGGATCACTTGTGTTCTGCTTGTGAACAAGGGAAAAGTCATCGTGCCCATTTTCCTCCCAAAACAGAACACAGCACAGACCATGTCCTACAACTGCTTCATATGGATTTGTGTGGTCCGATGCGCGTTCAGAGTATTAACGGGAAGAAGTATATTCTGGTAATCGTAGATGATTATTCAAGATGGACTTGGGTCTATTTCCTTCGAACTAAAGATCAAGTTCCATCTATTCTCATCACGTTTCTCACTCAGATTCAAGTTCAAGTCCGCAACACCGTCCGAATCATCAGAACAGACAATGGGACTGAATTTAAGAATCAAATCATTCGGGATTTCACAGAGAAACATGGGACTGTTCATCAGACTTCTATAGCTCGCACTCCGGAACAAAATGGTGTAGTTGAAAGACGAAACCGGACGCTCGTGGAAGCAGCTCGAACTATGTTGATCAATGCTCAATTACCGGATTATCTTTGGGCTGAAGCTGTCAACACTGCTTGTTATACTCAGAACCGTGCAATGATCACCAAAAGACACACCAAAACACCATATGAGATTATACAAAGGAGAAAACCAAACATCAACCATTTTCACGTCTTTGGAGCTTTGTGTTATCCGAAGAATGATAAGGATGATCTTGGTAAACTTAAGGCTAAAGCAGATATTGGGATCTTTGTTGGATACTGTGAGAACTCCAAGGGATATCGTATTTGGAATCGTCGGACTGGGGAAATTCAAGAAACCATACACGCTAATTTTGATGAACTCACCGAAATGGCTTCTGAGCAAGACCGCTTGGAACCCGCACATAACCGTCTGAACTTTCCTGAATCTTCATCTGCACCCCTACCTTTTAACAGGAAGGATCTGGAAGATTTGTTTGCACCTATGTTCGATGACGTTCATGTTACTAGTGCATCAGATGCTTCCACCAGTTCCGCTGCTCAACAACTTCCAAATCAAGCACCTGATACATCAGCATCTACCTCTACAGTAGTTGCTGCCAATGCACCACAACCTGAGCCATCATCAACAATGGAGAAAACACCTCAACCAGCAGTTGAAGATTCATCCCCCATTTCTAACAATGTTCCACCACCATCAGGATATGACGGGAACGCCTTCTTTAATCCATTTGCTCCACAACCAACTGTTCCAGATACCGGAGAATCATCCTCGAGCAATATGGACCCGTCATATCATCATCACAACATTCAACACTACCCATCAACTCATAAATGGACAAGGGATCATCCGTTAGTAAATGTGATTGGCAATCCAGATAAACCAGTAATGACACGACAGAAACTCCACACAGATGGTGAAACTTGCATATACGCTCTCACCGTTTGTCAAGCTGAACCGAAAAATATCAAAGAGGCCTTGACTTACGACAATTGGATTGAATCAATGCAAGAAGAGTTGGATCAGTTCAAAAGATTGGAAGTCTGGGAACTTGTTGAAAAACCGGACGGAGTTTATGTTGTGGGATTAAAATGGATTTGGAAAAATAAGCTGGATGCAGAGGGAACGGTTATTCGTAACAAGTCTCGGTTGGTTGCTAAAGGATATAGCCAAGAAGAGGGAATTGATTTCGAGGAATCTTTTGCTCCAGTGGCTAGGCTAGAGGCAGTGAGAATGTTTCTGGCATACGCGGCTCATAAGAACATCACAGTGTATCAAATGGACGTGAAGACAGCATTCCTGAACGGACAACTTCGTGAAGAGGTGTATGTTTCACAACCAGAGGGCTTCGTCGATCCAGAACATCCACAACATGTTTACAGGCTTAAGAAAGCTCTCTACGGCCTTAAACAAGCCCCGAGGGCATGGTACGATAAACTTGCTGCATTCTTGCTTGCTAATCATTTTACTAAAGGATCTGTGGACCCGACTCTGTTTATACAAAAACACGGGGAGGACATTCTTATCGTACAAATTTATGTGGATGACATTATTTTTGGGTCTACCCATAAAAAGTATTCAAACGCTTTTGCAAAACTTATGAAACAAAACTTTGAGATGTCCATGATCGGTGAATTAAATTTTTTTCTAGGATTACAAGTTCACCAATCACCTCGCGGTATATTCTTGAGTCAGTCCAAATATGCACAAGAAATATTAAAGAAGCATGGCATGACAACTAGTGACACCTATAACACCCCTATGTCCTCCTCATCCCCGAAGCTAGATGCTGATTTACATAGGAAACCCACTGATTCTACAAATTATCGTAGTATAATTGGGTCTCTTATGTATCTCACAGCTAGCAGACCGGATGTTGTATTTGCCACATACCTGTGTTCACGCTATCAATCTAACCCAACAGAAAGACATTTATCTGCTGTTAAAAGAATTCTTAGATACATCAAGGGAACCATTAATTTGGGGATCTGGTATCCAAAGGATTCTGGTTTTGCACTAACTGCTTTTTCAGATGCGGATCATGCGGGATGTATTGATACAAGGAAGAGCACATCTGGTGGTGTCCAATTTCTCGGTGATAAGCTGGTGTCCTGGCAGTCAAAGAAACAAGATTGCACGTCTCTATCATCAACGGAATCAGAATACGTAGCCATGTCTGCCTGTTGTGCTCAAATCATTTGGATGCGATCACAACTGATGGATTATGGTTATATCTTCAACAAAATCCCGATGTACTGCGACTCCAAAAGTGCCATAGCTATCTCGTGCAACACAGTCCAACATTCCAAGTCCAAACACATCGCTCTCCGATATCACTTTATCAAAGAGCATGTGGAGCAGGGTACCGTTGAGCTGTATTTCGTGGGAACGGAACACCAATTGGCGGATCTTTTCACGAAGGCTTTACCTCATGAACGTTTTGTGAAATTGGTTCACCAAATTGGAATGCGATGTTTGACTCCTCAGGAATTGTCAAATTTTCTCAAAAACTAATACTTGAGTCAAACATCCAAACTATCTTGTAAATAACATTTTCTAAAAAAAAAAAAAAAAAAAAAAAAAAAAAAAAAAAAAAATGTGTGTGTATGCAAGTGCAAATCCTCATTCAACATTTTGTTCATTTTCAAATTGTCTTTATTCACTTCTGAACAAATGTTGAGGGGGAGACACAAAATTTTACAAATTTTTTACAAATTTGTACTTGCATATTTTCTGTCACACTGTTGCTTTGTATTGGCTTTGATGTGATATCCTAAGGATTATTAGGAATATGATGGTTACTATTTGTTAGAAGACTAAAAGTGTTACCAATTGAAAATCATTTGATTTGGATTTAGTGTGCTAAAGATTAAGGTTAAGGGACTAATTGTGACCATAGGATAAAAGATAAATAGTAAAGTATTAAATGCAAAACTGATTTAACTGTGCACAGCATTTACTATCCCTGCAAATCCTATTTCGCAATTACTACCACCCAATCAACGGCTCTCATTAAAACTTATCATCTGTTCAAGTTCTAACAAATCTGTGAGTGTTTTCGTGATCTTTAAATGATTATAACATATGGTTTTCAAGGAATTAAAGATCCAACGGTGGAATTTGTGTAAAATAATTAGACAAATTTCTAGGGTTTGCGTAGATTTGGGATTTTTTAATCCTATGTGTTTTGCGTGATAATGCTTGTACTTTTATACTTAGTTGTTGATTATGAAACACAAATGCATGCTTAATTGTTCCAGAAACTCATCTAAATGATTATTCGAAGCTTTAGGGTTTATGTTCATCATTTGGGGAAAATCGAATATGAATGTTTTGGTATAATTAAAGTGTTGTTATGATGTTGGTATGACTCGAATTGAATAGTTGTTGCCTCAGATTAAGCCCAGAAACATTAGATGATTATTGATTGAGATTTAGGGTTTATCAAGAACACTATGCACATGCAGTTCGAATTCATAGATTTTGTGGTTAGAAAGTGTTATAAATTGGTCAAAATGAGTAAAATAGCTTAGTGAACCTATTGCACTCGGTGTGGAATCATTAATCTGTGAATTGCAAAATTTTTGTGAGTGAATAAATCGTCAAAACGGGTTTCGGAATTTCTTGGATAAGATATTCTCGAATTTGCAATTGCTATCGCAATTGTCATTTGTTCTCGCAATTGCCATTGTTCTCGCAATTGGTGTTGCTATCGCAAATGGCAATGTGCTCTCGCAATTGAAAAACTTTTTCTCGCAATTGGAATTTTTCCCGCAATTGGAATTTTTATCGCAATTGGAAATTTTTCTCGCAATTGGAAATTTTTTCTCGCAATTGAAATTTTCTCGCATTTGACAAGTTTTTCTCGCAATTGGTATTTTTCTCTTGCAATTGGTAATTTTTTCTCGCATTTGTCAAAATCTCTTGTTTTTGACCATCTGCCTTTGAAATTACTAATTTCATTGAAATTTCAAATTTATGAGAAAATTTCTTATGCAAATCAAAATGATCAATTCACAGATTAACGATTGCTCAGTCATGTTAATAAAGGATGTTGTGTGCAAACACTCAATTTTAACTAATGCTAACACACATATATCCTGCAATTTGGTGTCATAATGCTGTTTCAGATCATCCACAATGTCTTCACAACAACAACAACCACTTCCACTTATCACCAAAGCAGAGTTATTCCCACAAGGATTCAAGGCTAAGTATGGCAAGAATAATTCACGAGTGGTGTTTGATAATATCAAGTGTGCTGAACCAAGTTGTCGAATTGTCATCGAAATTCTCAAAAGACATGAATGCAGGAGTATCTTGGAAGATTCAGATAGTATTCCAGAGATTTACATTCATCAGATGTGGAGCACTATCAAACCAGATGACAACAACAAATTCTTCACCTGCACTCTTGACAGGAAACAAGTCAAGGTCACTCTAGCACATCTACGTGAAGCTTTATCTCTACCAGATCCACCGGAACCCTCAAGACGATACTGGCCTGCACCCACTGAACAAGACATTCTCAACTTTCTCATTGGCCTTGGATATGATGTTGATCCAGATCTTCCACTCAACATCCTCTCAAATATCAATGCCAAATCCATTCCTCAACCGTGGAGAGCAATGTACTATATTCTGATTCGATCAGTGTCTGGAAGAGACAGTGGAAACGAACATCCAAGACTCTCTCATGCTCAACTCTTCTGGGGTTTTGTTACCAAACACAACCTTGATTTTGCTGCTCTTATCTGGGAAGACCTTATGCATCAAATACATGGTGTACTCAAAAAACCCTTGACTAAAATCCCATTCGTCCGTTACACCAAGTTGCTGATCAGTCTTCTTCTTGATAAACATCATGATATTTCTAATCGTCCCGAAGACAGAGAAAGACATGTGATCAAGATGGACACGGACTTCAAATCAGTATACTTTCCAAAGGATAGCACTCACAAACAAGGTCTTAAGCTGTTTGATGTTCTACTTACTGAAGAGGTCAAGGAAACTCCTGCTTACGCAGATTACATTCAAGCCTATGAGAAGAAGCTTGTCGGTATCACTAAAATGACTGAGGGAACAGGTTCTTCCAAGACTCGTTCCAAGAGTAGTAGAGCTAGCAAAACTGGAAGTGCATCAAGTGCTTCAAAGAAACAACCCCCAAGCAAGAGGAGAATCATCAAGACTGCTCCAAAACCAAAAGTTGAAGAAATTGGTATTCGTGATGAATCCTCTGAATCCTCCGAAGACAAGTATTAAATGAGCCAGAAGCCGAGTTTCAAACAGAGATTGATTTAGAGAATGCTGCTAAGGCAAGTATTAAACAGAAGAAGATTGATGAAGAAAGAAGAGCAGAACTACAGAAGCAAGTTATGAGGGAATTGGAAGCAAAGAAGAAGGAAGAAATTGCTAAGGGAGCAGGAGGATCAGGAGTCACTCCAGCACCAGTCTCATCCCCTAATCCGGTTAATCAACCCGGTGTCTCACAATCTTCCACAGCAAAGCCAGATACGGTTAATCAACCCGCTATGGCTACAACTACGGTTCCCCCTCCTCAATCAAGCTCAGTCAATCAAACAAATTTGGAAAGTCAACCAAAATCTGAATCAGAAAAGATAGTCTTCACAGAAAATGAAATTTCAGATTCAATGTTTGAAGACATTCCACATCATGAGGAGATACATCACCATGCTGACAATGATGACTGGGGAAACTCTGATGAAGAGAAAGAAATTACTGGATCCAAGGCTACAGAAGCTGCAAAAGAACTGGAGGCACTTGATGAAGCAGAAAGGAAAAGGAAGGAAGAAATGGAAAGAAAACAAAAGGAGGATGAGGAAGCAGACAACTACATTATCTCTCCATTGAATGATCCATTCAAATCTCCTCAACAACAACCACGTGATCAAACTCCTCCCATTCCTTCTCCAAAACCTATCTCACCTCCTAAGTCACCTCCCAAGCATCAAACTTCTCCAGAATCACCAAGAAAATCTTCAAAACCTTCATCTTCATCTCACAAGGACTCTGCTTCTCCTAACTCATCATCATCTATTCCATCACTCACTCCATCACCATCAAGGTCACCACCAAACAAAGGCAAAGCAACATTGGCAGAACGAATCAGAAAAGTCATGAAAGGCAAACAAGTCAATAAAATCACCAAAGTCACAAGAGTTGAAGTTCTCTCGCCAATATCCAGGCAAATCAAGAAAGCAGCAAAACTGGCTCAAGTAAGAAGAGAGAGCAGATTGCAAGAGCAGATGTCAGAAATGCAAAATCTTATCAAGGGTCTGTCTGAACAAGTCCAGGAGATGCAAGAAACAAAGAAGAACATGGATGAGTTTCTTGATTTTGATTTTAAAGATCACATCAAAAGTAATACAAGACATTATGTCAAACGCTTCACTGCTGATCTACAGAAGAACATTAACGAGAATGTCAACACTCAGCTTGATCTCAAGGTCAAAGAAGCAATCATTCTCAATTCTGGCTTCAAGCAGCTCAAAGACTTCACTACAAAAGAACTCAAAATTGAGCTTCTCAACAGATTCCACACTATGACATCTCCTTCTCCTGAAGATATTAGTCTTATGAAGTCTATTGCAGCACATATTGAGAAGGTTTCTTGCAAGGTTGCTGCTGATAAAGGAAAGAGGATTCGTGATGACGACACTGAGGATCCAGATCCAAATTCCACACAAAAGAAACAAAAGACTGTGAGTGGATCTGGTATTCACATTCAGGAACCACCAGAACAGAGAACTTCTCCACCATCTCCAAATCATCAAGAATCTGGTCCTAAGGAAACTGAGCATCACTTTGAACATTTCATCAATGATGACATTGAGTTTCAACCTCAAGATGACCCACCTCAAGATGATCCACCTCAATCACCTCCAAAACCAGCAAAAGCCAAACCATCCAGCAGTAAAAAGTCTTCTGAAGAACCAGCTGTGCTTACATGGTTAGATACTGACGAAGACTTACATGGGAACAACTGGTTCGACCACCTCGCACAGGCTCAAATCATCGACGACGAAGCTTCAAAGATAGAAGATAGCACGTTTGAATACAATCAGAAAGTCAAACATGCTTTCAACATTAAGAAGATGACAAAAAGAGAGCTTCGTAGAATCAAGAATGATGCCTTCAATCTTTTAAAAGATAAGTCTGCAAGTGCTGCCGAGTTGGAATATCATCTGGAGAATATTGCTAGAGCATTATCTAAAGACTTCGATTGGACAAATCCAGATGTATACAGGGAAGGTGGTCTCGACAGCAAGAAACGTCCATACATCACCGACTGGACAAAACCACTTCCTGTGATACGACCATATCATGGAACGTCAGAAATTCCATTTGCATTCTTCTTCAACCAAGATCTGGAACTACTTGTACATGGGGCTTCTAGTGAAATCAAGTATGCTACCTCAATAACGTTCACTCCTGCTGCAAACTACACAAATCCTGCCATTGAAGAAGAAGCTAGACACCGTAAACTCTTCATCAACAAAATTGCAAAATATGATCGTGACGCTGAACTTGGAATTCACCATTGGTTTGACAAACGCAAGTCGTGGTACAAATACAAGCTTGGCCTCATGGCATCTCGTGAAAAGGTGTTCAGTGATCTTCGTATAAAGGCAGTGATTGATGCTAAGGGATCACAAAAGCTGGGATACACATTCATTTCTGAGATCTCCGTTCGCAGACAAGATAATCTTATTTACACGTTCAATGAAGCAGATTTTCCTGAACTCAATCTCAACGACATTGAAGACTTGTACTTGATGAAAGTGCAAGGGAAGCTGAATCACCTCAATCCTACTCTTCTGTATGCATTTAGCGCTGCTATATGCCACTTCATCAGAAGAATAGTGATCAAAGAACGTGTAGAAGATCTTCAACTTGGGGTTGAAAGTTATCAGAAGAAACTGAATCTTGAGGAACCCATGTTTACTCTCACTGACAACAAGGAACCTCAGTACTTGCTCAAGACCGACCCTATCTTCGGATTCGTCTACAGAAGTGCAACGAACACTAACCGTTTCATGCCACATAAAGAGATTCACAAATTTTGTGATGACACGCTAAAGAATGTTCGAGATGGGTTAGTCACACGGGTTCAGGATCAAATATTGAAGAAGCACAAGAAATGGAATCATCAGCAGCTCAGGCAGGTCAAGAATTTTATCTGGTCAATCGAAGAAAGGCTCTACAGAAGGGATCAGATGAGGAGATTGGAAACTTATGTTGGTGGTCGTCCTCCATTTGCCATCAGATTATTCCAGAGAACAGATCCTAAATTCACCACGTTTGGCCGAGGCGGTTAATTTGTAAGAATTTGATTTCAATATTCAATATTCATTCAATATTCTTACTTATATATGACTGTGAATATAACTACGGCTTGTGCACACATAACAGTGTACAACCCGGACCCCAAAGAAAGGACCCTGAGATACGTTTCAGTGCCTCAATCCTGAAAAAGGAGCGAAAGCTTCTTACTTATGAGTAGAATTAAAACCAGAATGTTTTTCTAACGTTTTTTCAAACATTCTGCTCATAAGAACAAATATTCCCTTGTTAAGGGGGAGTATTTGAAAAATATAACCTTTGTTCAAAGAATTACAAATGTTCTTGAAATTCTTCCCTAAAACTCAAAAACAGCATATTTTAATCATAAACGTTTTCCAAAAACATCATGAGTATGCTATTTTTGAGGGGGAGAAGAAACAAATGATTAAAATATGATGTCTCATGTGCTGGAATCTTGTGTGCTCAAACTCAGAATTGACCCTCGAATTGACGAATAGGAAAGTCAGTAGTCGAAAGGACATGTCCCGGACGGGTAATAATTTCAAGCCAGTTTATCTGGTGATGTAAGCGTGTCTCGCAAAGGACGTGTCTGAGTAGAATGTACCGATTTCGAGCGATAATCTTTGAATCTGATCTGGACGGGTAATAATTTCAAGCCAGTCTAACTGGTGATGTAAGCGTGTCTCGCAACGATCAGGTTCATTGAAAGTCAATCAATTCAAAAGTGCCAACTCCTTCCGGCATGTGCAAATTTCAAATTTATTACTTATGCGCACATGTTAAGGGGGAGCCTTTCTGAAAATCATCAAACTCTCAAGGTGTCAACAAAAGGTCTTTACAAATTATCGACACTTTGAGAGATTTTCAAAGGTTTTGGTTTTATGGCATCATTAGGATAGTCATGGAGTTATAAGGTGACTAAGGTTAGGGAAAACCGTCCTATGATCCGCCAGAGCTGGAGGGATCTACCCAAGGACAATACCACTAGTTTAGACTAGAAAGTCCTAGGTATGATATAAATAAAAAGGAGAAAATGAATGAACAGAGAAAGAAGGGGTTGAAGAATTAAAAAGAAAAGTAAAGAAAAGGGTGAAAAGAAATAGCCCTCCATTTGTTCAACCTTAGGGCAGACACCGGGTTCAATACATAATCTACTGGTTGATGAGCATCACCGGTATTGAAGACTAAAAGACGTCATGGACCCAGTGACGCACTAAAAAACCTTCTAAGCCACTCAAGTGTCTCTCAAAAGACATTTGTTTCATTCACACGGAGAACCCTTCATAATCTATCGACATCTCATTACGAGATTGTTGATATTGAAAAGGAGGCAATCTGCTCCTCGCCTCCGATGACCAAACAAATGTGCACTAATTGAGTCTAGAGCCATGAGATTCGTCAAAGATCTCTTAGGTACACTTAGAATTACTCTGGTGTTCTACATCATGGGCATCAGTTGTAAATTAGGAAAAGTGTCCTTCGCAGATCTTAGCAATCTGCCGAGAACATTCATGAGAGAAATCACACTTGTGATTATCAATGATTGAATGGAAATCCTGCCAGAACAACATCAAACAATTCTGACAGCAGGTCACTTCGGTAACTCCTTGTGGGTTACGCTTAGTGTTTGCTCCAAATGGTCTACAGTCGTGGGGTGATCTCCAGCGACTCACTGAATCGTGGGTGTACTTCGGTGTGTCCGTGTAATCCCTTTCGGGGGAATCCGGTTCAGAACGGTCTGGGTTAAGATTTGAGAAAATCTTCACACTATGCTGTTGATGATCTCAAGTCTGAGCCTGTAAGTACCGGTTGGTTCGTGCTGTTGCTGCTGTTGCTGCTGCTGCTGCTGCTGAGGAGCTGGAGTTCGATCATCAAGACTCCATCATGTTCATAGTTTGAAGAAATGTTCTCTCAAAGACTCAGTAACATCAAAAGTTCAACATATGTAATTGTAAAGTCAAAAGTTCGAGCATCTCAACCTTTCACAAGATTAAGATTGAAAAGTGAGAACATGTTGCAGAAAACAATTCAAAGATATATGAGCATGATGGAGAAGACGAGAAGACGTTGGAGATTGGCAGATAGAGACAACATCATATCATCATTTCACAAGAACAAAGAAACAAAGATTATAAAGACGTCAGAAGCCTTAGAAGCAAAGAAGACGTCGGGCAACATTGATGATCAAGACTTAGGGGGAGATTGTTAGGAACACGTTTTAAATATTTTACAAGTCTTGTTCATTTAATTAATGTTGCACAATTAGGACTATATTGTTTGTATTTATGAACCGGTTCAATAGTAGTCCTTGGACCGGTCATATTATTTAATTAATTCTTATCACATGTAAAGGGAATATTCCTAAGAATCATTCCCCTCCCAATGCCTATAAATACAAGGCAAGGGAGTCATTTTCATTGTTGGTTTTCAAGTGTATGTGCGGAAGCTCTGCTAGTGTGTGAATCGAATTAAGTGAAAACCTTCCATCTTATTCTTCTCTTCTTATTTCTCTTATTTCTAGCTTATCGTGTTTAGCTTATTAATATTTCCATACGTAGCTTATTATTATTTAGATAAGTAGTAGATCGAGTGTTGTTGTTTAAATCATTAACGAGAGTGTGTTGTTGAGATTATTATAGTGACCTACACATACACCTCTTCTTCAATTGTTCCATATAAAAATGCACTCTTGACATCCATTTGATAAACTGTGAAGCCTAAAAATGAAGCATAAGCTAAGAAAAGCCTAATTGCCTCAATCCTTGCTACTGGAGCATAAACTTCATCATAGTCTATTCCTTTTTCTTGTGTGTACCCTTGGGCTACTAATCTAGCCTTATTTCGAATCACTATTCCCCTTTCATCCCTTTTATTCTTGAAAACCCATCTAGTGCCAAATACCTTTGCATTCTTGGGTAAATCAACTAGCACCCATACTTTCTGAATCTTGAACTGAAGAAGCTCCTCTTGCATAGCTTCTACCCAGCTTGAATTATCTAAGGCTTTCAGAATGTTCTTTGGTTCATCTTGTGAGAGAAAACATACAAACAAGCAAGAGTTTGAAAACTCATGCTGCTTTGAAGCATAAAGGGCATCAAGAAGCCCTTGTTGGTCTGAAGACATCAGTTGTTGTCTTGTCTTCACACCTGATTGTACATTTCTAATCACATTATCTAGGGAGTGGACTTTGTGAATTCTTGTTTGTGGAGTAGAAGGAACTTGATAATTTGATGGAAGATTGCTGAAATCCACCTCATTATCTGAGAATTCTGCTTCTTTTATTTCTGAAGGGCCAGCAGCAGAATCATTTGGCCTAGCAGCAGAATCACCAGCAGAAACAATTTGTTGTTCCTGAGTTCCATCTTCTTTCCTTTCATCTTCAACACCTTCTTTAGCTTTGCCAGAAGAAGATTCATCAGTTGTTGAAGTTGATTCCACACATGTACTTGACCATATTGGCAACCAAACATGATCTTGGTTTGTCTCCTTTTCTAACCTTGCCTCATCTGTTGCTTGTGAACCTGAAAATTCATTAGTTTCTGCAACAACAGGCACATAATTCATTGATTTGGTTAGAGCTTCAAGATCAAATAACCTTTTTGGTCCTTGACCTTCTACATTGGATTTGTCTTCTAAAAACTCCACATGTAGATTTTCTTCTACAATCAGTGTTCTTGTGTTGTATACTCTAAATGCTTTGCTATTAAGAGAATATCCAACAAAGAATCCTTCATCTGCTTTACCATCGAATTTTCCTAAATGGTCTAAGGTATTGAGAATTGTCACATGACATCCAAAAGGTCTAAGAAATCCTATTGCAGGAGTTCTACCTCTAAAAAGTTCATATGATGTCTTATTGTGAGGCTGTATAACTAAAACTCTATTTTGAACATAGCAAGCAGTGTTGACTGCTTCAGCCCAAAAGTTATAGGTAGCTTAGAATCAGCTAACATTGTTCTAGCAGCTTCAATTAGTGTTCTATTCTTTCTCTCAACAACACCATTCTGTTGTGGTGTTCTAGCAACACTAAATTCTCTCCTAATACCCTTTTCTTTGCAGAAATCATCCATAACTCTATTCTTAAACTCTGTCCCATTATCACATCTAATGACCTTCACTTTCTTGTCTACTTGGTTTTCTATCTGTGTAATGAATGTCTTAAGGATGCTTGTAGTCTCATCCTTAGTAGATAGAAAGAAAACCCATGTAAATCTAGTATAGTCATCAATTATAACAAGACAATATCTCTTATGCATTATACTACTTACTGAAACAGGTCCAAATAAGTCCATATGCAGCATAAACAATGATTGATTAATAGAGTTAAAAATCTTGGGCTTACTAGTGGCTTTGTGTTATTTGCCTTTAAGACAAGCAATGCATGTTTGATCATTTTCAAATCTTTTGTGAGGTAAACCTCTTACCAAACCATTCTTAACAATTTTATTTATGGTTTTGAAGTTAATATGACCAAGCCTTCTATGCCATTTCATTGATTCATCCAATGTGGCCTTTGCAACAAGACAAGTTAAATTCTTTTTAGGAACAATGTTCTTCATGTCTACACTGTACATATTGCCCTTTCTAGGAATTCTAAGAAGTACTTGACTTTCATCAGGCATCTTAAAATCAGGAGAAAGTACAATACATTCAGTCTCACAGAAAAGAACATTGTTCTTTTTATCACACATTTGTGAGACACTAAAAAGATTATAATTTAGCTCTTTTACATAGAACACATCTTCAAAATCTAAATTTCCGGTTTTGATTGTACCTTTACCAGAAATTTTGCCACCAACACCTCCTCCAAAGGTAACATAGCCTCCATCTATTGATTGAAAATCTGAGAGATAAGACTAGTTTCCTGTCATGTGCCTTGAACATCCACTATCTGAGTATCCTTGATCCTTTTGTTGATCATTTGAATGTTCCTGCACATAAAAGAGAAGTATTAGTTTCTTTTGGGGACCCAAGCCATTACTGACTTGGATCTGCCTCTTGCATCAATGTAATTTAATCTTTTAAGGACAGTTGATGCAACATTGGATTTAAGAATCCAACATGCTGAGGCCTTAACATCATTTGCCCTGTTTTTCCAAGCAGCAGTTCTAACTGCTTTCCTAACAGTTTTAACTGCGGGCTTTGCAGTTTTACTCTTTGGTTTCCAAACTTGTTTTTGGACCACTGATTTTGTTTGAATAGGCCTGAGAACAGTTTTAGGTGCATGTTTTGAAGTTATTTTTGCACTTTTAACTATTGGTCTTGGGTTAACAGTTTTAAATGGTCTAGCAGTTGAAACTGCTTGCCTAGCAGTAGAGACTGCTGTCGAAACTGCTCTGGGTTTTATACTTTTGGACTTAGAGTGAAAGTGAGTTTGAGGGATTTGCCTTTTGTGGTTCACTCTATTGTTTTCATACCCAGTTACCCAATGGTTGCAGAAAGCTGCAAGATGGTCAAAACTACCACATGTGTAACAAGCTTTGTTATAAAAAGCAAAGTCATCACCTAATTGGTTAGACTTGAGGTTGTTCCAATTCCTTTGGTTACCTCTGGGCTTGTTGGTGGTTCTATATTGTTCACAATATCTAACTGGTTGCCTAATATGCTTAATGTTTGATTTAGGCTTAGCAGTATTGTGTTTGACTATCTTAGGAACACTTGTTCCTACTTTCTTAACTACTTCAGGTTTAGACATAACCTGTTCTTCTTCATCACTATCAGTTGTGCAATCCTCAACAACTATAGCATCTAATTTCTTAACAAAGGACACCTTGTCCTGATAAAGTAAAGTTTTATCTAAACTTTTACTTACTTTTTCTACCTTAAGACTCTCAGTAGTCTTAGAACCATATTCCATTATTGGTTCTTGAAACTCAGGTAAACCTGAATTCCCTAGGTCAATCCCTGGGGGTTTTGGGATGCCTCTATAAGGAGGTGGGACACTCTTATATCCTACTCCTGACTTAGCTCTATTAATCACTTGACATTCTACTATGTTGTGCACACTTCTAGAAGCATGTTCTAGTGCCTGTGTAGTCAAGTGAATGTTTTCATTTTCATTTTTGACCCTATCATAAGCTTCTCTCAAAAGCTTGATTTCAGCATCTCTAAAGAATATGTCCTATCTTAGGAGAGCTTTGTCATCAGAAAAAGCTAATTCATTTTCCTTATAGTGTGTAATTTGTTTCTCTACTGTCTCTAATCCACACTTATAGTTTACAAAGTTTTGAAAAGTCTTGCTTAGCTCTTTGTTTTGATCATCATATTGTTTCATTAAAACTTGTAGAGCATTAAGAGCAGTGCAAGTATTTGAACAAGCTTTATGATTTTGTACCTCAATAGCAGAAAAAGCCATAAGTGCCATATGAGCAGGAGTTTCTTCTTCATCTGCCATGAAGCTCCAATCAAAACCTAAGCCATCAATAGCTACCATAGCTTTTGGCTCAATAACCTCCTCTATTTTGGATTTGCTTCCAAAACTTCTATTCTTGCTATCTTGCTGCCTTGGTCTTCTACACTCTCTTGAGAAATGACCCATCATGTGGCAGTTATAGCACTCTATCTTTGACTTATCAAAACCAGCAGCATCAGTGTTGCTGATTATGAGCTTCTTCCCCGTCTTGTGATAGAACTTCTTGGCTCTCATGCTAAGAAGAGAAATTTGCCATTTTAGATCCATTTCCTCCAGATCATCTTCATGGATCTCTTGGAGGTCTTCATAGGAGAGCATGGACCCATTATTCTGACTTGTAAGAAAGGCACAACAAGTCTTTTCATCCAAAATACTTATGGTACTACTTGATGAACTAGCAGCACCAACATCATCAACAACTTTCACCTCTTCATTTGATTTTGAGGTACTAGGAGTTGACATAAATGCCTTGTTCCCAGTATTAGAACTAGTACCTCCATTCTTTTTCAAATCTTGCTCCACAATCTTGAAGTTGCTATACAAGTCCATCAGTTCCATGGTGTCTAGGTCTGGCTTGTTCTTCCAGACAACAACATGCATAGCCCACTCTTCTGGTAAGCTTCTCAGAAATTTTGAGTTCAAATCTTCTTGAGGTATTTCAATCCCAAGAATAGCAAGTTGGCTCACAATATTCTAAAGCCTATTAAACATGTGGTCAAGAGATTCATTGTATGTAGAGGAGAAGTTTTCAAACTGCTGCTTGAGCAATGTCTTGTGGGTTTTCTTGGTGGCTTCATTTCCACCATACCTGGCAATAATAGCTTCAAATAATGACTTGGCATCTTTGAACTTGCTGACGTTTAGAAGTTGATCATTGGGAATGGTCATCATCAGCATGCTTCTTGCCTTCAAGTCATTTTTCTTCTTTATTCTATCTTCTGCAGATGATGGCTTTGTCTGCAGAGTTGACACCACTTTGCCTTCCACTGTTGATGTAGTGGTGGTAGGCTGGTAAGAGTCTCCATCTTCAATGATTTCCCAAAGTGCATAATCTTGCACTTGGAAATATTGCTCTATCCTCAGCCTCCACATCTCAAACTCATTCTGTTTGAGCATGGGAATCTTCGCAGCAACATTTGTCTGAATAGATTCAACGTCCATTTCTTCAGCTTCTTCTTCTAAATCAATAATATCAGCCTGATCTCTGATACCACTTGTGAGGATACTGCACACGGTTAAGGTGGTTAAACCTTTTGTATGCGGAATCTACTTAATCACACTTAGAAGGTTATTTTTGTTATGGAAATGGAACAGTTGTGTTTGTTATATGACAAGGAACAATGAAAGATTAACACCAAACGATTCAATATTATTAATGATAATAATACGAGTGATCTTGAAATATCACTAGGGTTACAACCTTGAATCTTAAGTTTTTATAACTTGTGATATTGTTGTGTTTGTTCTAGTTCTAACAGTTATGAAAGTTCTAAGTGTTTTTACAATATCAACCAACTTATTCGACTTTTGTCACTAATCAACTTTAGTCTAAGATCTTCTTTTATAGTCCAAGAAGATCTTTACAATATTGCTTAAAGTCTAGACGAACTACTTGCTAACTTATCTTGAGTGTGTCAGTACATAAGATACAACATGTATCTGTGTACACAACTTGTTATTGATCACTTTGCTAAAAGATATTATCTACCGTATATCCTTGACTTTAGTACACAAATATCTTTTCAATACTTATCCAACCAGCAGTTGTATATGTGACTCAGCAGTCTCAACTAGCAGTCCCTTCTATGTACTACCAGTTAGAATGGTTAGTTATAACTTGAACAATCCTACGATATACACCAACAGTTGGAACTGTTAGAGTATTCTTCTCAGTAGTTGGAACTGTTGATACTTGTAATTCTTGATACTTAATCTTCAGAACATTTAATTCCCAACATTAAGCAACAAAATAGCTTCTTTTGGTCTGATTTTTGGTTTCTAAGATCCTCAGTAGGTGAACTTTAAGTGGCATCAGCTTTTGTGGTGTTTAGTTTTCATCTAAGTGCTTAAATATAAGCTTGAACTTGCCTAGGTTGACTGCATATGCCCTGTGCATCAGTCATCTCATTTGCTTATTTGATCTTTGATCAGTGCTTATTTCTGAGTTCTTGTGGCTTATTTAGTCTTCAATTTAGCTTATTGTTGGTTGCTTAGCTTGTTTCAGTTTGCTTTAGCTTATTTAAATAGCTTATCAGTCCTTTCATTGAAAAGCTTGGGCTATTTCTCTTTTAAACCAACTGATCAGCCACTTGGCTTATTTGTGAGCTTAATTGAGGTTTTCAAAAATAGTAGCTTTTGTAAAAATTGCTTATTGGTGAGTGCTTAATCAGTTTCTTGACTCACAACACAACACACTCACCAACTGCCCTTGGGTCTTTTTCAGTTAGACCTTGCACCCTTTTATATTTAACCCACTTTTTCATTTAAGCTATCTGAACCATTTTGCTTATTGCCAGCTTATCCCAATAAGCTGGCACCTTGTTAGTATTTTTCCTAGGATTGTTTTAGCATTAAGTAATTTCACAAAAAATTTCAGAATTTTCAGAATAGTTTAAGTATTTTTAATTTATTTTTCTTTTATATTTAGTTTTTAATTCATAATAAAAAATATAAAAATCAGAAAAATACAAATCTTTTTTCTAAAATTTTCTTTTGTCATATAGAACTTAGAAAAAATAGATTTGGACCCGTAGAGTTAATATTTTATCAATTTGACGTTTTAGGCTCGGGTATTTCCCGGTTTAGTTACGTTTCTAGAATTCTTTTGCGTTTTTTATTACGTAAGCCTTAGATAACCATTTTAATTGCCTTTTAAGTTGTTTTTTTTATTGTTTATCAATTTTAGTTAAAAATCCAAGAATCTCTTTTATATCCATTCACTACACGATTCACGATCCAAAATCACAAATTCCATTCAATCCTTCGTTGGGGATAACGACTCGGGTTTACATATTTCCTTTGTAAATCCTTGTAGAAAATTACGTGTTGATTTTAACGAATCAAATTTTGGCGCCGCTGCCGGGGAAGGCTGAAGCGAATTTTTAATTTCGCGATTCGTGTTTTGAAAACCCTTCCTTGTGAAGTTTTCAGTATTTTAGTGAATATTTTCAAAAAAAAAAAAAAAAAACCAAAAAAATCATAAAAGTTAAAAAAAACACCACTAACACTTTTCCTAAAGTGTTTACAATACCAAAAAAAAAAGGTAATATCCAACAAAACAAATCGTAAGTTAATTGTTTTCGGATTATTTTGAAATTACAACCTATACAAGTGGTTTAAGGATGGTTTGGCATTAAATTGACAAATCGAAAGAGGCGGGTTTTTAATCAGCTTTCGAGCGGACCTTTGCTTCTCCGCCACTCTGCGAGTAGTTTTGAGAGAAATGAATTTTGGTGGACGAATCGATCCCAAAAATATTGTGTAATCTTTCTTTAAAATAAAAATCCAAAAATAATCTTCTCATCCCTTTTATCCGTTTAATTCTTATGTCGTCACTTGACTATCGCTGTTTTCATTATAAAAGTATAGTGGGTGACAATCATCGTTGTTACAAGTGTTTGTGTGAGCGGTGTGGAGGTAATTGTAGCAATGGATTTTGTAATTGGTGTGAATTACCCATTAATACAAATCCAACTTCCCTTAAGGATTCCCAAGAATCTTCCGACTACCCTCCACAACCTCAGCCATCTTCACTCACTCAGCATAATTGCTTTAATTGTGGAGATCTGTTGGGAAATAATTCACTTTGTGAACACTGTTTTTGCAAAGGATGTGGGTTTACTCATGGACTTTGTACATGTTGCACTTCTGAAATCGGAAATACACTTGATTATCCAGATTTTCAAAACGATTTCAACCTTCCTCAGGATTCATTTTGGCAAGAACCGTGTTATCAAAACTTCAATGATTCATCATTTCAAAATATGCCAAATGATCTTTGTGAGTATTGTGGAGGTCCTCACCAAAGTTTTGATTGTCAAACAAGTAATATGCTTGTCTATGAGCATAGCCCTTGTGACAATTATGATTATTCTTATCATGACCAACCTCCACAGTATCAAACGATTCAAACTCAGCCTCAACCATCTCCTCAAGAATTATTCCAAGAAATTCAAGATGCAAGGAATAAACTTCAGGAGTTGGCTTTCAAAGATTTATTCCAAAAACTTCATGATGTGAGGAATGAACTTAATGATTTGGCTGTTAAAAATGCCCAAGATGATCGTCATGGTAAATCTATGGAAGATTTACTCGCCGAAGAACGAGCAGCACAAAGGCGTTTCCTATTTAATAAGGCTGCCATGCTCGATGACGAAGATGAAGACGACGAGGAGAGTACTATTCCTTTGAGCGATATCATTTCTCAACTCCCTCAGTCTATTGCAATCACATCATTCTTTCCAACTTTGGACCCCAAGGACTCTCTTATTATGGGGGATGAGCATATTAGCACTATTCCTGAAAAGGAATCGGACGAATTCATAAAGTCTAGTGCTGAGAACCTTATCCCAATCCCAAGTGAGTCTGAGGATATATCGGACAATGAATGTGATTTGTCTATTTGTGATGATTATCCTCTTGACATTGAGGATGATTTTTCCGGGATTTTCTCTAACCTACTTTTCAATTCCAATGATGATTTTTCCTATAGTGATGACGAATCACTTTCTGATGAGGACGTTCGAAATGAAAGTCTCAAAGTCTATTCGAATTCTCTTTTTGAATTTGATGACGAGTACTTCTCAAGCAACGTAAATCCTCTTTTTGATGAAGTGTTAGAGAACGATGAGGTCAAGGACTCTATTATTCATAAACTTAATGATGTGACCTCAATTTTTAATCCCGATATTGATAAGGACAATCTTTCTCCGACATATGTGACATTTCCTTCTGAGGATAGCCATTATATTGAATTCACATATGTCGTTCGAGTTTTTCTACCTTTCTTTACATATAAGGTAGCTTGTCCTTTCCTTCACTCGTTTTGGAGTGAAGACAAAGTTTTTGACCCCGGCATCTCAATTTATCATTCTTTTGAGCCGGATGTATCTCATCGGAGTGGAACTTTCAAGAACTTCATTGTTTATCCAAACATATTGAATGAAAGTCCGATTGAGATTATCTTTTCCACATGCTTCCCCAAGAACAAATGAATTTGGGGTCGAGTCAAGCTAGTGACTCGGTTAACAAAAATATTAGCATTTCATGAGGGACAACCCATGTTTCTGACTTCTTTCTATTTTCTGACACTAAGTGTGGGGGGATTCCTCTACTGTGCTTTGTTTGTGTGTTGTTTGCTCTTGTTTGCAGGTTTCCCTTAGATCGTGATGATTGATGCGCCTGTTTTCAATCCAGCCGCCCAATATCCGATCTTTTTGCTAACGATTATCTAGGGATATCTTTTTAATCCTGTTTGTGAAAAAAGAGATTTCTGTCACACACTTGGCTATTAGTATTACCTTTTTACGTTCTAAGTGTCGGCATAATGTACCTTCTAGTGCCCTAGTACCCCGTTTTGGCCAAAAGTTTTTTTTTTTTTTTTTTTTTTTTTTTTTTTTTTTTTTTTTTTTTTTTTTTTTTTTTTTAGATAAGAAATTGCAATAAAAAAAAGTGTTTAGTCTTGATTAGGTTAGAACAAAGGGAATCCCGACTCTGCCAGAGTGTTGATCTGGCTGCTTCCTTAACGATTAGACTAAGGTTTTACGATTTGTGCAAATGAAAATGCTAAGCGTAGAATAGTTGGTTTTCTTTAGAGCTTATATAAGTAATCTATGGCTTTTCCTCCCAGTAGCTCCTAATCTGACTTAATAAGTGCTTATTTTCAAACATTTGAACACACAAAATCATTGTCATACGATTCTGAAAAATACTAGTTCAAAGCTTTATTTAAACTTCGGAACAAGCATATGTCATAATAATGTAAAAGTTAAGTAATAAATGTATGTGCTAAAAAGCTACGGTTCAAGATCGGCCCTTGGATTCTTATTTCCGGAAGGCGTTTAGGTCTTGGCTACCCTCTTACACCGGCCCTTGGACCTCTAATTCAGGAATGTGTGAGGTCTTGGTCTAACACCCTTGGATCCTCATTTCAGGAATGTTTAGAGTCTTGGAACTCTCCGTTGTAACGGCCCTTGGATCCTTTATTCCAGAAGGTATAAGGTCTTGGTTCCCGTGAAACTCCGTTAGTTTATGTTGCACAAGTAAAAAAAAAAAAAAAAAAAATGAAAAAAAAAAAGATGAAAAGAATGAGAAAATGAAAAAAATAAAATAAAATGGAATGATATTGCAAAATGCAATAAGTTTTGAAACTTGCTTGTTGTAAATTTTAAATCTATCTTTTAACTAGTATTAGTCAAAATTTTATAAAAACATCGATTTTTGTGATCAAAATTTTGAAAATAAGCACAGTCACCTAACTTGAATAATTGTGGGAGTGAAAAGTTAAGTCTCGGCTTACATAGATTATTAGTATAAGTAGTGTTAGCATTTTACAAAAGCATTTGCACATTGAGTTTAAGCTTAGTTGGGAGTATAAAAAAGAGGATGACAATTTTAATTCCCTGGAGACACCCATTTTGTGTGAATCCCGTTCCATGATACCATTTTTGGAAATCAAGCGTGTTATATATTTTGTTCTAAGTTTAAATTTCTGGCATTGTGTAAAAAAAATCAAAATGGGGTATACTTGGTATTCTTTTGATCCTTTCATTACTTTATATGATCGGATTGCTAGGGACTAGCAATAGTTTAGTGTGGGGGATTGACGAGTGTGTCAATACTCATCATTTTATACCCATAAAAGACATAAAAATGACCAAAAAACACCCAGATTATACTGCAGATATCCTTGGTTTGTGTTTTTATGTGTTTCAGGTACAAAAGGATCGAAAATGGGCAAAAACCGAGCACAAGATTGGAATATCATCAAAAGCCGATGCCGGGAAAGGAATTTATGAGTTTGGACCGGGATATTGCTCAAATTATCAAAGTCAACTTCCAAGAATATTGAAATGTCACAAATAGCCCTTGGAGATGATTTTCAGAAAATACAAGATTGGTCCCTGAAGTTTGAAATTTGACAGAATTGGTCCTTAAGCCTTAAAACTATTCCAATTCTAATCCTAACTTTACTAAACCCAGCCCACACCAAATTAAACACCCAGCTATCCTAACCCAGCCCACACCATAAAATAAACCCAAGCCCAACCCTACAACCCGACCCACCTTCCTTAGCTAATACCAGGTTTGACTCAAAGTCAAATCCTTCTTCCCTCAAAACTAATACCCGCCAAACCATACCACCTCCCACCTCACCTTATCCCTGACAAATCCACCCTCTCCAAAGCTTCTTCTACACTTCACCTAACAAACCAAGAAGCATTAAATGCTTCGTTCCCATCAGTTCAGAACCAAGTGGTTTTTCCCACTATTACAATTTTGGCGCCAAAATTGGTTTAGACGACTGAGATGATTTCATACCTATCCAAGGGTTCAGAATGGGTCAGATAAGAAGATAGAAGACGTCCTAGCTTCAGTTTAGTATAAATAGGGCATTTTGTAGCCTTAATTTGGCATGTAGATAATTAGTTTAGTCGTATTTTTAGTTTAATGTTTCAATTAATGTAAACTTTAAGTTTCAGTATTAATTCAAGTCCTTTTTAAGTTATTTGTTCTAATTTAAGCTAGTATTGTATTCAGTTTTAAGTTTAATAAAAGTTCAAGTGTTATTGTTAATTCGTATTAAGCTATTCAGTTGATAGAAATCAACCATAAGCCTCAGTACCATTCATATAAGCTTATTCAAGCTTATTGTAGCTTGTTGTAAGCTTATATTAGATTCAATCAGTTTAATTCTCAAAATCACCAAAAAGTCATTAAAAGTCAAAGTGGTGGTCAAATAAGCTGTGGATGAAAAATAAGCTGATAGGATAAGCTCAATGGGATTTCTGGGTGATATTGACAAGCTAGGCTTGTTGGGTGATCACTAATTCAGTCATGTTCTTAAGCCAAGTACAATTGTAAGCTTAATCTTCAAATTTTTGCATTCTACTGTACTACTGCTTATTTCACTGCTTATTGCTTTCTATTTGCTTATCTGTCCAATTTGAAGTATTTTTAGGCTAGTGTTGATAGATAGTGTAAGCTTGCTCTCATTTTTACTTAATAGCTTAAAAACAGTCCAAAATAGCTAAATCTGGTGCAGCTTAATTTGTGCTTATTTCTATTTTGGAAAGTGCTTATATCAGCTTAAACAAGTTAGTAATTCAATAAATAGTCAAGATCATTAGGTATTCTGGTCATTCCTAGTTTTAATTTCATAACAGTCAACATAAAGGACTGTTTGGCTTTATGGGTGAAAATGGGTAAAAAGCTGTTTACTGTTCATTTGCTAGATAGTGAGTTTTGGTTGAGCTTATCTAAGGTATTATAAGCTGCTTCTAGTTTGCCTTTAGTACTTTTGAGCACTTTTGTGATTTCTAGTAGGATAGGTGAAAATTGGTTCACAACTGCTTCTTTTAAGCTCTCCAATAAGCCAAGCTTATTATGACCAACTTTTGGCACCTTTGAGTCACATATAGGTGGTAAAGTAGGGAAACCTAGTTTGGCCACATCTCCTTGAGTCTTGTATAATCTGAGTTCCCAAAAACCCAAGTTTGCACAATAGATCCATATATGCAGTCTGCATAATTTTTCTAGACCCCATATAAGTGCTTATTTGTTCTATTTAATGTCTGGTTTTCAGTAATCAAGTAGATTGCTAGTTGATCTTTGCTTATTTCCAAGATCAGCCCCTTACCTAGCTTATTTGAGCTTTGAAATTAAGCTCAAAAGTTGCCTGATCAACACAATTAACACTGAGTCATCAGTGCTGAATTGTGTTTACTGAGCTATTTCTCAGCTTATTTTTAAGCAACAAATTAGCTTCTTTTGGTCTGATTTTTGGTTTCTAAGATCCTCAGTAGGTGAACTTTAAGTGGCATCAGCTTTTGTGGTGTTTAGTTGTCATCTAAGTGCTTAAATATAAGCTTGAACTTGCCTAGGTTGACTGCATATGCCCTGTGCATCAGTCATCTCATTTGCTTATTTGATCTTTGATCAGTGCTTATTTCTGAGTTCTTGTGGCTTATTCAGTCTTCATTTTAGCTTATTGTTGGTTGCTTAGCTTGTTTCAGTTTGCTTTAGCTTATTTAAATAGCTTATCAGTCCTTTCATTGAAAAGCTTGGGCTATTTCTCTTTTAAACCAACTGATCAGCCACTTGGCTTATTTGTGAGCTTAATTGAGGTTTTCAAAAATAGTAGCTTTTGTAAAAATTGCTTATTGGTGAGTGCTTAATCAGTTTCTAAAGTAAAAATCCAAAAAGAAAATAAAAAAAGCAAAAAGGCAAAACTGGGATTCGAACCCCAGTCTCTTGACTCACAACACAACACACTCACCAACTGCCCTTGGGTCTTTTTCAGTTAGACCTTGCACCCTTTTATATTTAACCCACTTTTTCATTTAAGCTATCCGAACCATTTTGCTTATTACCAGCTTATCCCAATAAGCTGGCACCTTTGTAGTATTTTTCCTAGGATTGTTTTAGCATCAAGTAATTTCACAAAAAATTTCATAATTTTCAGAATAGTTTAAGTATTTTTAATTTATTTTTTCTTTTATATTTAGTTTTTAATTCATAATAAAAAATATAAAAATCAGAAAAATACAAATCTTTTTTCTAAAATTTTCTTTTGTCATATAAAACTTGGGAAAAATAGATTTGGACCCGTAGAGTTAATATTTTATCAATTTGACGTTTTAGGCTCGGGTATTTCCCGGTTTAGTTACGTTTCTAGAATTCTTTTGCGTTTTTTATTACGTAAGCCTTAGATAACCATTTTAATTGCCTTTTAAGTTGTTTTTTTTATTGTTTATCAATTTTAGTTAAAAATCCAAGAATCTCTTTTATATCCATTCACTACACGATTCACGATCCAAAATCATAAATTCCATTCAATCCTTCGTTGGGGAAAACGACTCGGGTTTACATATTTCCTTTGTAAATCCTTGATAGAAAATACGTGTTGATTTTAACGAATCACCCTTTTTGTCAAAACAAAAAGAAGATATGCGTTGCGGAATGTGATGAACATTTCTTGGTTATTACTCCCCCTAATTTGGAGTACCAAGAATGATGCAATAATTTTGAGAACTTTAAAAGCTCCCCCTTGGATTATACTCCCCCTAATTTGGAGTTCCAAGTTCATGATGTATGAATGAACCTACAAAACAAAAGTTAGTGTATGATATGCTCCCCCTTGATTAATACTCCCCGTTACTAGGGTACTAATGTATATGATTCAAGGTATATGTATGCTACAAAACAAAGTTAGTTGTGTGTAAATCAATTCAACCAAGTAGCATAATGCTTATGTAATGATTCAACCAAACATGTAGTTTAACCCGTTTGACTTTAAAAGTCAACTAACCAAAATAGTTCAATCCAATCACAAATATCAAACAAAGATACTTTAACCAACCATATATATAATCAACCAAAATATTATGCCAAATAGTGATCACCCATAAGCATAAATATAACATCCATTAATTGAAAATTTGTTTGTGAACAAAAGTCACAAAACATGATGTTACAAGAAAAACTTAAACAAATCCTAAAAAGTCCTAAAAGTTCCTATAAAAGGAAACTAGGAAGAAATTAAAAGCTCCTATTGTGGAGGATGCGAAAGCTCATTAAGGCGCTCGAGAATGTGGTTCAAAATGAATCGCATTTCATTTTGCAATTCAAGAACCGAGCTGTTGGTCCGTTGAACCAAATGAGCGGTCCTCTCACACATGATACAATCATGTCTTGGAGGTGGAAGGTTTGGTTCTTGAGTTGGTGGTGGTGGTGGTGGTTGGTTGTTTGATGGTGGAGGTGGTGGAATGTAGTTTGGGGACATAATGGAGGCCATCAAAGTGGATTGGAGGTCCATAGCCTCATGTAGGTGGGAATCCACCATGTTTGAGAAAGCATAGAGGCGGTCCAACTCTTCGTTGATTTCTTGTTGTGATTGGGGTTGGTTGTCCCACATTGCCTCATCAATGGGGTTGAGTGTGGATGTTGGTGAGGGTTGTTGAGGTTGTTGTTGTGGTGGCTCTTGGTCACGGTATAAAGGACCGTGGATATCCTGATAAATGGGATGGAAGAGGAGAGGTTGTTGACCTTCAAAGTTCATAGAAGGAGGATTGGTAGTTCTTGTTGGAAGGAATTCCAAAGTTTCAAGATATGGGTGTGGTGAGGTTAGTGGAGTAGCAAATAACTCCATTGGTTGTAGTTTGGGTGAGTGTGATGGTGATGGAGATCTAACAGGATGTGATGGAGCGGGTGGTGGTGTGGTGGCTATTGGAGTGATTGTTGGTGGTGAAGTATGGATGACTACATTTGATGGTGTGGGTGTGGAGAGTGTGAGGAAATTCTCATCGGCTATGGGTGAAGAGATGTTGAGAGGTGATGACTCCTCTGATGAAGTTGCCAAGTTTACAAAACAACACTGTTTAACACTTATGCGAGCAGTTCTGCGTGGTGGTCTGTTGGTGGAAGAGTTGTTGGATTTTGTCATGGTTAAAATGTGAAGGATTGCAAACAAGTACAGAGATGATACTTAGAGTTGATGGTGAAGGTGTGAGTTTTGATCAAGCAAATGTTCCATTTTATAGGCAGGAAGGATTATGGAAATTGGTGTTTGGATTTGATGTTCATCCATAGAAGGATTGAGGTTCCTAATGATTTGGAACAAAAAATTATGCTAGTCACATCATCTAAGTCAACCCATTGAAATGAGGTTGAGTAAAGGGTTGAAGATATGTAGTAAATGCAAGGTTTGAGTGGGAAATCTAATGATTTGATGTTTCCACGGATTGCAAGGAACCAAATTGAGGGTTCCTTGCTTGTTACAGAAAGGTAACTCAAATGGAAAATTTGAATATTCAAATTTTGGTTGGAAATGGAATTCTTATTATTCTAAGTGTTCCTAAATCATCCTAATGTGCCTAATGATCAGTAGAATAATCCTAAGAACTAGAATCAATGATCTAAGGATCGGGATTAGTCAGGAATTTTGAAAAAGTTACTATTGGAGTTGGCGGATCCAATCGATAACAAAGGCGGAACCAAAATTTTAGGCTCGGAATCCGCAGAGTGAAGATTGGCGGAGCCAAAGTGCTCAACAGACGGAACCCATAACTTGGTTCCGCCATATCCGCCATATGAAAGTGTTATTTCTTAACAGAGAGATTGTCATATTTTTCGTTACCCGTTCAAATCCCGAAAATTCTCCTAAAACATATGTAACTACTAATATGTGATAGAATAAAATCAAAAATACAGGTTTTAACACACGTTTACGCATAGATTAATCCGATGACAGTAACTTACCATAAAAGGAGGTTAAGCCAAATGGTGGCTTAAGCATTAACAATTGATAACATCACGTGTTATCGTCCTGAAAAGTTATGTTAGTTCACAGAAATATATCATACAAACATAATATTCTAAGAATATAAGAATTCAACACATCATTGTCTTGGAATTGTCTAATACCAAACATCCCCTAGCCCTCACTTCTTGCTAAGCTTCTTGTGGAGCTTCATGACCCACCGTCCAAGATTCTTCATCATTCCTCGAGTTTGACGAAACTCCTCAGATTGGTTGTCGATGGGAGGTAGTTGACTCATATACTCGGGTGGAGGAATCCTAGAATTTGGCAAACCATCATCCTCGCTAACTGATGATGATAGAGGATGAGCTCGTTTTCCCTTTGCTACGGCTACCCTATGATCACTAAGTGGAACAAAGGTGTGTTTAATCTCGGTGTAGTCGGGAACAAAACCTCTAGCATTTCGAGGGATGGGTGCAAAGGCTCTATAAAGACGGGTGAGAAGCATCCCGTAGGGCATGGCGGTGGTGCCTTGAACCGGAATATCGGCCATTCTTTTGGCGATATAGTAGGCGAGGTTGAATGGTCGGTGGTTTGACACACAATAGAGCATGTAGCAAAGACTTGCGTTAACATGGTCTCTATTTCCTATGGTGCTAATCACGTTTGCCCTTAGAACTTCCTTGAGCTTTTTGAATTGGGGCCTAAGTTCGTTTAGCTCCATGTTAAACGGATCACGATTTACCTCTTTTCCTCGACTAGTCCTAGTGTGGGAGGTTCTAGGAACAAAAAGATGAGCACGGATGTCCTCTTTTGAGATTAAAGGTGTGTCATATGGATGCGTACGATCAAGGTTGGAGTCGAGGATGGACAATGACCATTTGTCCGAATAGAAACAATCTCCATGACTTGGAACACCTAAGACATCTCAAAATTAATCTAAAGGGATGTTGAACTGAGCTTGGTTTATTTTGAAATGAACATTCATGTAGCCATAATCATTTTTGCTAAGACCTACAGTTGCATAGAATTCAAGTATGAATCTGGGGATTATGAGTTCATCAATGTCTAGGAGACAATCGAATCGAATGGCGGCAAGTTGTTCTCTAAGGATGGTTCCTTCTAGGAATGAGGGATCTACGGTTCTACCCTCATGTACATAGCGTTTTTCTAAGGATTTAAAGATTTCAACTTGTTTCTCACTAAGTCCTTTGGTTTTGTGATGTTTAGGTAGGTATTTGACGGTGTCTTTGTGATCATAATAAGTCGCGGGAGGCATGATGATCCTAGACACGAAAATTACATAGTTTAGTTAAACTATTGAAAATACGTATATAAATTTCTAGTGTGTGCCTATATGGGGACAATGTGGAGGTGCAGTTATCTCGACTCCTTTTAATGCATGAAAATTTTGTTAATGCAAGTTTTATAACGAAATTAGAGATAACCCAAACGCTCCTACTTCAATGTATCTACGATTGAATGTACCCGAAAATACATATTAGTTATGTATTCCCTTTAGCATTCAAGAGACATTATGCAAGTGATGTGTAAAAACATAACGTTTTTGTATTTGTATGAACAATGTTCAAAAACCGTTTTTCCTAGTCGTGAGAAGATTTTGATAACAATTTCTCATGGGGTTTTTGAAGAATTATGATAATGTCCTACAAGATGCAATTCCTAACTAAGGAAAACATGATTTTTAATGCAATTCAGTAAATATGTTTCATGATTTTGCTAAGAATATGCATAAACCCCAAGTTTTGATTTTGTGCATGAAATAGAAATCCTAGACTCAGATCAGGAATGTAGATGTGATTAGGATACTTATAGAGATGATTAGAGCACAAATTGATGGAAGGAGATGACCTAAATTGTGAGTTTGGTTGATTTTGAGTCGAGTTCCAGTAGGTGGTATGTTTTTGGGAGTTGTGATATACAGTACATGTTGTTTATTTAATATACTAAAAAACTGACTCAGGGATCCGCGAATCTGGCGAAACCAAAACAAGGGGTCTGCCCTTGTTGTCGGTTGGTTCCGTGGATCAGTCTGAGATTTTTGGTTTTTGGTTAATTTAAGGTTTAAGCCAAGGTTTTATCTACTCACTAGGTTCCATTAGTCCTAAACCAAGTCTAAGAAAGTTAAAGGGTGCTCTCTTAAGAGGTTTAGTGAGAATATCGGTAATGTTGTCCTCTGAGGAAACTTTCTCGATTGAGATGTTTCCCTTCTGAACATTGTCGCGTAGGAAATGATGACGTATTTCTAGGTGTTTGGTTCTAGCGTGTTGGACTGGATTTTTTCTAAGGTCGATAGCTCCTTTGTTGTCGCAAAGAATGTGAATGTCATTGAGTTAAATTCCATAGTCGACAAGAGCTTGTTTCATCCACAGTGCTTGTTGACACGCCTCTCCTGCAGATACGTACTCGGCTTCAGTTGTTGATATTGCTAGGGCCGTTTGCTTCTTGGCAAACCATGAGGTGACACAATGCCTAACAAAAGTACAAATACCACTTGTGCTTTTTCTATCGACATAGTCACCGACATGTTCTGAGTCGGCATACACTATGGTCTCCATTCCCGTTCCTTTGGGATACCATAATCCTAAATGTGTAGTACCTTTAATATATCTAAATATCCGTTTAACGTCCTCAAGATGGGATGTTTTGGGATCTTCTTGAAAGCGTGCACACAGAAAAATACTAAACATAATGTCCGGTCTACTAGCCGTGAGGTAGAGTAAGCTACCAATCATTCCTCTATATTTAGTGCTATCTACGGATTCACTTTCGTCATCCTTAGTGAGTTTGGTTTCGGAAGACATTGGTGTTTTCATAGGTTTGGAGTCTTCAAGACCAAATTTCTTAAGCATATCCCTTATATACTTAGATTGGTTGAAGAATATCCCATCTTCTAATTGTTTTATTTGGAGACCTAAGAAAAAGTTTAGTTCCCCCATCATACTCATTTCAAACTCATCATGCATGATTTTCGAAAATTCATCGCATAACTCTTGACAAGTTGAACCGAATATAATGTCATCCACATATATCTGGACTATGATAATATGTGATCCCTTTTTCTTGGTGAAAAGAGTGTTGTCTACTAGGCCCATGGTATACTTATGGTCAACTAGGAAAGTCTTAAGTCATTAATAAAACCATTTAGAAAAGCACTTTTAACATCCATTTGAAATAGTTTAAAGTCGTGTGCACATGCATATGCAAGTAATATTCTAATTGACTTAAGCCTAGCGACGGGTGCAAATGTCTCATCGTAATCTATACCTTCTTGTTGATTGTAGCCTTGAGCTACTAGCCTAGCTTTGTTTCTAGACACTACTCCATTTTCATCCATTTTGTTCCTAAACACCCATTTAGTTCCAATTATGGTTTGATTTTGAGGTTGAGGGACTAATGTCCAAACGTCATTTCTAACAAATTGGTTTAATTCTTCTTGCATCGCTATGACCCAAGATTCATCTTTTATGGCTTCATTAACATTTTTAGGTTCAATAGTTGAAACAAAACAAAAGAAATATCTTTCGTTTTGGACTTTTGACCTTAAGGTTCTTTCGTTAATTTTTCCTATGAAGTTGTCTAATGGATGACTTTTGGATTCTTTGATGTTGACTATTTCTATTTTTACCTGTTCGTCTTCTTTATCATTTTCTATGTTTTCTTGGTTTTCAACCATTTGACTTTCAACTAAGTCATCATCTACCAAAGGTGATGTCTTAGAGGGAGGTGGACTTTCGTCGAATGTTACGTTCAACGATTCCTAGACTCTTTGAGGTTTCTTTGTTCAAAACTATGTAGGCTTTACTATTATGCGAATACCCAAGAAATACACCTTCATACGACTTTGGGTCGAACTTGGTGAGATAGTCCTTAGTGTTTAAAATGAAGCACTTGCTTCCAAAAACTCTAAAATATCATAAATTAGGCTTTTTGCCTCTATATAACTCATATGGAGTCTTTTTCAAGAATGGTCTAATTAATACTCTATTTAAAATGTATGTGGATGTATCAACGGCGTGACACCAAAACTTTTGTGGTATGTTTTGTTCATTTAACATTGTTCTACTCATTTCTTGAATTGCCCTATTTTTGTGTTCTACTACACCATTAAATTGAGGAGTTCGATGAGCCGAGAAATTATGTGTTATGCCATTAGCATCACAAAAAGCTCCGAATTGGATTTCGTTATCAAATTCACGACCGTGGTCGATTCTAATAGACACAATGTTATTTCCTATTTGATTTTAAATTTTCTTACTTAGAATTTTAAATTTATCAAATGCCTCGTTTTTAGTTTTCAAAAACTTAGTCCAAGTATACCTAGAGTAATCATCTACTATTACCAAAGTATAGAAGTTTCCCCCGTAACTTTGTATAGCGGATGGATCAAACAAATCCATATGTAACAATTCTAGACACCTAGATGTAGACACCATGTTTTTAGCCTTATGGCTATTATGAACTTGTTTCCTAATTTTGCAAGCATCACAAAAGTGTTGGTCGTATTTCAACTTGGGTAGGTTCCTAATGAGTTCCTTAGATGATAAGGATTGGATTAGCCTCATATTGGCGTGACCTAAACGTCTATGCCATAGAGTTGAATTTTCATCCAGAGAGGTGAGACAAAGTTTGACTTTAGGTGTTTTGTCTAATTTCATAACGTAAACGTTTTCTTCAAAACACCTTTTCCTACGGTTATGCCATCTTTAAGTATTTTACTTCCATTTTCACTGAAAAGGACGTTATACTTTTTGCGGCATAATTGACTAATACTAAGTAAGTTAAATCCTAAGTTATCTACATGAGCAACATCATCAATAGTGAGAGAGTCATGAGAGATTGTACCTTTTCCGATGATTTTACTTTTAATCTTGCTACCGAATGTGACATTACCTCCGTTGTACACTTGGTAGGTTGAGAAAAGGCTTTTTTTTCCCGTCATATGTCTTGAACACCCACTATCTTTGATCCACTCGTCCGGTTCTAACCCGACTTTCAAGCACACCTAAGTTAAAGAAAAACTTAAGCGTTTGGTCCCCAATATCTCATGGGTCCATTTGGGTTAAACATTACATTATCATGGTTCATGTATGGAAATGGTAGACAAGTGTTCCATGGCATGTAGTTGGGACCTTGATAGTTCCTAGACATGTTTTAGTTCCAACTATTTTGATGATGGTGATGTGAATTAAAGTTACTCTTAGGAAAGGGGTGTTTGGGAAAACTAGTTTTAGGTCTCTGTTGAACCGTTTTAATCCTAAACTCATTTTTAACTTGACCTTTTCCTATAGTAACTGCTGGTCTTTGTTTGTTAATAGTTGTGCTAGTGCTAGGTTTTCTTGTGACTTTAACGAACTCAGTACTATCCGAAGTACAAATCTTCTGTTCAGCAACAGTACCCGCAGACCCTTTGATCACTACTGGTGGAACCAAATTTTTGGGTCCGCCAGATCCGTGGGTGTCTAACTTTGTTGGAACAGTTTCTTGTACTTTCACTATTTGTTTCATAAAGTCATTTAAATTTCCTGATTTCATGAATCCTAGTCCGGTTTTATCATGAGGCAACTTTTGAATTTGCATTAACTCATCTGCTAAACAAATGTTTTTATCAAACCTTTTAAACTTAGAGTTTTGTTTGATAAGATCTTCCTGTGTGGTTTTAAGTGTTTCTAATTCTAGTTTAAGTTCCTGACATGAGACACATGTTTCTTTAACACTTTTACCCTTTTCTGATCGTATCTCTTTTTCTTTTAACCAATAGACTTCGTTTTCTAAAAGTGTCGTTTTGGTTTTTAAGAACTTATTTTTGTTTATGATTTTTAGAGTAATATCACACAGTTTGTTATATTCTACTTCTAAGGTTTCATCATCAATAGAGGAATATGACGAGTCAGAATGTACCTCTTCTGAGTCATGAGCCATGAGAGCAACTTCGTCACTGTCACTCCAAGCTCCACTAACGAATGCTTTTTGAGACTTGTTCTTTGGAGGCTTTGGACAATCTCCTATTAGGTGACCGGAATCCCCGCACCTAAAACACTTCCTATCTATTTTTCCTTTCCTATCATCACGGTCTTTCCGGAAGGATTTCTTTTCTTCACGAGGTTGTCTTACGAACTTTCCTCGTCTCCTAAAGAACTTTTTGAAATCTCTAACGGCCATGGCATACTCTTCGTCTTCACTACCCGAACTAGACTCTTCATCACTTGATTCTACTTTAGCTTTTAAGGCAATGGACTTCATCTTCTCCTTTTTGCCTTTAACTATTTCTGAGTCTTTTTCCATCACCATCTCGTGAACTTTGAGATTTCCGATGAGCTCGTCAAGTGTCATGCTTGAAAGATCCTTGGATTATTCAATAGCCGTCACCTTTGCTCTCCACTTCGGATGAAGTGCTCTAAGAAATTTTCTGACAAAGTTCTTACTAGAAAAAGATTCATCAAGTGCTTTGAGAGAAGTAATTATAGTATTAAACCTAGCAAAAGCACTATCAATAGTCTCATCTTCAGAGATAACAAATTGTTCATATTGTTGAACAAGAAGATCAATTTTGTTATCTTTGACTTGTGAGTTCCCTTGATGAGTGATAATCAATGATTGCCAAATATCTTTAGCCGTTTTACACATAAAAACTCTTTCATATTCTTTCTTAGGTAAGGCATTATAAAGCATCATTTTGGCATCATTATTTTTGGCAATCAGCTTCTTTTGCTCATCACTATGACGAGTAAGAGAAGTACCCTCATCCCGACCATCTAATATATTTGATATAGGTTTATTATCACCTTCTACAATAATATACCACAAATCTATATCCTTTGACTTCACATAAGTTTCAAAGCGATTTTTCCAATATATAAAACTATTTGATTCAAATAGTGGTGGTCTTTGCATAGATTTCCCTTCTTTGAAAATTTCAAAATCCATTGATCGTTTCAAGTTTTAAAATACAATATATTTGAAAATCTTGAGTAACGTAGCTCTGATGCCAATTGTGGAAAACTAGAAGGGGGTTGAATAGTTTTTACCGTTTTAAAATTTTCTTTGCTTTGTATACTTAACGTGATTTCAAAGTAAAGTAAACAATCAAGCAATATATATAAAGCAAGTAAGGAAAGGAATGATCAAACCACACAACACGGATGTTTATAGTAGTTCGGCTACAAGGACTCTCTTCCTTGCCCTACTCCACTCCTCGAGCCTCTAACTCAAGAGTTTTTCTTCACTAAGAAACAAGCTCCCTTCTAGGCGGAGAAAACCTTTACACGTCGCTTACTCTTTATCCGGTACTAAGCTAAACACCGAGTTCTTTACAAGGGTACAACCACTCCCGTTGGTTCTTTAACAAGGGTACAACCACTCCCGACACTCTATGTGTTTTGAGGACTAAAACACTAACCAAACTCTACTGAATGAATGGTATAGACAATGATATGTGAAAACTAACTAATCACACAATATCTAAATGTCAAGACTTGCAACACTGTGTTGAAGCTTGTAAGCTTGATCTTCTTTGCTACAAAAGAAAGATCACCAAGAATGTAATGAATGAATGTAATGGATTAGTAATGTACAAATGAATGAATATATAATTTAAGCTATATGAGTGATGATGGTGCTTGAATGATCAGCTTGCTATTTATAGGCAAACAGATCAAACAGGCGGCGGATTTGGCGGAACCAAACTAAGAGATCCGCCAGTTATATGGTTTGGTTCCGCCGGGACATGCCAGCTAAGATTTCAACAAATCTTTTCATATCTTGCCATATCTACCAAAGTCAACTCCTTTGCTTCAAGATCTCTACAAGATATCTTACAGATCCTCAAGATATCCTAAAGATATCAAAATGAGGTATGCCATGATGTCATGTTAATATTTCTAATTTAAAAAATAAAAATAAACATGTAAATGTATATATGTATGTAATGTAATTCCTAGTGATCTTGTAATGTGTAAATGTATTTTAAAAGACTTGTTACTATAAATGTAAAAGACTTTAACTTATATCTATGATTTGCTAAAGATAAACCTTATAATTGTCATTAACAAAATAAAGCAAAGATCGTAAAATATAAATAACGTTTTTAGGACGATATTTTTATTAACAGATAGATTAAAACTTGATTAACATTTACAAATTACTGGGGAATTTTACAGGTTGCTACAGTACCTTCCTGTCAAACTGAATTCCGTCCCGGAATTTAAGTCTAAGGTACTTGTCAAGGTTGTCTATGGAGATAAATGTGGGTATTTGTCGCGAATTTGGTCCTCACGCTCCCAAGTATATTCTGGTCCTCGTTTAGAGTTCCATCGAACCTTGAAAATTGGGATACGGTTTTGCTTCAACTGTTTTACCACTCTGTCCATTATTTCCACTGGTTCTTTCGTAAATACGAGTTTGTCATCAAGTCAGATCTCTTTCATTGGGATGACAAGAGATTCATCTGACAGGCATTTCTTTAGGTTCGATACGGGAAATGTATTGTGTACTCTGTTGAGTTCCTCTGGGAGCTAAAGTTTATAAGCCACTGGACAAATCCTTTCCAGGATTTTAAATGGTCCGATGTACCTAGGGTTTAACTTTCCACGCTTTCTGAAGCCTACCATTCCTTTCCATGGAGAAACTTTTAACATAACCCGATCTCCAACCTGGAATTCCATCGGTTTTCGCCTCACATCGGCGTAACTCTTTTGTCTTTCTCGTGTGGCTTACAGTCGTTGCCTGATCTTAAATATCTTTTCTGTTGTCTCATGGATAAGTTCAGGTCCTATGAGTTGTACATCACCTACTTCAGCCCAACAAACAGGTGATCTGCATTTTCGGCCATAAAGTGCTTCAAATGGCGCCGCCTTGATACTGGCGTGATAGCTGTTGTTGTAGGAGAATTTTGCCAACGGCAAGTGTTTTTCCCAACCTTTTCCGAAGTCAATTACACATGCCCGAAGCATGTCCTCTAAGGTTTGGATTGTCCTTTCACTCTACCTATCAGTCTGTGGGAGATATGCGGTGCTCATATCTAAACAGGTACCAGGAGCTTTCTGCAGAGTCTGCCAAAATCTAGAAGTAAATTGGCTATCTCTATCTGAGATAATGGAGATTGGCACTCCATTTCGGGACACTATTTCCTTCAAATACAACTGTGCGAGAGTGCTCATCTCGTCAGTTTCCTTGATTGGTAGGAAATGAGCAGACTTGGTGAGACGATCAATGATGACCCAGATGGTGTCCAATCCAGTTGACGTCTTTGGTAATTTGGTGATGAAGTCCATAGTAATTCATTCCCATTTCCATACTGGAAGTTCGGGTTGTACAAGTAAACCTAACGGCTTTTGATATTCCGCCTTTACTCTGGAGCAGGTCAAACATTTCCCAACATACTCGGCGATGTCGGCCTTCATGTTTGGCCACCAATAGAGTTTCTTGAGATCCATATACATCTTGTCAGAACCCGGGTGAATTGAGTACTTGGATTTGTGGGATTCATGCATAGTAACGTCATGTATACCTCCGTAGAGTGGAACCTAACTTCTTTCTTTGAAACAAAGCATTCCGTCTGATCTCTTCACAAAACCATTCTCATTCTCTGGCATACCGTGAATTCTTTCACTGGGTATGTTCTCTTCCCTGAGAGCTTCAGATTGAGCTTTGAGGATCTGTGATGGAAGGGGTGAACAAATGGTCATTCCCAGAGATCGAACTCTGAGAGGTTTAATTTTTTCCTTTCTGCTCAAGGAATCAGCCACAACGTTTGCCTTCCCTGGGTGATAGCGAATTTCACAATCGTAGTCATTGAGCAAGTCTAACCATCGTCGTTGTCTCATGTTCAACTCCTTTTGATCCAGGATGTGTTGAAGACTTTTGTGATCGGTGAATACCGTGCATTTGGTGCCGTACAGGTAATGTCTCCATATCTTAAGAGCAAAGACTACTGCCTCTAATTCCAGATCATGAGTTGTATAGTTTTCTTCGTTCTTTTTGAGTTGTCGAGAAGCATAGGCTATGACTTTGCTCCTTTGCATCAGTACTGCGCCTAATCCGTGGTGTGACGCATCGCAATACACTACGAAGTCTTCACTTCCTTCGGGTAGCGCTAAGATTGGTGCTTCATAGAGTTTTTGTTTCAAGAGTTGGAAAGTTGACTCTTGTTTTTCTTCCCAGTTATACTTCTTGTTCTTCTGGGTCAGTTCTGTCAGAGGCTTGGCGATTTTTGAGAAATCTTCTATGAATCTTCTGTAGTAACCGGCAAGACCTAAAAATTGGCGTATCTCTGTTGGGTTTGTAGGAGATGCCCAATCTTTAACTGCCTCAATCTTGGCAGGGTCTACGTGGATACCTTGACTGTTGATAACATGACCAAGAAATTGTACCATTGGAATCCAAAAATCACATTTAGAGAACTTAACGTACAACCTTTCCTCTTTGAGTAACTCTAAGATGGTTCTCAAATATTCAGCATGTTCTTCCTTGCTGCGAGAGTAGATTAGAATATTGTCTATGAACACGATCACGAATTTGTCCAAGTATGGTTTGCATACTCGGTTCATCAAGTCTATGAACACTGCAGGTGCATTGGTTAGACCAAATGGCATCACCTAAAATTCGTAATGTCCATACCGCGTTTTGAAAGCTGTTTTAGGAATGTCTTCTTCTTGGACTCTTAGCTGATGATATCCCGACCTCAGATCAATTTTCGAGTAGACACTCGATCCTTGTAACTGATCAAACAAATCATCGATCTTGGGTAATGGATATCGATTCTTCACGGTGAGTTTGTTCAACCCTCTATAATCAATACACATTCGGAACGTTCCATCTTTCTTCTTGACGAATAAGACCGGAGCTCCCCAAGGTGATGAACTCGGTCAGATGAATCCCTTATCTGATAGCTCTTTCAATTGCTCAAATAACTCTTTCATTTCAAAAGGTGCCAACCTATAGGGTGCTTTTACGAGTAGTGCCGCCCCAGACATTAAATCGATCTGAAATTCTACTTGACGGACGGGTAGAATACTGGGCAAATCTTCCGGAAATACTTCAGACAAATCTTTGACAACTGGCACTTCTTCAATTCGTTTCTCTTTCAATTCATTTTCCGTCACTTGAACCAAAAACACGTGACATCCCTTGTTCATATACTTCACCGTCTTGATATACGAGATAATGCTAAGTCGAGTTCTACTTTGATCGCCACAAACAATAAGAGTTTCACCATTGAGTGAAATTTGGATGACTTTCTCGTCACAGATGATTCTAGCATGGTGCTTGGATAACCAATCCATGCCAAAGACGACGTCAAAACTACCAAGTTGAATAGGCATGAGATCGATGGGAAAAGGTTTGTTTAGTAAGGTTAAGGTGCAACCTTGGATTACCGTATTGGTGCCTATTAGGTTCCCGTTAGCTATTTCAATTTCGTACGTCGTGTCTAGTTCTATTGGGGTAATGTTAAGCAGAGAAGCAAATGAAGTAGACACAAAGCTCTTATCAGCTCCGGAATCAAATAATATTTTAGCACTTTGTTGGTTAAGTAAGAATGTACCCGTGACTACGCCAGGATCCTGCGGTGCATTTCCGTCACCTAGTACATATGCTCTCCTACGAGCAGCGTTGTTCTGATTAGTATTCTGTCTTGGGCAGTAGGTATTGTAGTGCCCCTTCTCGCCACACCTGTGGCACACTATTGCTATCGGTTGTAAATTTTCACCAGTGGCTCTACAGTCACTAGTTCTGTGGCCTATTTTTTGGCACTTTCCGCATTTGGTAGGACAAGGCCCGGTGTGATGCATTCTGCATTGGTTACACGGGGGTAGTGTTCCGGTATAACCTTTTCTGTCAGTTGGTGCAGCAACATAAGCCCTGGCAGCTTCCTGTCTGCGATTCTGTTGGTGGTGGTAGTTGTTGCGATTTGACTGATAATTACGGTTATGGTGGTTGTTGTTGTTGTTGTTGTTGTTGTTGTTGTTGTTGTTGTTGTTGTACCTGTTGTTGTTGTGAGTAGTGGTTCCTCGATCATCCAACTTTCGCTTATGATCATTGTTTCTGGATGTAGGACCCCGTTTAATTTCCCGATCTAGTAATCGTTGTGCAATTGTGATGGCTTCTTCCAGAGTTGGTGGTTTTGATGAGGTGACATTTCCCTCAATGCTTCGAGGCAGTCCCTCGACGTACTTCTCCAACATCTTTTCAAGATCCGGTACCATGGTTGGGCACAGTGCAGCAAGTTCTTGAAATCTCCTATTGTAAGTTTTTATATCATTCCCCTTCATAACCAGCTGGTGGAATTCCTCTTCCAGTTTCCTAATTTCAGTACGTGGGCAGTACTTCTTTAGCATTTTCTGTTTCAATTTGGCCCAGGTAATCTGATATGCTTCCTCAATACCCATGGTTTGGGCGGTAGCGTTCCACCATGAAGTGCATCTTCTAGAAGAGTCCCTGTGGCATAAGTGACTTTGCAGTTTTCAGGACAACTGCTTCTCATGAAAACCGTTTCAGTACGCTCAAACCACTGAGCAAGTTCAGTCACTCCTTCTGAACCCTTAAAGTAAGTTGGCTTGCAACTCATGAAATCTTTGTAGGTACACTTGCGAGATGCAGATGCCTCGCTTTCGGCTGTTGCCCTGTTGTTTCTACTCGAACGAGCTATTGTAGCCGCTTGAATTTTGAGAGCTGCAGCAACGCTGTCGGCTACCAGTTTCTGGATAGCTGCTGGAGTCATGGCTTGTGTTGGTGTCGTAGTTTCTTTTCTTGTGCGAGCCATACTTCTATTAATACCACAAGAAAACACAGATTTAGAATCCACACGATGACCATGTTAGAATAATTCGAGTAACAAGGTAATTGCATACAAGTCCTAACAATACTGTTCCAATGTGAAATCACAACCAACTTATAATCATAAAATCACGACATGTCTGGGTATTATCGTAAATAAATGATCAACTCTTGGTATAGGATTGCTAAGGAACAAACGGATTCATCATCTACAAAAGCTGAAGTTCAGTAACTTTCTCTACATTCATCAAGTTTCTTCTGAAATTTTCCTTATTAAAAGTCTGTGATTATAGCCCAGTTATAACATACAAAGAACCATAACAATCATAAATAACATCACGATATGTCTGAATACAATCACAATACACATGAACAACCACGGCAACATAAATCAACATCAATATATAGTAAATCCATAACCAACAACATATATTAATAACTTGATCAGTTGTTTAACAAAACATAACGATACAAGATCCTTTATTAATGCCACATGCGGCAGGCTAAGATGCCTCAAAACTATAACTGATGTACTATATGTCTAACTACTGGATGTCTCATCCATGTGTCTCGTGAGCTCTGTGATCTGGTCCAGAAGTCTCTGTATATCTGTCTGCTGCCTGACCTGCATGTCCTCGATGAGGCTCTCTAGTGTAGCGGCCCTGCGGCGAGCTTGCAGAACTTCTTCGATCTGCCTCTGTCTCTCCCACTGTAAAACTGTCATATGAGAGCGCGTCTCAACCATCTCTGTCTGAATCCTCGTCAAACCATCCTGTAGGTCCATCCTCTCTGTCACAAGGTCGCGTATAGTGCCATCGACTGTCTCGGGGAAGTCGAGAGATACCCTGTCAACGATGCTCAATAGCGTGTCAATCTGCTCCTCACAGCGCTCCAGTCGCGTCATGATAGTGGAGGGTGTGGGTGTGCGGGTAGCTGCTGCCCTGGAGCTCTCCCCAGTCTCGAAGACTCGAGCTGGAGGGGTAAAACCTGGAGGGAACAGTAATGATGAGGAAGAAGAATCACTAGGATCTGCTATGCGGGCCCGGTTCTGAGGGGGTAAATCCTCCTCAGGTGTCGGCTCCCGATGATGAGGTGCGAACGGGTATGACTGGGTAAGTAGGTTAAAAAGGTTGTCTGGTCTGACTGAAGGTGGAGGGGGTGATGATAGTAGTGGTGGTAAGGTGTGCTCAGGAGATAATGGTGGTGTCAGCCTGACCATGTCTAATGGTGATGTCGGGGATAGAGGTGGTGATGGAGGTATAATCGGAACTACTGGTAATCGTACCCTCTTGCGGGGAGTGTGCATCCTGATGGGACCATTTGGATGACTCCTGAATGGTCTCATAAAAGGCTCAGGCTCATACGGCTGTAGGATTCTGACTCGTCTGCGCTGGAATACCGGTGCAGGTGGGGGTGGTGGTGTAGGTAGAGGAGTCTCTGCGTCAGATGCAGGTAGCCACTGCTGCAACTGCATATACTGATCATATGATAGTAGAGTGTAGGTAGGAGAAGCTGGATGGTTCTCTGGGGGAGGTGGTGAAATATATGCCCGTCTAGCTTGCACGTACGGGTCCTCTGACAGGGGTGAGTTTGGGTTGCCAGGTTTGTGGAAAACTAGAAGGGGGGTTGAATAGTTTTACAGATTAATATTAATTCGCTTTGTTACTCTATGTTAATTCAAAGGAAACAATCACAAATAAGTATTCACACAATATATATGAAAAGTAAAGAGAGGAAAGATCAAACCACACAACACGGATGTTTATAGTGGTTCGGCTACAAGGACTCTCTTCCTTGCCCTACTCCACTCCTCGAGCCTCTAACTCGAGAGTTATCCTTCACTAAGAAACAAACTCTCTTCTAGGTGGAGAAAACCTTTACACGTTGCTTACTTCCTTTTCCGGTACTAAGCTAAACACCGAGTTCTACTTCAGGGCAGAACCAACCCAACGTCGCCTATACAATTACCGACACTAAGCTAGATGTCGAGTTCTTTCACAAGGGTACAACCACTCCCTACACTCTTTGTGTTTTGAGGACTAAAACACTAACCACACTCACTGAGATAAATGATACAAATAATGATGTGTAAATTACACAAAGATCACACAGTAACTATACTAAAGGTTTACACGTCTGTGTTGAACCTTGATGCTTAATCTTCTTTGCTACAAAAGATAGATCAAATGATATGAATGAATGATGTTAGTAATATGAATGAGTATGTACTTAAGCTATATGAGTGATGAGAAGGCCAAGTGATCAGCTTGCTATTTATAGGCAAGCTGATAAACACTTGGCGGATCCGGCGGATCCCTTAAAAGGGATCCGTCCTTTATGTCGAAAGGATCCGTGGGTATGCCAGAGGTAAGACAGCTAAGAGATTTTCCAAATCTCTCCAATCTTTCCATATCTTAGTGTTGTCATATCAAGATCTTCCAATGTCAACTATCTTACTTGAAGATCTATCCAAGATATTACAAGATCTTACCAAGATTACATGTATGATGCATGCCATGATGTCATTGTATCATTTTAGAAATAAAATTTCCTTTTAAGGAAATAAACATGTAGATGTATGAAATGTATTTCCAAGTAAACTTGTGAAATGTAAAATGTGTTCTAAAGAGACTTTAGCTAGTATTTATAATTTGCTTAAAGATATACTTTGTAATTGTCATTAACAAAACTAAGTAAAGATCGTAAAATATAAATAACATTTTTAGGACGATATTTGTATTAACAATCTCCCCCTTTTTGTTGATGACAAAACATAAAGTATATTTTTGAGCAAAAGAATAAGTATAGCATGAGTTCTTTAAAATATAGATTAAGTTTGTTTTATTTGAGTTTAAAAACTATTTTTATGCAAAAAGTGTATGTACTGTGATGATTCACAGTTATGCAAACTTAATCCTTTCTCCCCTTTTTTGTCGAAACAAAAAGAAGAGTTGCGTAGCGGAATGCGATTTTGAGAACTTTAAGAGCTCCCCTTGTTTGATACTCCCCCTAAATGGAGCAACAAGGTGATGATGCATGATCCTACAAAACAAATGGTTAGAATATGATATGCTCCCCCTCGATGTATACTCCCCATTACAAGAGTCCCAACGTATACATTTGAAGAGTTTGAGATGCTACAAGAAAATGTTAGTTGTGAATAGCTTCAATGGAGAAGCATAATGCATATGAAATGGTCATCCAAAAGGATGTTCAATCTAGTTGACTTTTAAAAGTCAAAATGTAGTGTCTGATCAAAATTTTGTACCTAAAGTATATGATCAAACTATAATGTAGATTCCAAATAACTATAATGTTAGTCACCTAAATAATGATAATATGCTATGTTGATCACTCATAAGCATAAAAACATCACATTCATTAATTGAAAATTATGTGACAAAAGTCACAAACATGATATGATGTTACATTACAAAATAAATCCTAAATAAAGACAACTACTACAACATCATCCTAGAAAGTTCCTAACAGCGCTTTTATTGAGGTGGATGAGAGATTGCATTGAGACGCTCGAGAACATGGTTCAAGATGAACCTCATCTCATTTTGAAGCTCATGGACCAAAATGTTGGTCCTTTGGGCCAAGTGAGATGTTCTCTCACAATGTGCGCAATCATGACTTGAAAAACCGGGAGGAAGACTAGGCTCCAAGTTTTGTGGTAGTGGTGGTGGTGGTGGTTGGTTGTTGTTGTTGTTGGATGGTTGTTGTTGTTGTTCATTGGTTGGTGGTGGTGTTTGGAGGGAGTTCATGAGGATGTTTTGGATGTCCATTGCTTCATTTAGGCGGTGATCAACTATACCCGAGAGAGTGTAGAGACGGTTGAGCTCTTCACTAATCTCTTCTTGGGTTTGAGGCATATTCATACACATTGCCTCGTCAATGGCAACTAGAGTGGATGTGGGTGATAGAGGTTGTGGTTGAGGTTGGGATGATGGTGCATCATGGTATAAAGGACCCTGGATATCCGGGTAAACCGGGTGAAAAAGCATGGGTTGTTGACCTTCAAAGGTCATGGGTGAAAGATTGGGTAATCTTGGTGAAAGTTCTTCTAAGTCATCAAGATGTGGTGGATGTAGGAGGAGTCCTAAATAATTCCAAGGGTTGGAGTTTGGGTGATTTTGGTGGTGATGGTGATTGAACAGGCTGTGATGGAGCCGGTGGTGGAGTAGTGGCTATTGGAGTAATGGTTGGTGGTGGTGTTTGTATAACAACATTTGATGGTGTTGGGGTGGAGAGTGTAAGGAAATTTTCACTAGCAATGGGTGATGATATATTGAGAGGAGAATTTTCCTCTGATGAGGAGTTTGCTAAGTTGATAAAACAACAAGGTTTAACACTAATGCGGGCTGTTCTTCTTGGAGGTCTAGATGTGGAAGAGTTGTTTGACTTGGTCATGGTGAAGTATGATAGCTAAGATGTACAGGAGAGGAAATGGTTGTTGTGTGAAGTGATGATCCTAAAGCACTAATTTATAGGCAGAAAGTATATGAGTCTGTGTGTTTGGATTTGATGTGAATCCAATAGAGAATGTTGGTTCTGAATGATTTGGAACAAAAATTTGTGCAAATCACATCACATAAGTCAATCCATAGAACTTATGTTGAGTAAGAGGAGGGAGATATGCAGTAAATGCAAAGGGATAGTGGAAAATCCTGTGATGTGATGTACCCACGGATTTGAAGGATCCCTAAAAAGGGTTCCTTACTTGTAACTGAAAGGTAACTTACTCCTAAGATTTGAAAATTCAAATTTTGGTGGGAAATTTTGTGCTTAAGTTTCTAAGGGTTTCTAACTTATTCTAAGATTTATAGTGATCAGTGAACCTATTCTAAAGAACACTAGAAACTAAAATCAAATAATCGGGATGAGTCGAAGAGTTTTAAGAAATTAATTGTTATACCTACGGATCCAACCGACAAGGTATGCGGATCCTTCATTTGGGATCCGCCTGATCCGCAGGTTTTAAACCGACGGAGCCAACGCTAACACTTGGCGGATCCAAATTAAGGGATCCGCCTGATCCGTCTGGCAAAAATGCTAAAACTTCACAGAGAGTATGTCATATTTCGCGTTTTTTGGCGAAAACCCAAAAATTCTCTTGGAGCATATCTATCATCTAATATGTAATGCAAAACAACTAAATATGATGATACTAACACATATTTAATCATAGATTAATCCGATCATATGAACTTACCTTAATAGGAGTTAAGCCAAACATAGGCTTACTCTTGGAAAATTGATAACACTAAGTGTTATCGACCTGCAAGTATTAGTTAGTTCACATACAATTCAAGTAGTATCATAACAAGTTAATAACATAACCATTCAACATAACATTGTCAAGAAACGATTAGTTCCAAACACTCCTATCAACTCAACTTCTTCTTCAACTTCTTCATACCCTTGTGAAGCTTCATGATCCATCGACCTAAATTCTTCACCATTCCCTTCATTTGACGATGCTCAGGTGATTCATTCTGAATTGGTGGAAGTTGTCTCAAGTACTCGGGTGGAGGAAGTCTTGAATTTGGTAAGCCGTCATCGTCACTCATTGATGATGAAGATGATGAGGTTTGAGCACGAGGACGTTTGCCTTTATCAAGCGCTACCCTATGGTCGCTTAAGGGAGCAAAGGTGCGTTGGATCTCATCATAGTAGGGAACAAAACCCAAGGCATTTCTAGGAATGGGTGCAAATGCTCGATAAAGACGGGTTAAGAGCATTCCATAAGGCAATGCCATTTTTCCTTGAACTGGAATATCGGCCATTCTTTTGGCGATATAATAAGGAAGATTGAAAGGCTGACGGGTTGACACATTGTACATCATGTGGCAAAGACAAGCATTAATGTGATCACGGTTTCCTACCGTGCACATGACATTGGCCCTTAAGACTTCTTCCAATTTCCTAAACTCGGGCTTAATCTCATTTTGCTCCATAGCAAACGGATCTCTAGCTACTTCTTTACCTCGATAAATCCTAGTGGGGTTGTTCCTAGGACGGAAGAGATGCTCACGAATGACTTCTTTTGAGGCTAAAGGAGTGGCATATGGTTCCGTTCGTTCAAGATTTGACTCAAGAATGGTTAATGACCATTTATCGGTATAGACACTCGTTCCATAACTTGGAACTCCTAGGACCTCACCGAATTGATTTAAAGGGATGTTGTATTGTGTTCCATTGACACTGAAGCGAATGTTAATGTAACCATGATCATTTGACTCTAGAATGACACTAGCATAGAATTCTAAAATGAATCGTGGAACTATTGGTTCATCGATATCTAGGAGGGAATCAAAGTGAATGGCCGCTAGTTGTTCCCTAAGATTTGTTCCTTCATAGAATGAGGACTCTACAAACCTACCCTCATGTACGTAGTGTTTTTCTAGAGCTTTGAAAGTTTCAACCTGTTGTTCACTAAGTCCTTTGGTTTTATGGTGTTTAGGTAGGTAATTGACGGTGTGTTTGTGATCATAGTTGGTGACGGGAGGCATGATTATCCTAGACACGAAAAATATATATAGTTTAGTTGAAATTATCAAAAAAAAAATATATGTCTAGTGTGTGCCTACATGGGGACAATGTGGAGGTGCGATTATCTCGACTCATTTTAATGCATGAAAATTATGTTTATGCAAGTTTTATAATAAAACAAGAGATAACCCAAACGCTCCTACTTCAATGTAGCTACATTTGAATGTACCTGAAAATACATATTAGTTATGTATTCCCTTTAGCATTCAAGAGACATGATGCAAGTGATGCTTAAAACCTAACGTTTTTGTATTTGTATGAACAATGTCCAAAAACCGTTTTTCCTAGTCGTGAGAATATTTTAGCAAAAATTTCTCATGTGGTTTTTGATGAATGATGACAATGTACTATAAGATGCAATTCCTAACTATGAAAAACATGATTTGTTATGCAATTTGGAAAGTATGCTTCATGATTTTTCAAGAATTATGCATAACCCCAAGGTTTGGTTTTGTGCATGAAATAGAAATCCTAGATGCAGATCAGGAGTATAAACATGATAAGGATACTTACAGTGATGTTTGGAGAAAAATTTGGTTGAGAACAATGGCTTAATTTGTGAATTTCGTGAAGTATGGGAAGAATTCAGTAGGTGATAAATTTTAGGAGAGTGATGAATAGTACATGGTGTTGTTTATTTTATAATATATCAACCTGTGCATGTGACGGATCTGGCGGATCCAAAACAAAGGATCCGCCTTTGTTATCATTTGGATCCGCGGGATCAGAACACAGTTTTTGGTTTAGTGTCGAGTTTGGTTAAACTAAGGTTTACGCTACTGTCTATTCTAATCACTAGGTTCCATTAATCCTAATCCAAGTCTAAGGTAGTTGAAAGGTTCTCTTTTGAGAGGTTTTGTGAGGATGTCGGCAGTGTTGTCCTCTGAGGAAACTTTCTCAATTGAGATATTTCCCTTCTGAACATTGTCGCGTAGGAAATGATGACGTATTTCAATGTGTTTGGTTCTAGCGTGTTGGACCATATTTTTGCTGAGGTCGATAGCTCCTTTGTTGTCGCAAAGAATGGGGATGTCGTTGAGTTCGATTCCATAGTCTACGAGAGCTTGTTTCATCCACAGTGCTTGTTGACACGCCTTTCCTGCAGACACATATTCTGCCTCTGTCGTTGAGATTGCGAGGGCTGTTTGTTTCTTAGCGAACCATGAGGTGAGACAATATCCTACAAAAGTACAAATACCACTAGTACTTTTCCTATCAACATAGTCACCGGCATGGTCTGAGTCGGCATACACTATGGTTTCTACACCCGTTCCTTTGAGATACCATAATCCTACATGTGTAGTACCTTTGATGTACCTAAATATCCGTTTAACTGCTTCAAGATGGGATATTTTGGGATCTTCTTGAAAACGTGCACATAGACAAACACTAAACATAATGTCCGGCCTACTAGCCGTAAGATAGAGTAAACTACCAATCATTCCCCTATATTTAGTGCTATCTACGGATTCATTTTCTTCATCCTTTGTGAGTTTGGTTTCGGAGGACATAGGTGTTTTCATTGGTTTTGAGTCTTCAAGACCAAACTTCTTAAGCATATCTTTGATATACTTTGATTGGTTGAAGAATATCCCATCTTCTAATTGTTTTATTTGGAGACCTAAGAAAAAGTTTAGTTCCCCCATCATACTCATTTCAAACTCGTCATGCATGATTTTTGAGAAATCATCACATAACTCTTGACAAGTTGAACCAAATATAATGTCATCCACATATATCTGGACGATGATAATATGTGATCCCTTTTTCTTGGTGAAGAGAGTGTTATCTACTAGGCCCATGGTGTACTTATGGTCAACTAAGAAGGTCTTAAGTCGATCATACCAAGCTTTTGGTGCTTGCTTAAGTCCGTATAAAGCTTTCTTTAATTTGTAAACATGATTTGGTTTTTCAAAATCGGCAAAGCCGGGAGGTTGTGCTACATATACCTCTTCATTTATAAACCATTTAAAAATGCACTTTTGACATCCATTTGAAATAATTTAAAATCATGTGCACATGCATATGCAAGTAGTATTCTAATAGACTCAAGTCTAGCTACGGGTGCAAATGTTTCATCGTAATCTATTCCTTCTTGTTGATTGTAGCTTTGTGCTACTAGTCTAGCTTTGTTTCTAGATACTATGCCATTTTCATCCATTTTATTTCTAAAAACCCATTTGGTACCTATTATGGTTTGATTTTTAGGTTGAGGAACTAATGTCCAAACGTCATTCCTAATAAATTGATTTAATTCTTCTTGCATCGCAATGACCCAAGATTCATCTTTTATTGCTTCATTTATATTTTTAGGTTCTATTGTTGAAACAAAACAAAAGAAATTACTTTCATTTTGAGCTTTAGACCTTAATGTTCTTTCATTGAGTTTTCCTATGACGTTTTCTAATGGATGACTTTTATCTTCTTTGATGTTGACTAAATCTCTTTTTATTGGTTCATCTTCTTTATCATTTTCAACATTTTCCTGATTATCAACCATTTGGTTTTCAACTAAGTCATCATCTACCAAAGGTGATGTCTTAGAGGGAGGTGGACATTCATCGAATGTTACGTTCAATGATTCCTCGACTCTTGAGGTTTCCTTGTTCAAAACTATGTATGCTTTACTAGTTTGTGAATATCCTAGAAATACACCTTCATACGACTTTTGGTCGAATTTGGTGAGATAATCCTTTGTGTTTAAAATGAAGCACTTGCTTCCAAACACTCTAAAATATCCTAAAGTAGGCTTTTTGCTTCGATAAAGTTCATAAGGAGTTTTATTTAAAAATGGTCTAATTAAAACTCTATTTAGGATATATGTGGAAGTATCTACTGCGTGACACCAAAACTTTTGAGGTATGTTTTGTTCATTTAACATAGTTCTACTCATTTCTTGAATTGTCCTATTTTTCCGTTCTACTACACCATTAGATTGTGGAGTTTGAGGAGCCGAGAAATTATGAGTTATTCCATTTTTATCACAGAATGTTCCGAATTGGATTTCATTGTCGAATTCTCGACCATGGTCAGTTCTAATAAATACTATGTTACTTCCTAGTTGATTTTGAATTTTCTTGCTTAGAATTTTAAATTTATCAAAGGCCTCATTTTTTGTTTTCAAAAATTTAGTCCATGTATACCTAGAGTAATCATCTACTATAACTAATGTGTAAAAATTACCTCCATAACTTTGTATAGCCGACGGGCCAAACAAATCCATATGTAACAATTCTAGACACCTAGATGTAGATACCATGTTTTTAGCCTTATGGCTATTATGCACTTGTTTCCCAATTTTGCAAGCACCACAAAAGTGTTGGTCATATCTCAACTTAGGTAGGTTCCTAACGAGTTCTTTGGATGATAAGGATTGAATTAACCTCATATTGGCGTGACCTAAGCGTCGATGCCATAAGGTTGAGTTTTCGTCCAGAGAAGTAAGACAAAGCTTGTCTTTCGGTGTTTTATCTAATTTCATAACATATACGTTATTCTTTAAGACACCTTTTCCTACTGTTATGCCGTCTTTAAGTATTTTACTTCCATTTTCACTGAAAAGGACGTTATACTTTTTTCGGCACAATTGACTTATACTAAGTAAGTTAAAACCTAAATTATCAACATGAGCAACATCATCAATAGAGAGGGAGTCATGAGAGATTGTACCTTTTCCGATGATTTTACTTTTAAGCTTGCTACCAAATGTGACATTACCTCCGTCGTACACTTAGTAAGTGGAGAAAAGACTTTTGTTTCCCGTCATGTGTCTTGAACACCCACTATCTTTGATCCACTCATCAGGTTCAAGTTCAACTTTTAAGCACACCTAAGTTCAATAAAGACTCAAGCGTTTGGTCCCCAATATCTCATGGGTCCGTTTGTGTTAAACATAACATTATCATGGTTCATGTAAGCAAATGGAGGATAATAGTTACATGGCATGTAATTGGGACCTTGAAAGTTTCTAGGCATATTTTGGTTCCAATTATTTTGATAATGATGTTGTGAATTAACATTACTCTTAGGAAAGGGGTGTTTGGGAAAACTAGTTTGAGGTCTCTGTTGTGTTGTTTTAACTCTATACTCATTCCTAGCTTGACCTCTCCCTATAAACACAGCTGGTTTTAGCTTGTTATTAGTTGTACTAGTACTAGGTTTTCTAGTGACCTTAACAAATTCAGTACGGTCTGTTTTCTGAACCTTCTGTTCAACTTCTGTACCCGCGGATCCCTTGGGTACAACTGGCGGATCCAAAACTTTGGATCCGTCGGATCCGTGAGCTTCTGACTTAGTTGAAACAGTTTCTTTTTCATTCACAGTTTGTTTCTTAAAGTCACTTAAGGTTCCTAGTTTCATAAAACCTAATCCGGTTTTATCATGAGGAAGTTTTTGCATCTTCATTATCTCATCTGCACAACTTATGTTTTTATCAAACCTTTTAAACTTAGAGTTTTGCTTAATGAGATCTTCCTGTGAAGTTTTTAGTGCATCTAATTCTAATTTTAGTTCTTGACAAGAGACACATGTATCTTTACTATTTTTCCCTTTTTCCATTCGTATCTCTTTTTCTTTAAGCCAATACACTTCTTTTTCTAAAAGTGTTGTTTTAGTTTTCAAGAATTTGTTTTTGTTGATGATTTTTAATGTGATATCACACAGCTTGTTATATTCTATTTCTAAGGTTTCATCATCTATAGAGGAGTATGAGTCAGAAAGTACCTCTTCTGTGTCATGAGCCATAAGGGCAACTTCGTTGTTCTTAGGCTCATCATCATCTCCTTCACTATCACTCCAAGCTCCACTAACGAATGCTTTTTGAGACTTGTTCTTTGGAGGCTTTGGACATTCACCTATAAAGTGACCAGAATCTCCACATCTATAACACTTCCTATCTAACTTGCCCTTTCTATCATCACGGTCTTTTCGTAAAGATTTCTTTTCTTCACGAGGTGGTTTTACGAACTTTCCTCGTCTCCTGAAGAACTTCTTAAAATCTCTTACGGCCATGGCATATTCTTCGTCTTCGCTACTTGAACAAGACTCTTCATCATCACTTGACTCAACTCTAGCTTTCAAGGCAATGGACTTTATTTTCTCCTTCTTCCCTTTAACTATTTCTGAATCCTTTTCCATCACCATTTCGTGAACTTTGAGATTTCCTATGAGCTCATCTAGTGTCATGCTCGAGAGATCCTTGACTTTACATATGTCTCAAAGTGATTCTTCCAATATATAAAGCAATTTGGTTCAAATAGAGGTGGTCTTTGCATAGATTGCCCTTCTTTAAAGTTTTCAAAATCCATGGATCGTTTTAAGTTTTAAAATACAATATATTTTAAAAGTCTTAAGTAACGTAGCTCTTGATGCCAATTGTGGAAAACTAGAAGGGGGGGTTGAATAGTTTTACCGATTAATATTAATTCGCTTTGTTACTCTATGTTAATTCAAAGGAAACAATCACAAACAAGTATTCACACAATATATATGAAAAGTAAAGAGAGGAAAGATCAAACCACACAACACGGATGTTTATAGTGGTTCGGCTACAAGGACTCTCTTCCTTGCCCTACTCCACTCCTCGAGCCTCTAACTCGAGAGTTATCCTTCACTAAGAAACAAACTCTCTTCTAGGTGGAGAAAACCTTTACACGTTGCTTACTTCCTTTTCCGGTACTAAGCTAAACACCGAGTTCTACTTCAGGGCAGAACCAACCCAACGTCGCCTATACAATTACCGACACTAAGCTAAATGTCGAGTTCTTTCACAAGGGTACAACCACTCCCTATACTCTTTGTGTTTTGAGGACTAAAACACTAACCACACTCACTGAGATAAATGATACAAATAATGATGTGTGAATTACACAAAGATCACACAGTAACTATACTAAAGGTTTACACGTCTGTGTTGAACCTTGATGCTTAATCTTCTTTGCTACAAAAGATAGATCAAATGATATGAATGAATGATGTTAGTAATATGAATGAGTATGTACTTAATCTATATGAGTGATGAGAAGGCCAAGTGATCAGCTTGCTATTTATAGGCAAGCTGATAAACACTTGGCGGATCCGGCGGATCCCTTAAAAGGGATCCGTCCTTTATGTCGAAGGGATCCGTGGGTATGCCAGAGGTAAGACAGCTAAGAGATTTTCCAAATCTCTCCAATCTTTCCATATCTTAGTGTTGTCATATCAAGATCTTCCAATGTCAACTATCTTACTTGAAGATCTATCCAAGATATTACAAGATCTTACCAAGATTACATGTATGATGCATGCCATGATGTCATTGTATCATTTTAGAAATAAAGTTTCCTTTTAAGGAAATAAACATGTAGATGTATGAAATGTATTTCCAAGTAAACTTGTGAAATGTAAAATGTGTTCTAAAGAGACTTTAGCTAGTATTTATAATTTGCTTAAAGATATACTTTGTAATTGTCATTAACAAAACTAAGTAAAGATCGTAAAATATAAATAACGTTTTTAGGATGATATTTGTATTAACATGGTGCAACAAGTGTCATGGGTGGTGTAGGAACAACTTTACCCTCCTCGAAGGGCTCCGTTTCGTCCAATGCGACATTCGACACTGTAGCAGTCGAGGTACTAGGAAATACTAGTGAGGTGATGGACGATAGAGTGTCCTCGGACTCCACGTAAGATGGTAAGGTGCTAAGGTAAGAAACTGAAGACATGGTACTGTAATAACCCCGGAAGTAGTAAATGTAAGGCATCAATATAGAATCAAGTATATAAAAGTTGATATGAAATAATCTGTTAAGTAACACTCTATACATGGTGTTGTAAATATGTAGGCACGGAGGGCGTAAGGTGATATGGTGTAAAATGGTCCATTTTGAAAGCATAGTTATAGTCTAGTGTTTAAAATACACTTGGTTCTCTATAACCATGGCTCTGATGCCAATCTATAACACCCCTTAAATTTCAACTTAATAGCGGAAGACTAATTGGGGTATTAATAGAAGGATCACATTCATAATCATAGAAAACAACTCGAAAGAGGCGTTTTGAAAGTTATTATCATTCATTTAGTAATTCAAATAAAAAAAGGATTCCAATGTTAAATATCTCACAAAAGATATGATAGTTTGAAATGAATGATAGTTTTTATTTGACACCAAAAACCATCAGTTTATTTGCCCACTCCGTGCCTTGAATGCTCCGTTAATTACCTGAGATAAATATGCTAAAAGTCAACAAAATTGTTGAGTGAATCCATAGTGTTTGTATTAGTAATCAGTTTGAACACAAGTCTCAATTTGTATAATTGCATAGAAACAAAATCATAGTAGAAACAGTAATATTGCAGTTCGATATATTGCCCTAAGTCTCATGACACTCAAACCTTAACGAGTACCATCGAAATGGTATGAATACACCACCGAAATTGTGTAAGTATGTGGCCCTCGAGTAGGAGATTGCCATCTTCCTATTTCCTTCAAATAAAGTGCATTTGACTAATCTGGCTAGCAACTAAGGCCATCTTCCGGCTAGTTCAAATAGGCAGTCAGCCTCCAATAGATCTATTCACTATATTCACGTTCACTCACAAGTGATTAATGGCTCACGATGGGAGGGGCTTTTAGTGGCAATAGTGATAACTTAGGTGATGAGGCGAAAAGTGTACCGCTTTTAAGGGGTCATTTAAGCCCGAAATCGTATTTATTTGATCAAATATTGCCCTAAATCGTTCCTTTTGTCATTTTAGGTACTTTTGAGGAGAAATCTGGAAAAGGAGGCATTTTGGACGTTTTTGGAGCATTAAAGTGAAGAAAACGGCAAAGTCTCAAGAATCGGCTAAAAGTTACTCTTGACGGCGTCACAATTAACATGGGACGGCGTCATGCCTTGGCAAGAAAAGTTGGATGTGAAATTTACTCATGACGGGCCAGTGACTTTGCATGAGAATTCTGACGGCGTCACGCTTTAACTAAATCAAGGGCGTCACGGCTTAAATCATAAGGGGACGGCGTCACGTTCAGGATCCGACGGCGTCAAGCCTTGATAAGCCAGAATGGATTTTTGAAGAGCTAAAGAGGGACGGCGTCAAGATGGTCATCCGGGAACCCTAAAAGCGGCGAGGTGACGGCGTCACAATGCATAAGGTGACGCCGTCAGATGTCAAAGTCTATATATAGTTTTCTAATTTTTTGTCATAAAAGAGAGCTTAGTGTGTGGAATTTTGGGATAAAACCCTAAGACGATTTTAGCTACTTTTTCAGGGCTTCTTGCCTTGAGATCTTCCATGTTTCATTGAAAGATAAGTTATCAATTAATCATTCAATATGTCTATGTGTTGTTTGATTCTATCTTATGCTTGTCTTTTGTTTAACATGTTAGGCTAAATTTATCTTGTGTTTGCTTAGATCTAATGAAACCTAGCTATTGATTATTGGTTGTTAGTGTGTTATTAGTTGTATTGGATGATTGTTTATCTATGTTAGGCTTAAGAAAACTGGCTAACTTCCTATTCGGTAACTTGCTTGAACGTCTTAAGAAACATGAACCAAACGCGTACTAAAGGTTTTTATGGTTGTATTTAATGCACAAGCGAATTCTAGTGATCCCATGTTAGGAGCTTCTTAGCCGGCTCGACATAGGAGTGAAGTAGGAGCTTGTAGAGTTTGGGGAAGTAAGTACGCCACCCCACGAATGGTATTAAGGAATACACCCGTCATCCACGCGACTAATACACACTAATTAACCGGTAAAAGATAGTTAGGGAGTAAGGAAATCTAAGTAAACACATTTCTCTACACATAAGTTTCTCACCACTTTTCATTTTTGTTATTTTATTTTATTTGCATTTGTAGTAATTTGGGTTAGTTGACTAGCAACTAATTCCGCCCACTCCTTCAAAACCCGAGATTTTACTTGCTTTCATAAAATTATAAAAAACATAAAAAGAATCTTCCTCAACCCTTAGACCTAATTAGAGTAGCCTTTCACACCTAACGAACACTATTCCCTGTGGAGAACGATCAATCCCCCGTACTTACCACTACACTATACTACATCGGTCAGGTACACTGCCTGGTGGGGTTGTAAACCTCTTGAGATCCCTCGAGAGGTAAAACCTGTTGTAAGGTTGCAAAACCCACGCATCAAGTTTTTGGCGCCGCTGCCGGGGAATAGTTATTGTTTAGGTTGAATTTTTATTTCTATTAGGTCTACTCACTAGATTCCTTTCTAGTGAGATTTTTATTTTATTTTTCTAGGTTTTCTTTAGTCTATCTATTTTCTTCGTGTCTTTGTTCGTAACCATTACCGTCCGACATCATGGAAGATGGTAATATCCTTAACCCACACAACCCACCACCACAACAACCACCACCACCTCCTAGAGCCCGTACTTTAGGAGAGTATTCCCGTCCTAGCCACCACGGCTATCGAAACACCATTGAGCTCACTCAAGGAGCCAATATCACACCCTTGCGATCCGACACCATCCGGTTGGTGCAAAGCGGATGCGCATTCCATGGACTTCGTTCTGAAGATCCTAATCAACATCTCAAGGACTTTCTTAAAATCGTTGATTCTATAGACCTTGATGTTGCCACTCGAGAGACGACCCGATTGCGTCTCTTCCAATTCTCTCTACGGGACCAAGCTAGTCAGTGGCTAGAACGTCAACCCGCAGGATCCATCACCTCTTGGGATGATCTCACCACTCGTTTCCTTGCTCAGTTTTTCCCACCGGGAAGAACTACCAAGCTAAGGAATGATATCTTGATGTTCCAACAACGTCAAGGCGAAACTCTCTACGAGGCATGGACTCGATTCAAGGACTTACTCCGAAAGGTCCCTCACCATGGCATGGATCCTTGGCTACAAATCCAAATCTTCTATGATGGTGTCGATCATCAAACTAGAAGAGCCATAGATTACGCCGCCAATGGGAGATTGAGCAGGCTCAGTGTCGATAAGTGCTGGGAAGTCATTGAGGACTTAGCACAGTACGAAGAAGAAGAATGGGATGACTCAACATTCTCGGAAGGAGGGATTTTAAATTGCATGAATGCAACCCAAGAACAGCTGTTCGCAAACATAAAAAGGCAGGTTGAGAGCTTAATGAAAGCTGAGATACCTACGGCTGATAAAAATCCCGATGAGTGCGTGAACACAATTGGTAAACATACGTTTCGCCAATTCTCACGACAAGATGAGTTTGAAGGGATAATGTTAACTTTCGTGAACAACCAAGAGAGACGTATCAAGGAATTAGAAACTCACTTGAAAAACACCCAAGATATGTTCATGGAGCTAGCAGAAAAATTCATCTCGAGAATAAAAGAGAAAATTAGGGAAGAAGCCTCACACAAAAAGATCGAGAAGATCTTTGAACTCCCGGTCCCTAATGAACCATACAACGAATGGGATGATGAAACCCTCCTCCCCGAGCCTTCACTGTCAAAACCCTCTTATTTATTTAGATCCTCTCGCGAGAAAAACTCTCATGATCGCAGCATTTTCGTGGGGAGCATGGTTGTCACGCTCCCTAACTTTTATGAAGCTAGGAAACGGTCTTTTGGCTTTAAGCCAGGTGTGAGAAGAACTCAATTAAAGCACACCATCATTTTGAAAACCCCCTGGGAAAGTTCCTCTCACTCCCTGAATACTCGCCTTGATGGAAATTGGGACCCGAATAAGACGTCAACCGACCCTTTTCAACATTTTACTACACCCCGTGACAGTAACAAAACATTTGACCCAGGAGGAACTTGTTAACGAGACTAGCTATCAGGATTATTGACCCTGACTAGCTGCTCTCTTAAAGTACGAGGGGCTCATTTGTAAACTGGCACAAAGTAGCAAAATACGCTAATCTGACGGCGTCAGAATTTGCACTTGACGCCGTCACCCCGTCTGCACAGCAATAATAACTTTAATTCCATCACTTTCATCACAAACCCCACAAACCATATCCTCTCCAACCCCACCTCCGATTTTCCCAGGACAAATTCGCCAATTCCCGCTTCCAATCTTCACGTGATAATGAGTAAGCGTCAAAGACCCAGCCGAGGAAGTTCTTCCCGATCTCAACAAGAAAACTTTGGGGATACGGTCCTCAGTTGGGGTATCTTTGACAACGATGCTGCTACAAGCAAATACGCACAATTGCTACTACACAAGGTCGAGAATGGAGCAGTGGTTGACTGGGGCTTTCTGAGGAGAGTAGGTCTTGAGCAGACTTTTCTCCAAAGTTTTCAGACAGATGGGTTTACCGGCCCCCAGTGGGAAAGACTGTTTAAGATTCAGGAGCCGGTATATGAGGAGTTGGTACGGGAGTTCTTTGCCACCTTTCATTTTGACATGGCTGAGGCGAGGACCGATGTGGGCGGTACCACGATCTATTTCAGGCTGGGGGGTGAGCTAAGGACGTGTTCTGTTACTGAGTTTGGGTGGAGACTGGGGTTATATGATCAGCATGATACCATTCAGGCAGGGTTCATGCAGAGGTTGTTGCATGGGGAGTCGATGAAGAATGATTTTAGATGCTCTATTTTCTGGCAGACTATTGGGGATGGGGTGTATACCTCGACCACTGTAGCATCCCAAATCAGGGATCCTAGGGTTCGGTTGACTCATCGTTGCCTCACCTACAGCTTGACAGGGCGTCACAGCTCTCACCACCGTGTCACAGCTTCTGATCTCTTCTACCTGTACACCATCTACTCTAATGATGTTTACTGCAACATCCCGTTTTGGGTTGCTAGCTTTATGCATGGTGGAGTTGGGGAGCGGGAAGGTGACAGGATTTATGGTGGGATGTTCATCACCCGACTGGCTCAGTCTTATGGAGTCCTCAGGCCCGAGGTCATGAGGTATTTGAGTGGTGATAAATGCAGGACGGTGAAGGAGAGGTCCCTGAAGCAGATGGAGGTGATCATGGAGATGCATGACGGGTCCTTTATGTGGTATCACCCGGTTGGAGCTGAGGATGATGGTGATGAGGATGACGATGAGGAGGAGGAGCCCCAGCAGCAGCAGCATGATGGGTATGAGGCCGGTACAGCTGACTACTACCGGCATATGAGCAGGGGGGACTGGCAGGCTCACCAGGGGACCTGGATGGGCCAGGTTGATGCTTGGAGGACCAGGGCGGACGAGAGGTTCGACTGGATGTATGATCACACGGTTCGTCAGATGCAGCATCTATCCACACGTGATCAGATAGACCCGCATCTGCAGATTGACCCTTTCCCGGGTCGTGAGCAGGATTACCCTCCATACGGGTACTACGGGCATCTTCCTCCTGGCTATGACTATCGCCAAGGACCCCCTCCCCAGTGATGTTGTGATTTGATGTTTTGATGTTTGAACAATTTGATATTTGGTTGTATGTGTTGAAACAATATGGTCTGTAATAATTTAGGGAAGGCATCTGTTTGCCTTAAAACATTTGTTACATTGATTTTTCTTTTATCGCATGCTAGCCTCATTGGATTATTTGTTTTATTTGCTTTGTGTGTTTATTTATTTGTTTGTTTGATTTTATTTGTTTCCGTATGTGTGTTTAATTTTTATTCTTATTGATTCATGTTCAAAACTAATTTGTGAAAATGCTTTATGTTGTTTTTAACTTCGTCTTAACTACATATAAAGGTATTTTGCAAAAGATAAGTGTAAGGGAAATCTAAATTGGTTTATTAGAACACATATGAACATGAATCGTAATAATAATAAATTAACATACATATCCGTATTTGTTTGAGTCAAATGCTTGTATCGAGTCATAATGATGTTTTGCAGGATTTCCAGGAAGTAAGGTAAAGGTTTTTCCAGAAATTTTCCGGAAACTTAAAATGAGAATTTTTGTCAGGTCATTTCTGACGGCGTCAGGGGTTATAACCTGACGGCGTCAGATTTAATTTCCAGAAATTTTTGAAAATTTTGTTTTCGTAAAAAGTTTTTATTAAAATCTCCAACTTATAATCTCCAGGAATCTGCAAAGTTATCATTCCACAAGCATTATATCCTTATATATAGATTTTATCCCGCCGATGTTATGCAGGTTTTCGTGTTTGTTTTCTCAGGTTCAACAGGTTATTTTGGACAAGGAAATGTTTTGAATCAAGTTTATGGCGATGCATTAGTCATGGAGCTTCAACATTCTCTTTGGAGGAAGATTTAACCGTGTAATTTCATTATCCAACGAGCGAATCAGGGGAGTATTTGATTTCATTCTTTTACTTTATGCTTTTACATCTTGTTATTTGAACATTGGGGACAATGTTCATCTTAAGTGTAAGGGGAGGGTAAAAGTACGATTTTAGAGAATACAATTGCGCTTGATTTTTGTTTGTTTGATGGTAGATGTGTAATAAAACTGAGAGAAATACTTGTTAAGGTAATTTTAGTGCCAAATTTAAAATTTTTTACAACATATAGGAGTGAAACTTTGATCCTAATAAGCGTCTCATGGATAGGAGTTATATGACTAGCACAAAAACCGTACCACTAAAAAATTTTCCACCCCCAAATATGTGAGGTTCGCCCCTAGAATTGGTAGGAAAAGCATTTATGCTATGATGTGTGTACCGGTAGCACTTAGATTCTAGAACTTGCGTTAGGACCATTCCAAGGCCACAAGTGAGACTACATTCGTGTAGTTAGATTTACTACATGATAAGAGGCATTAGGATTAACCCATTGTTTTACACCTGTGTTTTTGTTATAATTACTTTGGCTACATTGGTCAAGTAATTTTCCCACACCCTTTGCGTTGTACTCATTTTTAGTACACGATACCCCTAGTACACCCCTCAGAGCCTATCTTTTCGTTTCGACCTTTAAGCATTTTACTTAAAGGAAGAATTTGTTACACCCCACTTAAATGTACACCCAAATCGCCTTAGCCTACCTTGTATGCACTCATTTTTAGTGCATTATTGTGACAACATTTGTTTAAACCCAAGTTAATTATCTAGTTGATTACATGGTTGCTAAGTCGAGTCATATCCTTGTACATATTGTTTTGGGACGATTGGGACTCATGGGTAAAGTACTAGTGTAATGGAGTAATGGGGAAGAACATCATTTATTACCCCCATATGTGCTAAATATTTTAAAAGTACTCCAAGTTTTTCAATTATCTTAATTCGAGTCATTAGAATAGTTATTTGTAAAGTTATGTAAAAGTTCAAGTGTAAGGGGATGCAACGCCCCTATGATGTATTATTTTGGATGGTAGGGTAAAAGTGTATGTCAAAAAAAAAAAAAAAAAAAAAAAAAAAAAAAAAAAAAAAAAAATCAAGAAAAATACAAAAAAAAAAAAAAAATGAAAAAAAAAAAAAAAAAAAAAAAAAAAAAAAAATAGAAAAAACATACGGACTACCATCCCGTTTCATTTTATGTTTATTTTATGTTTATGTTTTGTTATTTTCTTTCATTAGCTTAAGATCGAGTCTAGTCTTGGCTTAGCAACGTTGTATAGTACATGTAATTAATCAAGATCTTTAACTCGCCACCAGTAAAATATCCCTTATCCAACAAAACCGTGTTTTCCTTTTCCCTACACCTAACGTTATAACCCATTTAAAAGCCCTCTTTGATAGTTTATCTTAGGTGCTTACGCCTAGTGGAGGAGGTTTTCGATCCTTTCCCAAGCCTATGGTAATCTATTTGCTATGACAGGTAGTGAGAGATATTTTCCGTTTTCATTTATGAGATTTATTTTGATGACACTTGAGAGATGTGAGTATCTAAACACTACTTGTGAGGTGCTAGTATGTAATCTCCGTGCTTATTATGATTGAAGTGGAACGAATATTTGTTGTAATTACTTTTATGTTTGCATTAAATGACCCCTAACTTGTATTTTGATTAGAATAAAAGCGCATTTGCTTGAGGACAAGCAAATCTCAAGTGTAAGGGTATTTGATGAGGCGAAAAGTGTACCGCTTTTAAGGGGTCATTTAAGCCCGAAATCGTATTTATTTGATCAAATATTGCCCTAAATCGTTCCTTTTGTCATTTTAGGTACTTTTGAGGAGAAATCTGGAAAAGGAGGCATTTTGGACGTTTTTGGAGCATTAAAGTGAAGAAAACGGCAAAGTCTCAAGAATCGGCTAAAAGTTACTCTTGACGGCGTCACAATTAACATGGGACGGCGTCATGCCTTGGCAAGAAAAGTTGGATGTGAAATTTACTCATGACGGGCCAGTGAGTTTGCATGAGAATTCTGACGGCGTCACGCTTTAACTAAATCAAGGGCGTCACGGCTTAAATCATAAGGGGACGGCGTCACGTTCAGGATCCGACGGCGTCAAGCCTTGATAAGCCAGAATGGATTTTTGAAGAGCTAAAGAGGGACGGCGTCAAGATGGTCATCCGGGAACCCTAAAAGCGGCGAGGTGACGGCGTCACAATGCATAAGGTGACGCCGTCAGATGTCAAAGTCTATATATAGTTTTCTAATTTTTTGTCATAAAAGAGAGCTTAGTGTGTGGAATTTTGGGATAAAACCCTAAGACGATTTTAGCTACTTTTTCAGGGCTTCTTGCCTTGAGATCTTCCATGTTTCATTGAAAGATAAGTTATCAATTAATCATTCAATATGTCTATGTGTTGTTTGATTCTATCTTATGCTTGTCTTTTGTTTAACATGTTAGGCTAAATTTATCTTGTGTTTGCTTAGATCTAATGAAACCTAGCTATTGATTATTGGTTGTTAGTGTGTTATTAGTTGTATTGGATGATTGTTTATCTATGTTAGGCTTAAGAAAACTGGCTAACTTCCTATTCGGTAACTTGCTTGAACGTCTTAAGAAACATGAACCAAACGCGTACTAAAGGTTTTTATGGTTGTATTTAATGCACAAGCGAATTCTAGTGATCCCATGTTAGGAGCTTCTTAGCCGGCTCGACATAGGAGTGAAGTAGGAGCTTGTAGAGTTTGGGGAAGTAAGTACGCCACCCCACGAATGGTATTAAGGAATACACCCGTCATCCACGCGACTAATACACACTAATTAACCGGTAAAAGATAGTTAGGGAGTAAGGAAATCTAAGTAAACACATTTCTCTACACATAAGTTTCTCACCACTTTTCATTTTTGTTATTTTATTTTATTTGCATTTGTAGTAATTTGGGTTAGTTGACTAGCAACTAATTCCGCCCACTCCTTCAAAACCCGAGATTTTACTTGCTTTCATAAAATTATAAAAAACATAAAAAGAATCTTCCTCAACCCTTAGACCTAATTAGAGTAGCCTTTCACACCTAACGAACACTATTCCCTGTGGAGAACGATCAATCCCCCGTACTTACCACTACACTATACTACATCGGTCAGGTACACTGCCTGGTGGGGTTGTAAACCTCTTGAGATCCCTCGAGAGGTAAAACCTGTTGTAAGGTTGCAAAACCCACGCATCATTAGGCAATATCAATCAGGTATAGCATACAGAAAATACTTGTGTTCTGTTTTGTAGCATGTATCTCCCCACGAGTTAAAAATATATAAAAGATAAAAGTGGGACTATGAGCTCACCTCGGCTGTAGTTGACAAAGATAATGTAACGTCAAATGTAATATGGGAACGGCTCCAACACACAACCTGAATAATAGGGAAGTCTAAGATTTCGATAGTTTAAGCTTGACTTAATGCGAATAATGATTGTGGAAATAGTATCGGATAACGAAATGGTTTGTTATGAGGATGGTTGATATGCTTAAAATGCTTAAAGTTCAAAAATAATATTATATATAATATTATCTTGTTTTTATGTTTATTGAATCCGTAGATATCGTCTCTTCAAAAGTTGGTAGATGATAAGTTATGTTATTCATTAGAAACTTCGTTATATAAATATATAGATACGTATCGTCTTTTAAATAAACCTTACGAAATGTATAAATGCCTTTTTAGGTTGAAAATGTATAAAACATTTAGTGAAAATATATATAGAATAAAGTTACTGAATGGTCCTCCAAGTTATATGAAATTTACACTTTTAACCCTAACGGTGAAACTTTTACATCGTTAGTCCAAGGTTAAATTATATTTAAATTTTTGGTCCAAAATATCCAAATATGACATTTTAACACTCCTAGTTACTGTATATTCATTTCTTACCCTTAAATTATCAAAATGACAGTTTGACACTAATTTATGTGAAAGTTACATTTTTAACCCGATTTGCATAATATTTTGCATTTATAGTCCAAAAATCACAAATATTAGATTTTAACATTTCCGAGAATTACATAAGTCTCAAACAGCTTATTTAAGTTTATAAAACTGCTTATTACATGAAAAGAGCTTATTTTTAAGTTATTGGGCCTTAAGGTATTTAAAACAGGCCCGTTAACATTTTAAGGTCCAACGGGTTTCGACTTCATTTGGGCTTGATTATGGGCTTAAAATATGGTATTTTTAACTTATCCAAACTGCTTATGGACTGCTTATTCACCAAGTGCTTATTTGAGCTTAGTGGGCTTTAAGGCCCACTCGATAACATGTATAGTTTAGGGACTGTTTTCGAGGGCGATTTACTTATAGGTTCGAAAAGGTAGTTAATGAGCTTATCAAAGGAGCTTATTGATACTGCTTATTAGCTTAGGTTATGGAGAAATGGGTTGTGTAATTAGTTCGATAGGTTACACGATTAGAAAAGATTTTATGGATCGTTTTCTAGTCGACATGACCAAGTGGTCCGATATGATTTATGTGACATTTTTATGTTCGATATACAACATGGTTTTAAAATGAGTCTCGATAGCTTATTAAACGTTGATATTAGATACGAATGATTATTGTACTTCATGTCTAGCCATCCATAGAATTAGGAGGTCAAATATGTAGATAAAATGAATAACAAGAGCTCGAAAATATAAATAGAAAGCTTGTAATGATACGAATGAGATAATATATGTGCATGAACTAATGAAAATCATAAGTATGTATAGAAAAGGTGTTCGAAGGACTTACTACGCCAACAAGGGTGGTGAGAACGTCGAAATAGGACTAAGGACGATGGGTTTTTGCACGTAGCTCGTTAGAACAACCACAAAAGAATCGAGATCAATGGTTTTACGAGTTGGAAATGGAATGAACACCTAGGAATCTTGGCTCTTGCTTCTTGAATGGACTCGGTAGAGAGAATACTTAGGAAATATTTGTGAGATATAAGTTTGTGAATGAATGAGTGTGTGTGTTAGTATACGTATATGTATATGCATGGAACTAGTAATAGTCTATTTTTATCACAACTTGTGATTTGATGCCGAGGAGATTAGGATAGAAGGGGAATCAAGTAGCTAGGCACTCGAGTGGTTTCTAATCAATTTAAGAGAGGTGTGTGTGAGTGAGCTTCGGTTATAGTTAAGTGGCATGATCAAAATTAGTTTCGACATGCCTTAAGTCCGCACGACTTGTAACGTGACCAAAATAATTTAGGGAAGGTGTGATAAGGATTATAGAACTTTCTTGGCTCTGTCACAAGCAAAAGACTTAGGCAAATATAGGTTTTGGTGTGTTTGATAATCACTCGAATGTGTTTGAACATATGTCGAATTGAGTTAGCTTTAGGGTTCGTTTTAATGGCAAACGTTCGAACCAAGTAATATGAATTGTCATTCATGAATCCTTGAAGTGTGGAGATTCGAACCATGTAAAATGTGGCATGGCTTGTGTGTCGAATAATCGAAATATCGAGGCCAAGTAAATGTATGTGGCTCGGTTAAGAATAAAAGAAAAATGAATTTTTGGCTTGAATAGTAGTGGGCTTGAATAGCCTGTTGGGCCGAGAAATGAATAATAAGGATCCGTTTGGTTTTTATTCGTATATTGGATTGTCGTGGTGCGTGTGTGAGCTCGTTCTAAAGTATTGTGAATCACGTAACAACGTTTTTGATTCATGGTAATATAATAAACAAAATTTTTAAATTTTGCTCGTAAAGATGATTAGATGAACTGTAATGATAGATTAATACTTGATTAACATTTACAAATTACTGTGGAATTTTACAGGTTGCTACAGAAAATGTCCGGTTTAAACCAAGAACCGGTTCGGTTTAAACCGGTTTTTAACCGGTTCGGTTTACACCGGTTTTACCCAAAACCGGTTTGAGCAAAACCGGTTCTCAAACCGGTTTCTAAACCGGCGGTTCGGTTTTCCCTAAACCGGTTTTTTGAAAAAACTGGTTTCGGTTTTTTTTTCGGTTCGGTTCATGAACCAGTTTTTTGTGCATCTCTATATAGTGGGGTACTTGAGTTGCTCCCATATGGGGATTTAATATTTCACGTATGGGTAATGCTTGGCCTTTATCAGTGTTTGGTTTGCAGTTTATTTGGTCCATAATTTATGAGTTAATCAATAGTTCTGAACTTTTGAGGATATTGTGTTGGCTTATTTATTTTGTTTTGTTATTATCTTGGGTCTCATCCTTTTTTAATTAACTTGTTAATTGGGGTGGGATGACTTATATTGTATTTCTTTTGGTGGTTTTTTATAAAATGTTGCCTTTCAAAAAATATTAGTTAGTGATGATATATGGTTTTAAAAAAATGTGTTTGATATGCATAAAAAATGTTTTTTCCGAAATGCTTAGCAAGTATTTGATAAAATGTCTTAGAAGTGTTCACGATTTTTTTTCTTAATTAGATTAGACATCATATGCATCTATTGTAGTTAAGGCTATATGATAAGCATATGAAAACGATCTTTTTTTACATAGCAACCCAAAAGTCGTGAACTAAGGACAAGCCCGAGGAGATGTTTACACAGCAAAAGCTAAGTTTAATTAATTCATCATATGATCAACACACTGAAATTGTCATAACCTCCGTCATCAACATAACACATATAATTCTCAACGCAAGGCTAAATTAAAACCTTAAGAAGATTGAAACAACTTCAAAGTAGCTATATAAGTTCTACATACCAAGTGATTAAATAACAGTAACACCACTAACCGTTCTTAAAAAAAAATAATAAAAAAAAAAAAAAAAAAAAAAAAAAAATTGAAATGCGTATAGCCTAACTACCTCTTAAAAATCACTCAACCAAATCACATCCATTTGCGAAGAGTCACTTGGGCATCCGAAGCATTTCCCCAAATCCGATCAAGTCAGTAACAAGATAGATACCAAACCCAACCAGGGAACGGACCGGAGATGAACCACAAAAACAGGAATGGTCGCGTCTCGTCACAAGGCTAGATGGATGACTATGATTTACCAAAGATAACAACACCGTGTACCCAATTTGACCTAGTCCATATGTAACCACATTTAAGTATTTAATCCTGCATCATAGAAGTGTTGATTTTTATGTTTTCTTACTTACTTAGGCATTTCATCAAAGTATCAAACAACCCACATTAGCAAGTCCTGCCAAACTGTATAACATTTGCATATACCACACACTGTTCATGTTTACTGGATCTGGGCATAGTAGGGGCCTGTATTTTTACAAGCCCATTATCATCCCAACAAAATCCAAACTTACCCTACCCTAAAATAATAGTATATCTAAAAGTAACCTTGTCTGAAAAAGGGAAGCCATGTTTCATTTCATCACTAGAATACAATTTACTCCATTTGTTTAGTAGCTTATCAAAAAAACAAACAAACAAACACCATAGTCCATAACACGTCATGTCGTCCCCCTTTTCCCGTCAGTATGACTGCCGTTTTGGAGCCTTCAGACATTACAGAGCAATGCCAAAAAGAACAAGTTATGGATGGACAGAGACACGTGAGGCGCACGTGTACAAGGTGGAGGCAAAGGAAACTGATCAAGTGGATGTTTACTCGTTACTTTGAAAATGTGGTGTTCGATACGGTGTTTGAAAATGGTCTGCTCAGTGTCATCTTTCCAAAAGTCGATATTTACTACTAGTTATTATCATCTTAGGTTATGTTGTTGTTTAAGCCGTCTAATCCTCATAGTAGGTTATGTTGTTGTTTAAGCCGTCTAATCCTAATTAGGTTTCAAGAATGTTGAGTTAATTACTAGCTTTTCATATGTTTTTAATTTGGTATTCGTAGCTTTCCTTCTTGGTGTTTATCTTCATTTTTGGATTTTAGTAATAGTTTTTTTTTTTTTTTTTTTTTTTTTTTTTTTTTTTTTTTTTTAATATGAGATCTATACATCCCAATTTTATTGTTAATGGTTGTAATTTTAATCCGAGTTAATTTCATAAATGGTCTCTGTGGTCTGTCGGGTTTAACAAATTTAGTGTTTTTACTTTTTTTTAACGGATTCAGTCTCTCTGTGGTTGCGACCCATAACGGGTTTAGTCCTTTGACCAATTTTTTTGTTAATTTGACCGTTAAGTTGGTCATGTGACGTGCACATGGAAAGGTAATTGTGTCTTTTCACCATCCCACCATCACCTCCAGCCACACACCTCTTATCTCTATATTTTTTTTTCTTCATACCATCACCTCCGGCCACCACCATAGTTGGCAACCACCACCAAACCGCCACAGTTGGCGACCACCACCAAAACACCACGACATCACCACCAAACCATCAACATCAACACAAATCAACACACAAACTCAAGCAACACATCAATAATCACCACCATCAACATCCACAAATAGTCACAAAATCATTTTCTCTATATCAAACAAAGAATCACCACCATCAACATCCACCACCAAAGAATCACCACCATCAACACCATCAACATCCACCACGACATCACCAAAGAATCACCACCATCAAAATCCACCACGACATATCACATCTTCTAACAGAGATAAATTGGTCACGGAATCAGGTAACTCTTCCAATCCACGACAACCACTCATTTTGAGCACTCTCAGCCCATTTAGCTCACCAATCTGATCAGGCAGTGAGCTTATACTCAAACAATCAGATATATCAAGAAAGATCAAATTATGAAGATTCCCAATCGAACTTGGTAATTTGGCTAATTTTGTGCAGGAATGAAGTCTCAGTGTTTCCAAATTCGACAAACTTCCTAACCCTTTAGGAAGAGTCTCAAGCTCATGACAGTTGGTAATGCTGAGTTTTTCAAGATGATCGAGACCGCATATTTCAGATGGTACCAATCTGATCAGGCAGTGAGCTTATACTCAAACGATCAGACATATCAAGAAAGATCAAATTATGAAGATTCCCAATCGAACTTGGTAATTTGGCTAATTTTGTGCAGGAATGAAGTCTCAGTGTTTCCAAATTCAACAAACTTCCTAACCCTTTAGGAAGAGTCTCAAGCTCATGACAGTTGGTAACGCTGAGTTTTTCAAGATGATCGAGACCGCATATTTCAGATGGTATTTCTTTCAAATTATAACAACGGTCAATTTCAAGGTCAATGAATTTTGGTAGTATTGGAGGACCATCAAGAGTAAACTTATCCAAAGCATTACCAAACTCACACATGATAAAGGAAAGCTTCTGCAAGTTTTTCAATTTGAAGATTGACTGGATCGAGGGAGAAAGTGAGACGTGCTCGAGTCTCATTCTTTTTAAGTTGAATAGAGAGCTAATTAATGGAAACTCGTGTAACTCAGAAGGATAAATCCCTCGGCTTGTGATGTTTAAAACCTTCAACTGTTTCAAATTTAGGATAAACTGAGGCAGTGCATATATTTGACTTTTCACGTTTAATATCAAAACTTCAACTTTTGGTGCTTTTAGATCAAACCACATAGATGAGAATACTTCATCTGCAGACAAAAAAATCTTAAACAGTTAGTAATTGATCCTAGATAATGGTTCTATTTCATGATGTAGTTATAAACATGAACCTGTTGTGATCGATAACAGGCGGGCAGTTATGGGTTCTTGTGTTTGTTTAATACACCATGCAGGTACATTATTCCCTCTGAATTTGATTAACACTCGTTTCCGGTGTGCAATTGGCTCTTAACTACTCAGATGTATGGCTAATTCTCTAAGCAAATCATGTTGAGTGACAAAATGCTCGTTACAATAACCTTCTAGCTCACTAGCACCAAAGAATCACAACATCCACCACGACATCACCATCAACATCCACAACATCACCACCACCAAAGAATCACAACATCCACCACGACATCACCACCATCAACATCCACCACGACATCACCACCATCATTTTCTCTATATCAAACAAATGGTCACAAAATCACAATCATTTCTTTTAATCCTTTATCACTAACTCAAACCCGCAAAAATCTTGTTTTGAACACATAGCCACGAACACCACCTTCTTATGTCTTCTTTTTTTGAAACTGAACCAAAATTGAAACAACCAACATTGCATATAGATTGTCTGTGGAGAATGTATGTTCCTAATCTACTTACAGTCTTGAGTAGTAGCATTTGTGTTCTGTATTTCTCACTTAATCTGCTTGGTAACCTTTGGTATGTCATGGCACAGGTAGGTTATTTGTAATGTATATATTGGTTTGAAGTTAATATATGATTCACCTTTCAAAAAAAAAAAAAAAAAAAGCCATCTCATATTTGTGATCCAGCCCTCCATTTATATACCCCTCAAACCGCACTAAAAACATAGAAAACAAACAACACAAAGGCTTGAGCTTTTTTTGTCTATCAAGATTTGTTTTTATGCGTATGCAGATTGAGACTGTACCCTTGTATGGTTGTGCTCGCCTACATATGTGACAAAAAAACATTGCTGAATCATCCAAACACCACTCCACATGACATATCACCCTTGTCCTCCTGTTCTAGTGTAGTGGAAAATGTAAAATAGTGAACCAATAACACTGGATCTTCCTTTAATGTCCTGCATACTTAACTGTCCATTACATTTTCAGAAATCATGTTACAAAATTAACACAATGTTACAAACTAACAAACCTGATCAATCGAGAAACATGCAATGATTGTCACTCCATTAATCTCTTTTCTTCGTACATAAAGCCTCCTCACTGATAGCAACCTCGACTATGTATATGGGGAAATTAAGACCAACCGATTGTAAATGACCAAAAAGGAGCCCGTGGGAAAGTCCAAGTATGTTGTTTGGCTTCATGTGCAAGAATAATCCTCATAATTATCAGCCTGCAACAACAAAAAAATAAAACATTTGTTATTACATTGTTAAGGTAGTGACTGCAGAATCAACAAACCTAAGCTTGATAAGATATTAACAGCAGGAGCTGACATTTCATAAAAAGTGTAGTGTGCATATTTAAATTTCTCAAGTGTAGTTACATATCTAAGAATCACAATCCCATTTACCATTAACTAAATTATCACACCAATACTCTTGAAATCTCAATCAAAAGAAACTAACACAACCAGAAGCCTTAAAAAAGAAGCTAAATATTTTGCACCTTTATTTACTATATATTACTTGCCTTAACAATTAGAAAATAATTCCAACATAAAGTTTCTTAATCACCAGGGCACTCCTCAAAGAAACGAATTAGAAAATAAAAACCGTAAAAATACGTATACAGGTATATATACACACTGTTTTATTTAGAAGAAACTTTAAATACAAACATGACATCATTTACTAACAGTTTTATCTTTTGATTACATGACACCTCGACAAAATTACATCAGCAGAAACCCTTGTTTAATACTCCATAGTATCAATACATAGATACCCTTTATTAATAGCATTAATAGAAGTTAATTTGATATTACACCAAATTTGGTGTAAGAAGTCACTAGTAAGTGTGACAATCTAAATATTACATCAAATTTGATGTCTTGATTTAAGCGATCTGATTAATTAACAAGCAAGCAAACCACGAGTCTTATGACAGCTGTTTGACCGTCTGGTAGTCTAAAATCATCAACTGATACACTTAAGCTATTCAACCATTTTCCATTTCGATTAAATCTAAAGCTTGCCTAGTTTAAGATATAAAAACCCAACATTTACCCATTTATAGGTAAGAACCAAGAAGTTAGAAAAGGCTACCTCTAGACACTACCAAAAAAGCGTATATTGATTATACTCACCACGAAGGATGGCCGCAGCTTCGTCCATTGGCTCTCCAAAGTGTGTGATGATTTCCACCAAATTTGTAAACATGTTTAGCGTGAGTAGGGATATTAGCGTGCTTTACTTATGAAGCATGGTCATATTAGTTCACAATGCCTGATCAAGTAATAATAAACACTGAAACTTGTACCAAGTTTCTTATTCACACTTTTAAAGTTTATAATAATGAACTTGTGAGTTTACTATAATAAAAGAGTTTCACACTTTTTAAGTTCCATTAATGCATTACCCGAGCTTATGTCCACACATAAAACTCTTCAGGAATAATAAACATTACCAAGTATAAATGTATAATTTTTAGTGCCTTAGAACACATTAATAATACATAGTAACAATAACATGACTCAAAATCACCAAACATTTCGAAAGTACAGTGGTAATGAACCATTTTTTGTGTTTAATCCAAAATCATGCTTGTCCGCTCAAGTGCTTAGTTTCTTTACCATTTAGAAACTTGAAATATACATAACTAAGATACATTTCGTAGTTTCATAGACCTAGGATAGAATATTAGCCTGGTTAGATGCAAGTGATTATAGCAGACCTGTATACTTAACTATGATATTATAGATTAATATGCTTTTAAAAAACTAAGTAAATCAGATGATACAATGATTCACACCTTCCATAGTTTCATACTATGGGTTTCAAATTTTTTTCTTTCAAAAGTTACGATATTAATAGAGAGTAAAGACAATGCAAAAAGGCTCACCTCTTTCCCCAAACACATGACATATCACCCTTGTCCTCCTGTTCTAGTGTAGTGGCAAATGTGAAGAGTGAACCAAGAGAAACTGACCATATAAGGTGTAATATCAGCCGATCTTCCTTCAATGTCCTGCATAATTAACTGTCCATTATATTTTCTGAAATCATGTCACAAAATTAACACAAAAATTAACACAATGTTACAATCTAACAAACCTGATCAATCGAGAAACTTGCAATGACTGCCACTCCATTAATCTCTTTTCTTTGCACATAAAGCCTCCTCACTGACAGCAACCTCCCTTATGTATATGGGGAAATTAAGACCAACCGATTGTAGATCACCAAAAAGGAGCCCATTGGAAAGTCCAAGTATGTTGTTTGACTTCATGTGCAAGAATAATCTCATAGTTATTAGCCTGCAACAAAAAAGAAGACATCAATGTTACAGTGTTCGTGACTGTTGAAATCCAGCAGCATCCGCTGACCTTTCATAAAAATGTAGTGTGCATATTTAAATTTCTCAAGTGTAGCTACATATCTAAGAATCACAATCCCATTTACCATTAACTAAATTATCACACCAATACTTTTGAAATCTCAATCGAAAGAAACCAACACAACCAGAAGCCTTAAAAAAGAAGCTAAATATGTTGCACCTTCATTTGCTATATAATACATGCCTTAACAATTAGAAAATATTCCAACATAGAGTTTCTTAATCACCAGGGCACTCCTCAAAGAAACCAATTAGAAAATAAAAACCGCAAAAATACGTATACAGGTATAAAAACACTCTTTTATTTAGAAGAAAACTTTCAATACAAACATGACATCATTTACTAACATTTTTATCCATTGATTACATGACACCTCGACAAATTTACATCAGCAGAACCCCTTGTTTAATAGTATCAATACGTAGATACCCTTTATTAATAGCATTAATAGAAGTTATTTTGATATTACACCAAATTTGGCGTAAGAAGTCACTAGTAAGTGTGACAAACAAAATATTACACCAAATTTGATGTCTTGATTTAACCGATCGAATTAATTAACAAGCAGGCAAACCACGAGTTTTATGACAGCTGTTTGACCGACTGGTAATGTAAAATCATCAACTGATACACTTAAGCTACTGTCACATGTTATCAATATCATATCGCCATCTATGTCTTAATATTTGAGGCTAAAGCTACCTAGCTTGAGTTGAAACCTTGTAGCAATCTGCTCTTCCAACTTCATAAATCCATCTGAAAGTTTGAATGAAAACCTTACAATATCCTTTTGTATGTTGCTTTGATAGTTAATATTGTTTCGGGCTGCGCAAGTTCATCAGGCAGATTTGTTGGTACTTGCTGGTGGCGAATAGGTGTGGAACTATGCTTACCATGTTTGCTAAAGGTGGCAGGACTATGAGTTATATTTGTTGTAAAATGTGGTTCATTGGATCCCTTAAAAATCGAGTTAAGGGAATCACTTTTATCAGTCTCATATGGTCACCTTGATACACCAAAACTTCTGCAAAGGCCCTTCAACGTTGCTCTGCTAGCTATATATACAATGTACAAAGTGAAAATGAGGATTTTAGAAGTGTTTCAAAACTTGGAACCTAACCAGGAGGACGGCAGTTAACCAGGAGGATGCACTAATGAACTCCGTCATCCAAAACAAGTGATTAAATATGAATTTAATATGACATTTCTATTCAACCATTTTCCATTTCGATTAAATCTAAAGCTTGCCTAGTTTAAGATATAACAACCCAACATTTACCCATTTATAGGTACGAAGTTAGAAAAGGCTACCTCTAGACACTACCAAAAAAGCGTATATTGATTATACTCACCACGAAGGATGGCCGCAGCTTCCTCCATTGGCTCTCCAAAGTGTTTGATGATTTCCTCCAAAGTAATTAGCCTGCCACTTGTCTTTGGAGCCACTTTAGCTGTAGCTTTCTTCCCCGGCATCCATCTAGTCGATGTCCTTTCTATTTTAGCCGCCGGCTTAGCCTTAGCCCGCGGCTTGGCCTTTGGAGCCGGTTTTGCCTTAACTGCTGGTTTAGCTTTTGGAGCTGCCTTAGCTTTAGCTGGAACAGCCTTAGTTTTTGCAACTGTTTTAGCAGTAGAAGGAAGCTTGTAAGAAGCTTTGACCTTAACTAACTTGTCACTAGCAACAAGCTTCTCCAACTGAATCAACAACATTTTCTTAAAATGAACAGGCAGATGGTCCTTATGCTTGTCTTGAATAAACTTCTGAATCGCATACTGACTCGACCCGTTACGTTCCTTCAACGTCACTACCGCATCACTTATCATCTGTGAACACATAAAAAACACACAAATTAATCACATAACTAACAGAAACTTAAAATAACTAGTTGTACTTAGTAATGAAATTAACTCCAAGTAAGGAGGGTCCTAATCTTGTTTCTTGGTCGGCACGGAAACAACGGACTGTCTCTCGGTCATCTACTGAATCTTAGTATAAAGCCATAGCTGACACAGTGGCTGAACTTACTTGGCTTGAGTCTCTACTGCGAGAACTTCGGGTGCCTGTGAAATCTGCTCCGATATTATGGTGTGACAATTTGAGGGCTACATATTTGTCTGCAAATCCGGTTTTCCATGCTCGTATGAAACATGTTGAGGTTGATTTTCATTTTGTGCGAGAAAAGGTTGCTCAAGGGAGACTATCTGTTCAGTTTATCTCTACACATGATCAAATTGCTGATGTTTTTACAAAACCATTACCTACTGACAGATTTGTGACATTACGGGACAAGCTACAGCTTGTTTCCCACGCTTAGCTTGAGGGGGGATATTAGACAAGTATTCTAAGTATTAGTCATGTTTATATATTAGAGGGTGTTAGAGTGTAATTATGTATTCTATTTATACACCTTGTAATCTCTATTATCAATCACAATATACACAACATCTTTACATTGATTAACTTAGCTGTATTAGTAGGAACATGGTGGAAAGGAAATGTAGTCCATGGTGAATGGTACATTGCATATAGATTGTCTGTGGTGAATGTATGTTCCTAATCTACTTACAGTCTTGAGTAGTAGCATTTGTGTTCTGTATTTCTCACTTAATCTGCCTGGTAACCTTTGGTATGTCATGGACTCATGGCACAGGTAGGTTATTTGTGATGTATATATTGGTTTGAAGTTAATATATGATTCACCTTTCACCAAAAAAAAAAAAAAAAAAAAAGCCATCTCATATTTGTGATCCAGCCCTCCATTTATATACCCCTCAAACCGCACTAAAAACATAGAAAACAAACAACATAAAGGCTCGAGCTTTTTTTGTCTATCAAGATTTGTTTTTATGTGTATGCAGATTGAGACTGTACCCATGTATGGTTGTGCTCGCCTACATATGTGACAAAAAAAATTGCTGAATCATCCAAACACCACTCCACATGACATATCACCCTTGTCCTCCTGTTCTAGTGTAGCGGAAAATGTAAAATAGTGAACCAATAACACTGGATCTTCCTTTAATGTCCTGCATAATTAACTGTCCATTACATTTTCAGAAATCATGTTACAAAATTAACACAATGTTACAAACTAACAAACCTGATCAATCGAGAAACATGCAATGATTGTCACTCCATTAATCTCTTTTCTTCGTACATAAAGCCTCCTCACTGATAGCAACCTCGACTATGTACAAGGGGAAATTAAGACCAACCGATTGTAAATGACCAAAAAGAAAGCCCGTGGGAAAGTCCAAGTATGTTGTTTGGCTTCATGTGCAAGAACAATCCTCATAATTATCAGCCTGCAACAACAAAAAAATAAAACATTTGTTATTACATTGTTAAGGTAGTGACTGCAGAATCAACAAACCTAAGCTTGATAAGATATTAACAGCAGGAGCTGACATTTCATAAAAAGTGTAGTGTGCATATTTAAATTTCTCAAGTGTAGTTACATATCTAAGAATCACAATCCCATTTACCATTAACTAAATTATCAAACCAATACTCTTGAAATCTCAATCAAAAGAAACTAACACAACCAGAAGCCTTAAAAAAGAAGCTAAATATTTTGCACCTTTATTTACTATATATTACTTGCCTTAACAATTAGAAAATAATTCCAACATAAAGTTTCTTAATCACCAGGGCACTCCTCAAAGAAACGAATTAGAAAATAAAAACCGTAAAAATACGTATACAGGTATATATACACACTGTTTTATTTAGAAGAAACTTTAAATACAAACATGACATCATTTACTAACAGTTTTATCTTTTGATTACATGACACCTCGACAAAATTACATCAGCAGAAACCCTTGTTTAATACTCCATAGTATCAATACATAGATACCCTTTATTAATAGCATTAATAGAAGTTAATTTGATATTAAACCAAATTTGGTGTAAGAAGTCACTAGTAAGTGTGACAATCTAAATATTACATCAAATTTGATGTCTTGATTTAAGCGATCTGATTAATTAACAAGCAAGCAAACCACGAGTCTTATGACAGCTGTTTGACCGTCTGGTAGTCTAAAATCATCAACTGATACACTTAAGCTACTGTCACATGCTATCAATATCATATCGCCATCTATGTCTTTATATTTGAGGCTAAAGCTACCTAGCTTGAGTTGAAACCGTGTAGCAATCTGCTCTTCCAACTTTATAAATCCATCTGAAAGTTTGAATGGAAAACTTACCATATCCTTTTTGTATGTTGCTTTGATAGTCAAAAGTGTCACTGAGTTTCTGTTGGTTGTTTCGGGCTGCGCAAGTTCATCAGGCAGATTTGTTTGTACTAGCTGGTGGCGAATAGGTGCGGAACTATGCTTATCATGTTTGCTAAAGGTGGCAGGACTATGAGTTATATTTGTTGTAAAATGTGGTTCATTGGATCCCTTGAAAATCGATTAAATCTAAATCTTGCCTAGTTTAAAATATTTATGTGTAAGAAGGTATAAAAGTGCCACCTCTAGACATTACCAATAAGCGAATATTGATTATACTCACCACGAATGATGCCCACAGCTTCCTCCATTAGCTCTCCAAGTTGTTTGATGTCTTCCTCCAAAGTAATTAGTCTACCGCTTGTCTTTGGAGCCACTTTAGCTGGAGCTTTCTTCCCCGGCATCCATCTAGTCGTTGTCCTTGCTACTTTAGCCGTCGGCTTAGCGGCCTTTGGAGCCGGTTTTGCCTTAGCTGCTGGTTTAGCTTTTGGAGCTGCCTTAGTTTTTGCAGGTGCGGCTGCAACGGTTTTAGCAGCTGAAGGAAGCTTGTAAGAAGCTTTGACCTTAACTAGCTTGTGACTAGCAACAAGCTTCTTCAACTGAATCAACAGCATTTTCTTAAAATGAACAGGCAGATGGTCCTTATGCTTGTCTTGAATAAACTTCCGAATCGCATAATGACTAGACCCGTTACGTTCCTTCAACTTCACTATCGCATCACTTATCATCTGTACACACATTCAAAACACGCACAAATTAATCACCTAACTAACAGAAACTTAAAATAACTAGTTGTAAATGAAATATTACCTCAAAGTAAGGAGGGTGTTTAAGTGATTTGCTAGCTTTCGAATGGATAACACCGTTACTCATCACCGTAAATATCTGGATCACACACACATACAAAACACACACTCAAATCAAAATATGTAATAACAGAATAAAAAAATATATCTAATAACGGACCTGTTGTTTGTTGGAGATGTGAGACGAAAAAAATGAGGAATTTGCGGTAGTTAGTGATTTTTGGGGAATTTTGTTTGATGCTTTATTAAATGAGATCAATGGACCTATAAATACTTGAGAAAGGAGGGTACTAGTAATTAAGTGAGTGAAGGGAGAGCTGCAGCACCGTTTTCAAGGACAAGAGTTGAAAAAAAGAGAAGGACAAGACTACTAGATGATACAGTGAAAGATAGGACCGACGGTTTTGAGCGTTGGATGCTTTTAAAAAATGAGATCAATGGATATAAATGTGGGATGCGGAAGCCAAGTAGCGAACCATAAATAAATAAATAAACACTTCTAAGTTTCCAGCCAAAGTAGGAAGACTACTAGGTAGTTTGATAACAATAATAATAAATAAACACTTCTAAGTTTCCAGCCAACTAGCCAACTATAAATTTTTTTCTTTTCTCACAAAGACTGAAACATGCGATCTTTTCTTTTTTTTTTCTTTTTTCTTTTTTCTTTTCTTTCATTTTTTCATTCGTAATTGTATGTTGTTGAAGTAATTTCTTGCAACCACTTCGGACAAATAAGAGAGGCCTTTCGGTTGAACCAGCTAGATGTTCTTCCGAGAGGTCTGTGTGTCAATCCCTTCGTCTGCTAACGATCCTTCGGGTATCTGCACACAACAGCACGCGTTAGGCTCGCCCCGGGTGTTATCCCAGGACACACCTCCGGCGTGAGAGTAAGTATTTGATATCCGAAGGGCTATGAACAGTAGTATGAAGTAAATGCTAATGAATTAGTTAGTTGAGAGTAGTAAATGAGCTGGGTATTTATAGTGCCCAGCCTTGGTACCTGAAATGGCGGCGCCGGGTTTTCAGGAAACATGTCCCAGACATAATCCCGTAAATCTCGGGGCGGCGGCGGCGGTGTCTGCAGCTGCCATCTGTCAAGAGACAACGCCACTTGCCCTGTTGTTGACAGCTGCTTTGTCCGAACGATCAAGGTACCTCCCGGCCATTGCCGGATGGTCTTGCTTCTTCCGGTCGTCCGAACGAGTTAAGCCGTCCGGACACATACGCCAACATGTCCCCCCCAGTATCATAGTATTGGTTTCGCCAATAGTGTGATACTCTAAAAAAATTAAAGTCTGGCTCTAGTAATTCCGAAGGGTTTGGGTTGTTCGGAATCCGATGGGCTGGTGTCATGCATAAACTGCCAAAAACCATTATTACCTCTTTTTAAAGATAGCCGCCATTTTTACTGGAGCTCTGAGATGTCGACACGTGTTCACGCACACATCGCACGAGTGAGGAGATCCCACCTCACCCGCAGACAAGGCATGTCGTTTCATATTCTTTTCCTCGCCTATAAATAGCGTCATTTCTACGGTTTTTTACCACTGTAATTTCTTGTTCTGACAACTTTCCGAAGCATCTTCCCAAGAGGCCCATTTCTTTCAAGTCCGAACGATTTTATTTCACCATTCGGTTAATCATGTCTAATTCTCCCTCTTCGATTCATGAGGAAGAAACTCAAGAGGTTGAGGGGTTTCTTCCTAAGTTCGATATTCAAAAGTATACCTCTCAACTGAACGAGGAAGGTTTATATGTAGTGATGGCGGACGCGGGTATACCGGGGGATTTGCATCCGAGGTTACCTCCCGCACATATGACGATGGACCAATTGCCGGGTGATGCCATTGGTTTGTACGTGGAATATTTTTACGAGGGTGGTCTTAGCGTGCCCTTCTCCACTTTCTTGCTGGACATCATCAAATATTACAAGGTACATCTCTCTCAGCTAGTGCCGTTGGGCTTACACCGTGCCATGCTTTTCGAGGTGTACAGCCGAAGTTTGGACGTCGCTCCTACCACCTCCCTGTTCCGGGCCTTCTATAAGTTGAGTAAGCAAGGTCACTGGTTTTCCTTCGAGAAGCGAAGCGGGAAGGAGAGGAAGGTTTGTTTCCGGGAGATTCTAACCGGACTGAAAGGTTGGAAGGATGATTTTTTCTTGATAGATAGGCGAGCGGTCCCCTTTGCCATGCCCTGGAAGCATCATGATTCTGATATCTTGGACCCGT